>QLNU02015003.1:74966085-75003368 GCA_006491805.2 Dysdera silvatica
TATCACACCATTATTTTAAAAATAAGGCACCATTAACTTTGAGTACCGATATTATACTAAAATCTACAGATTTTACATTTATGTAGAGTAATATAAATTTTGGGATATTGGTAATAATCCTAATTGAAAAATTATCTCTGGAGCTGTAACTATTATATCATAATTTAAATAATAATTTTTTAAAAATATATTGCATGATGTGAACAATATGAATTAAACGTTATTTAAAATATATCAAAACATTCTCTAATTTTCAATTCGACCATGGTAAAATAATTTGATATATCATTCCTGAAAAGGTAAAACTACGTAAGTCGAGGATACGATTTTTTCTTATGTGTAAAAGTGCAAAGACAGGAAAGCAACTTCAACTAGAGAAACCGCGTGAGTGAAAATCAATTTTTCAAAAAGCTTGGAATTTTTTCAGACATTTAAGTTTAATAATTTCATGACCATTTTTTTCTCTTCACCTTATTTGTTGCAGAATTATCTCTGCTGTTCCAGCTCCGTTAAAAGTAAACCAACACCTTTTTTCAGCGTACATAGTTACTTTATATAATAATTAAAAAAGGATTAAATTGTTTAGTTTAAACTTCCTTATTAATGTTTATTGACTTCTGTGAACCGATTCAGCACAAACTTTTTGAAAAGTAGTGCAAAATTAATTAAAAATAGTGAAAAAAATTGCAAATATTTTTTCTCAGATTATTTTTTGTACTGAAGAACAATATTTACATCCTTGTTCTAAGTCCAAAATTGCAATCTATATATTTTTCTGGAGCTTTTGAAATTAAGTTTTAAAAGGAAAGGAAAAGTGCTATGCAGGAAGGATCAGAGATTTTTAAATTTCTAAACGACATATTTAATTAAAATATGGTTACCACACACATTTTTTCTACATACAGATATTTCTCGCATGGTTTTTAAATTTACAAACCGGTTTTAGGAGAACTATTAGAAAATAAATAAAATACTTCATTTTTTTGTATAAAGGAAACGGTAAATAAATTTAGTAAGCATATATTTTGTAACATATAAAACTTTCTGCAATTAAACAAAGGACTTTAATTTTATAATTTTGCTTTAATTTTCATCATCCTTTTTTTTTCAGTTGACGATTACAGAGATTATGTCCAAATATTGAATGGCACTAGCCGAATAATTGAATTAATATCTTCAAAAATGTATCAAAATTATTTAAAATTTAACTTTGCTCATTTATAAATCCTGCAGCATAAATTTTTATGCCCCCTTTATTAAATTAAAAAATGTATGTAACAATATTTTATCCTCACTTCGATGTGTATGTCGCGGTTTCAGAAATGAGATCGCAGACAAACGGGAACATAATAAACGTTCTGTAGAACTTTTTCTTTTTTTTTTCAATGGCCGGTAGAAGACATCTGTAGCTAATCAGTGGTAGCTACAGTAAAAGTCCATGTATCCATTCTGCTCCTTGCTTCTCAGTACCGTACCCAGGTTGGAACTGATGCGATCATGGGAGAGTGGAGTAGATGAGCCAAGTCTATTTCTGCACGTAGATGTAGATCGCAGAGCACACAAAAAGGGTTGGGAAAAATGCCGATATGATGGAGGTATTTTCTTAGGCAGTCATGGCCTGTGGCTAGAGGGCAAGCAGCAAATGTACTGTTTCTGGGTGATCTAGGAATATTATCAATATTAAGAAACCACTGTTTATTTGATTTTTTTTGCAGAAAGTTCACCAAAAAGATAGTCATTAAAACTTTTTCTCACTTTTGATTTTATAGTATTGAAAGGATCTTCATTATTTGATGTTTGGAAACCGTTGCTCGCAACCCTCCTTTGGCCAAGGAATCAAATATTTCGTTTCCATTTACCCAGCAAAGCCCAGGGACACACTGCCGAATAATCTCTTCGTTTATACAAGTGGATAGTGGGATCGTATCCCACTGAACGCAAAAACATTTCTTTTCTTTGTGAACGTTTCACCATCTAACCACGCCATAACATCGGCGTTAATATTACTACGCCTAAAAAACGTTGATAAAAATTGTTGCTTTAATCTCTTTGTTGTTATTGGAAAGAATGGATAGGAGAGGACCTGTATTTCCGAACATTGGAAAATTGAAAGGCGTTGCCATTTTCAATAACCATTAAAGCAGCTTTCGAGTCAGAGTGAGAATGACTACTCTTGAGAAATAGCTAAGGTGGCACTGCAGTTGAAGAAGAGATATCTGTATGTTCTCAAGCTGTCCATCAAAAGTAGTTTTGGTTTTTCCCGCAGGAGAATAGATGGCAACTAGGTTGAAAACAAAATTGACCTTGCATTGATACAGCCATCTTTTTGGTAACCGTCTGTTAAAACTCGAAACCACTCAGGTTCCAGGTAAAAAGAGCCAATTGTCTAATAAGGCAATGATCTGAGAGCTTCTTCGTTGCGCCCTTTTTAAGAACCTCTTGAATAAATCTGGCACTGACTTGGAAACTTTTAGCTTCGACTGGATTGATAGCTAGGGTAAGTTGTTCTGGTATGAAATGGAGGTCAAGCTGCTCTTTCACCTTTAATACTTTTTGTATAAATCCTTGTTGAGTGATGAGGTTATGTTCACCTGTCAGAGAAACATGTTCTCAGAGCGTAAAGCAGTCTGACGTCCTCAATGATTTCTCCCAGAGGAGGAAGAGAGCCATTTCTTCGACTATTGATCTGACAGTCCTGTTCTTCTTGCATATCAGCTTTGAGTAGATAGAAGTTGTTCTCATTGCACCAGTAATTAACCAGAGGAGAACCTGATTTTGTAACAGTTCGAGTGATTTAAATATTCGCTTGGTGAAATAAATAAGGAGTCCACAGCAATAGGTAATCAGTTGTAAAGTAAAAGATTTATAGGACAAATTTAAGATTGTTCTAAGGCATCCCCATTTTGATTATTAGAATCAATTAATTAAATTTTAATTTTCAGAACCAACGAATTACAGTTTACGTTTTTATTACCAATATATTTATCATAATGGACTTCGAAAAATTGAAAAACAATGCAAAAACAAATGATGATACGCAGGGAGAGCAAAATTTACCGATGAGTTAAAATTTCAAGCAAAACCGATAATCCTCATGAGGAAAAAGAAAATTCTTCGATTTAAAAAAACACAAATTTTAACTGAAAGGAAGACAGGAAAAGGAAGAATAATGTTTATTCTATAACTGATAAAAGAAACCTTTATAATATTAGCGCAATTACATTTGTACTGGAAAACGGCGAGAACTTGAAAAAACAATTGATTCATTTTACGAAAATAAAGAGACAAATATCTTGATAATAAATATGGAAGAATTTTAATGGAATACTTTACGACACTTTAAATGGAACTCCCCTACGGGGTCCTCCAAACATTAAACAATACATCGGCCAAAATAATTAAGTACGGTTTATTGTCTAAGATTGTAGAAAGTTAAGTAGGAAATAAAATAAAATTATCTTTCTATTAAGTGGCTTGAGGAAAAAAATTTGTATTTGTGTTGTTAAAGATAACGGTTATTAAATTATATTTTCAATTGTTAATCGAAAAAATCATAAGCCGTAATACTTTTCGTTTTTTTCATAAGCTAATGTTACGTTTATTTCATATCAATGTTTATATATTTGATTATCGAAACGGCTTAAATATTCAAAGCTTAATGCATACGTAAGGTTTAAAAAATTTATACCAGATTTGCGTTTCATGATCACATAAACAGGTTTTCTGAAATTTTCTTAACACTTTATGTTTGTTTAACTAAAATTTTAATTTGTGGAGAGGAATATGAGAGAATGGTTTATATAAATGTCGTAATAAGAAATGGGTTCTGATATTTAATTATGAGCAAATAATAGAATCATTTCTGTTGACAGTAAACGCCCTGGTTTCTAAAAAGTTTGTTTCACAATATTAAGAAAATTGAGAGGACGTTTGTTTATTAATGGAACAATAGTGTAAAGTTGCGTTTTCTTAGATGCGCATATTTTGTGGCGCAACAATGAAAAACGTCGAGGACTGACTCAAACAATAAAAAACCAATGGAAGTGTTTTCCTAGAACGCGCAAAACGATTCCATTGCTTTTTATTGTCTGAGTTCCTTTTCGGCGTTTTATATTGTTGCGCAGCAAAGTATGGGCATCTAGGAAAAGGTGCCTTAAACGCTCTGTATCTGCTTATACAGGGCGATTCAGAATAGATGTTAACGCACTTGTCTTTTTAACTATTGATCGTGGAAAAATATTTTAGAGGAAAAAATGTTCTAATTATATAATAATGTCGAATATGTTATTTATATTCAGGGCCGCAGTTAAGAAGTGGCGTGGAAGGCCCGCGCCGGGGGCTCAGGCGAGCGAGGGTGTAAAATCAACTGAAATAACACAGGGAAAATATGTCCGCAACTTGGGACGCAAACTAGACACTTTTGCCAGGGGCGTAATCCAGATAGTTTTGCTAGGGGCGCAGGACAATATATAGCATCGCTCTTATTTAATTTACAAAGGGTTATGTATGTATAAAAATAAGAAGTTTAGCTTTTTCACATGGAGCTTCTACTAAAAAATGCCCAATTAGGAAAATATTTTCTTATGTATAATTGGTTCAGCAATATATATATATTATTTCTGCGAAGTTATTGAAAGTTAAATTTCATTACATAAATTTTTGTCGTGGCTTTAGCGGCTTTTTTCTGGTGAAATAATGGAAACATTTGGGGATTATTTCCAGCGAATAAACTGAATTGCACATACAACTGAATTTGTTTCAAATGGCAAATAAACTCACTTACACTCTCTCACAACTTTCTCTATCTAAATTAAATGCACGTGCCAACTCAGTGCTCCATCTTTCTTGACGGATATTTCTGTTTTTCAAAGATTATCAAATTTTGTATGCAGATAATTTGCGTTTCTCAAATTATCTACATACAAAATTTGCTTCATAAAATAAAAAATAAAAATCTTTGCTTCATAGTCAAATGAAAAAAGTTGCCGTTTTCTTACTCATCAAATTTATAAAATAATGTGAAATTGAGAAAGCTGAACTGGAAACTGTTTATGAAATATGATACCGAACTGGAGGATAGTCTTTTCACAAGCTATTGCTTTCTGCTTTCCATTATTTCTGAGCTACTCATCATGTCTATATCCTTCAGGTATAAAAAATGTCAATTGCAACGTTAAAACCACTTCGGTATAGATGCATAATCAATAATTCTATAGGTTGAATAAATTAATTTTTTATCCTTTTTCTAGAGTTTGAATCATAAGTAAGGGTTCCTAAGTAAATATTGAGTATTTTAAAAACAACTATAATTTTTGCTGCTGATTGTTACCAAAGATTATTAATGTAAAAAAAGATGTAAATTAATCTTACATCTGTGAAATTAATGTCTCAAAACTGATTACTAAACAAAAACTTAAAAAATACTTAAAAACTAAAATTAATGTCTAAATCAAAAGGTATTTAAAAAATAAAATTAATGTCTAACTTAAAAGATACCCTCAACAGGGGTGACTTTGTCTACCCTGGTGTGACTTCATCCCCCACAAACGAGGAAGGTAAAAGTGGTGAGAACTCCTATCTGTTTCGTCAGAATGTTTTAATAAAACCTGATTGCTCTAGGCAGAAGTACTGGCTTTAACATTAAATGTTTAATTTTAAAGTTTTAATTGTTGAAGGTGGCATTACTGCAGTTGTTGCTTTTCATGTTTTTTCGGCGAAATTTACTTGTGAGCAATTTCTTTGAAAAACTTGCTTCTACATTATGCAGAAAGGTGGCAAGTAATATTTTTATCCGATCTGCCAAACTGTCTAGGGACCCGTTACTGCTCACCCCAGCCATGAGCATAAGGGTAAAATTGTATCCAGGCCTTTTGTGAAGGCTCATTGAATGATTATTTGAGGCATGAGACAAAGTCACCCCAAGCCGGGGTGACTTTGTCCCGTTTTTTTGAAAAACAAAATTTTTTTTTGCACTTCTAAATTTTCAAAATTTCCAAGGGGTATACAAAATTATCTATTAAACATTTAAGTATATGAAAGAAATATACATTTTTTTTAAAATAGAAATTTAACCCAGTTTCAGGGTTTCAAAGAAAAAAATAGATGAGAAATGAGACAACGTCAACTCCTTTGACGGTACTTAAAAACTAAAATTAATGTTTAGTTAAAAAGGTACCTAAAACTAAAATTAATGTCTAACTAAAAAGGTACCTAAAAACTAAAATTAATGTATAACTTAAAAACTAAAATTAATGTATAACTTAAAAACTAAAATTAATGTGTAACTTAAAAACTAAAATTAATGTATAACTTAAAAACTAAAATTAATGTATAACTTAAAAACTAAAATTAATGTATAACTTAAAAACAAAAATTAATGTATAACTTAAAAACTAAAATTAATGTGCAACTTAAAAACTAAAATTAATGTATAACTTAAAAACTAAAATTAATGTATAACTTAAAAACTAAAATTAATGTATAACTTAAAAACTAAAATTAACGTCTTCCAAAACTCGAAACTTTGAATTTCAAGTTTAAGGAATAAACGCCATGAAAGAGTAGTTTTCGGCATCACTTTTCGGAAATTGGGTTATCTAACGACTCAATTAGCACAATTTCATCTAAGATAAAGTTAAAAACAGCTATAAATTGAAGTTCATCTCCAAGACATATACATTTGGAAAATTCTAAAATTAGCAATCAATACTTATGCAAGAGAAATTTACAACCAGGTTAATTTCTGTGAACATCTGTGACTCATTACAAACCTTAATTTTCTTACGATGCAAGGTTGAAGTGCTTTATTGAGTGCCGTTTCAGAGAGTCCGCTAATCTTAATTAAAAAGGTATAACTCGAAACCATTAAGGAAACTCGCTTGAAATTGCTATAGCCATAAGATTTTAATGAAATTTTCGCATATTGCCTATTTTTCACCAAGTTTAGAAATTATTGAGATTTGTTTACAAAACTCAATTTTAATTAATTTTCCATCTTAAATTCGGAAGCTAAGTACAACTTAAATCGAACTTAACCATTATTATTATTATTAACCATTATATATATCATCATTCAACCATTATATATCCACTGCTGGATGAAGGTCTCTCCAAATGCTTTCCACACAAGTCTATCCTGGGCCATTCGTTTCCACGTCACCCCAACCTCTTTTCTTATTTCATACACCTATCTAGTTTGAGGACGTTTTCTACGTCTTCGGTGTTCTTTTGGAATCTAGTTGAGATTTTGCGTTGTCTATCGTTGATCAGTTCTTGCGATATGCCAAGACCATCGCCATTTCAGTCTTTTTACTTTAACAATTACTTTAACAATAATATCCTCTACTGTTTGCTCTCTCACCCAAGTGTTTCTTTTTCGATCTCTCCTAGTTATTCCAAGCATACACCTCTCCATGCTCCTTTGGTTTGCCTGCAACTTGCGTATTATCGCATTTGTTAGACTCCATATCTCTGATCCATAAGAGAGGACTGGCAATACACAACTTTTGGAAAAACCTTTCTTTTTAGACACAAAGGTAATTTTCTCTTCAGGATAAAACTGTTTGGTCCGAATACACTCCAACCAAGTTTAACATGTCTGTTGAGTTCTTTCATAATGTTGCTTTCCATTGAAATCAGTTGTCCAAGGTAAATATATGAATCAACAACTTCTAGCTCAACTTTGTCAACTTGTATTTTTGTTTTGTTTACGAAACTGTTGAACATGATTTTAGTTTTTTTCAAGTTTATATTGATTCCAACTTCGTTACTTCTAGTTGAGAGCTCCTGTACCATGTGTTGGAGTTCTATTGGGTCCGTTGAAAAAATAACAACGTCAGCAGCAAACCGCAGATGATTTAAATATTCACCATTTATTTTTATTCCCTTGTTATTCCAATTTATCAGCTGAAAAATCATCTGTAAAGCAGAAGTAAAAAGTTTTGGAGAAATGGTATCTCCCTGCCTCACCCCTTTGCCAAGTTTGATAGTTTTGGTATCTTTATGTAACCGAAATTTTGCACTTGCATTTTTATACACACGTTTCACCATGTCAATGTACACATCCTCAATGTCTGTTGATCTTAAAGAGTTGATGACTGCTGATGTTTTTATAGAGTCAAAGGCCTTCTCATAGTCAATAAATGCAACACACAATGGAAGTTCATATTCATGTGTTCTTTCAATTAATTCTCTTAATACTTGAATATGGTCCACTGTACTGAATCCACTTCGAAATCCAGCTTGTTCTCTTGGTTGAGCTGCATCTAATTTTTTCTGCAGGCGATGTGTTAGCACTTTTGTGAAGATTTTATAAATATATATGTATATATATATATATATATGAATATGAACTTCCATTGTGTGTGGCATTTATTGACTATGAGAAGGCCTTTGACTCTATTAAAACATCAGCAGTCATCAACTCTTTAAGATCAGCAGACATCGAGGATGTGTACATTGACATGGTGAAACGTGTGTATAAAAATGCAAGTGCAAAATTTCGGTTACATAAAGATACCGAAGCTATCAAAATTGGTAAAGGTGTGAGGCAGGGAGATACCATTTCTCCAAAACTTTTTACTTCAGCTTTACAGATGATTTTTCAGCAGATAAATTGGAATAACAAGGGAATAAAAATAAATGGTGAATATTTAAATCATTTGCGGTTTGCTGATGACATTGTTATTTTTTCAACGAACCCATCAGAACTCCAAGACATGGTACAGGAGCTCTCAACTAGAAGTAAAGAAGTTGGACTCAAGATGAACCTACAAAAAACTAAGATCATGTTCAATAATTTCGTAGAGGAAACAAAAATACAAGTTGACAACATTGAGCTAGAAATTGCTGATTCATATATTTACCTTGGCCAGCTGATTTCAATGGATGGCAACATTATGAAAGAACTCAACAGACGTATTAAACTTGGCTGGAGTGCATTTGGAAGAAACAGTTTTATCCTGAAGGGGAAATTGCCTTTGTGTCTAAAAAGAAAGGTCTTCAACCAGTGTGTATTGCCAGTCCTCTCTTATGGATCAGAGACATGGAGTCTAACAGTTGGAGCAATACGAAAGTTACAGACAACGCAAAGGAGCATGGAGAGGTGCATGCTTGGAATAACTAGGAGAGATCGAAAAAGAAACACTTGGGTGAGAGAGCAAACTAGAGTAGAGGACATCATTGTTAAAGTAAAAGGGCTGAAATGGCGATGGGCTGGGCATATTGCAAGAAGAACTGATCAACGATGGACAACAGAAATTCTGAACTGGATTCCAAGAGACCACCGAAGACCTAGAAAACGTCCTCAAACTAGATGGGTGGATGAAATAAGAAAAGAGGTTGGGGTGACGTGGAAACGAATGGCCCAGGATAGACTTGTGTGGAAAGCATTTGGAGAGACCTTCATCCAGCAGTGGATAGATAATGGTTGAATATGATGATGATGATATATATATATATATGGCCTGCAAAAGGGTTGCTGGTATCTAACTGGAAGGAGACCCACACGCTGAACGTATGTGACGATGTGTGGAACCGGCCAGGCCAGTAACCTAGTGTCCTACCCCGCCTTCAAGTGGTGCAGGCTGAGCTTTCTATCCAAGAGGCAAATTAATATTTGCTGCACGGATGGAAAGGCGGAAGGGGAGGGCTAATTCACCAACCCGTCTAGCCAGCGTGGTGAAATGATGGCTAATTCCTCCAATATGCTAATACACCAAAAACCATGGCCCCTAGTCTCCAGGTGCTGGAGTGCTCCTGATCAAGGCAGCGGTCAGCGTGGCATGAAAGCAGGGGGTGCTAAGAATCACTGGAATGGCCCAGGCTGCCGTTTGTTATTGACCTTGGCAACGTATAATGGACGATCCCTTGCTTCTGAAGCAAAACTTCAAGAATTGGAAGAAGAACTTGACAAGATCAAATGGGACATTGTAGGACTCAGTGAAGTTAGAAGAAAAGGTGAAGAGTTGGTGGAACTTAAAAGTGGACATTTGTTTTATTATAGAGGAACGGAAACTGGAAGAACAAGTGGTGTTGGCTTCTTAATCAACAAAAGAATTAAAGACTACCTTCTTGAAGTCGAAAGCACGTCAGATCGAGCAGCGAGGCTCGTTGTTCAACTAACCCAGCGATACCAACTTCAGATAGTACAGGTATATGCACCAACATCAAGCCATACCGACGAAGAGGTTGAAGAATTTTATGAAGAAATCAAAGAGTTACACACCAAAGGGAAACAACATATCAAGCTCATCATGGGGGATTTCAATGCAAGAATTGGACAACAGGAACAAGGAGAGACATCGGTTGGTAAATACGGATATGGGGAAAGGAATGAACGTGGCGATCAACTCATCGAATTTGCAGAAGCTGAAAATCTTAGCATCATGAATTCATTTTTTAAGAAGAAACCGCAAAGAAAATGGACATGGAAACACCCAAATGGGGGAACTAGTGAAATTGACTATATCCTGGCAAACAAGAAATCAATTATTGAAGATTGCAGTGTACTGAACAGATTTAATACTGGAAGTGATCATCGAATGGTGAGATGTAAAGTGCACTTAAATACTAAATTAGAACGACAGAAGCTCATTAGGAAACAAGTAAGTAAGAGGGTGGATTTAAAGAAATTAAAAGAAAATACCGAGGCATTCAAGTTGGAATTAAAAAATCGCTTTTCTGCACTGGAAGGACTTATTGATGAAAGTGATATCTCAGAAGCAAATGAAAACATTGTTAAGACAATAGTTGAAACTGCTGGGGAAATTGGTGGTGTAACCTGTAAAAAGCACAATAGCAAATTATCTGAGAAGACGAAACAGCTCATGAAAAGGCGAAGAGATATGAAGGTGGACAATCAAAATACCAGTTCCAGGATTGAGTACATAGAACTTTGTAAAACTCTGCGCAAAAGCATGAAAGAAGACATAAGAAAATTCAACTGTGAGCTAGTAAGGAAAGCCATTGAAAATAACAAGAGCCTTAGGGTTGTTAAAGGAAGTTTATCTGTTGGGAAGAAACACATCATTGCATTAAAAGGAGAGGATGGCACCGTAACAAGAAATAGGGAAGAAATACTTAGAAGAGTTGAAGAATTCTACAAAAATCTATACGAAAGTAACAGTGGATTAAACGAAGACATTGAAATAGTCGAAGGAACAGCTCCTAAAATCTTAAAAGAAGAAGTTTCATTTGCAATAAAAAGTATGAAGAAAGGAAGAGCCCCTGGTGATGATGGTATTACATTAGATATCCTAAAAGAAGCTGGAGAATATGTAGAAGACATACTTGCAAAATTCTTTACCAAATGTCTTAACAGCGGTAACATACCAAACCAATGGGATTCTGCAACAGTAATTCTTTTGCATAAAAAAGGTGATAAAGAGGATTTGAAAAATTACCGACCAATTAGCTTGTTACCTGCTATTTATAAAATCTTCACAAAAGTGCTAACACATCGCCTGCAGAAAAAATTAGATGCAGCTCAACCAAGAGAACAAGCTGGATTTCGAAGTGGATTCAGTACAGTGGACCATATTCAAGTATTAAGAGAATTAATTGAAAGAACACATGAATATGAACTTCCATTGTGTGTTGCATTTATTGACTATGAGAAGGCCTTTGACTCTATTAAAACATCAGCAGTCATCAACTCTTTAAGATCAACAGACATTGAGGATGTGTACATTGACATGGTGAAACGTGTGTATAAAAATGCAAGTGCAAAATTTCGGTTACATAAAGATACCATTTCTCCAAAACTTTTTACTTCTGCTTTACAGATGATTTTTCAGCTGATAAATTGGAATAACAAGGGAATAAAAATAAATGGTGAATATTTAAATCATCTGCGGTTTGCTGATGACATTGTTATTTTTTCAACGGACCCATTAGAACTCCAAGACATGGTACAAGAGCTCTCAACTAGAAGTGAAGAAGTTGGACTCAAGATGAACCTACAAAAAACTAAGATCATGTTCAATAATTTTGTAGAGGAAACAAAAATACAAGTTGACAACACTGAGCTAGAAATTGCTGATTCATATATTTACCTTGGCCAGCTGATTTCAATGGATGGCAACATTATGAAAGAACTCAACAGACGTATTAAACTTGGCTGGAGTGCATTTGGAAGAAACAGTTTTATCCTGAAGGGGAAATTGCCTTTATGTCTAAAAAGAAAAGTCTTCAACCAGTGTGTATTGCCAGTCCTCTCTTATGGATCAGAGACATGGAGTCTAACAGTTGGAGCAATACGAAAGTTACAGACAACGCAAAGGAGCATGGAGAGGTGCATGCTTGGAATAACTAGGAGAGATCGAAAAAGAAACACTTGGGTGAGAGAGCAAACTAGAGTAGAGGACATCATTGTTAAAGTAAAAGGGCTGAAATGGCGATGGGCTGGGCATATTGCAAGAACTGATCAACGATGGACAACAGAAATTCTGAACTGGATTCCAAGAGACCACCGAAGACCTAGAAAACGTCCTCAAACTAGATGGGTGGATGAAATAAGAAAACAGGTTGGGGTGACGTGGAAGCGAATTGCTCAGGATAGACTTGTGTGGAAAGCATTTGGAGAGACCTTCATCCAGCAGTGGATAGATAATGGTTGAATATGATGATGATATATATATATATATATATATATATATATACAGTCGAGTCTCTATTTAACGAAGTGCCATCGTTCCTCTGAAAAACTTCGTTATAAGGAAAATTCGTTAAATAGAAATTAACATAAATTGTAAAACTTAATTTCGATAAAATGAAAAAAGCTAAATTTGGACAGTAAAAACTAAGTTCAGTAGACTCTTCTTTTCTTACGAATTTAAATATTTTTTGTATACAAATACGTAAATATTAATAACAAAAAGACCGAGGCTTACCTTACATATGTATGATCTTCATACTACTATACAAAACAGAGAAATATTTACCAATTTTTATTCGTTCAGGTTTCTTATAAAAAACATTTCGTTCATAGAAATTCTCACACTTTTGTAAATATCGGAACACGTCATCTATAACATTTTCTTCAAACCGCAATCCCCGTCGGATTGCTTCGAATGCGTTTATAACTTCATTGGGACATTCTTGTGAGTGTTTTTCAATAGACTTTTCATCTTTATCGATTACTGTAAATTCTTCATTACATTTTTTAACACTTTACAAGATTTCATGCTCTGCAGGATATTCGGCAGTCACAACATCTTTATCAACATTCAAAAAATCAACTGTGCATGTTCTCCAACACCCAAATTTTCTTTCAGCTTTTGCCATTTTTCATTTAATAGACTACAACGGGCCGTATGTCGCAATACAGAAGGTTACCTCGCATCTGTGCTTCTTGCTTAAAATCCTCAACTACCCCTTCTACCTAACCATCCCGCTGAAAAATTGTAAAAGATAAATTAAAAAAAAAATCAAATTCTTTATAAAAAGAACTTCGTTATATAGAAATTGTTTTTCGTAATATGGAGACAAATTTACATGTTAGTGCCATTCAAAGTCAAGGTTCCGCCGAAAATTTCATTAAATAGAAAACTTTGTTATATGGAAGTTCGTTATATGGAGACTCTACTGTATATTAAAACGCTTTCTACTAAACCACACAATAAAATAAAAGTATTCTACTAAGCCAAGTATTAAAATAAAAGCTCCTTATTTTGCCACGTATTGAAATACAAACACTTTACTGAGCCAGAAGCGCAGCCACAAGGGTGTTAAAACGGCCCGAGCCCTTCTCAGAGGCTTTCTGAAGCGCATTTACAGATTTCTAATCTTTAAATTTCCTGCCCCCAGCAGAGAAAACCCTGGTTGCACCTCTGTGCTGAGCAATATATGAAAACAAAAATACTCTACTGTGCCATATATTAAAATAAAAACATTTTACTGGGCTGCGTATTAAAATAAAAACTCTTTATTTAGCAACATATCAAAAAATTTCGCTTCTGCATGGAGAACTGATTTAAAAATAAATTATTCTACCCAGGGGCGTTTCTGTCGGGGTTGCAAAAGGTTCTCCAGCCCCTGGGAAGCTATGCCTAAGGAAGGCCACAGATTTTTTATTATTATATTATATTGCTTTCAATCTTTGGGCTAAAGAGAATATCAAAGAACTTCGTTCAATTTTATGAAAATAAAAATTAAAAAAACATTTATCGTTTGCATGGTAACTATAACAGACAGTTATTTTGACACTGGCATAAGGTTTAAAAACACGACGTTTCGGGAGCCAACTGCTCCCTTTGTCAAGTGAAGGCAGAATGAAGAGTTCGTGAAAGTCCTAAGCTTATATACCCGCATGTTGGGAATCCCCATCTGACGCCATCCGAAGAGGGATACACCGGCTGGGGAAACAACAACTAGGGAAACACTCGTCGGGGAAACCCCCACGCTTGACGACGTCAGATCATCACTCCCAACTCGAGGTTTTGCAAAAATCCTGTAAGGTTCTGGTAGAGGTTTTGCGATGTTTATTGCACGACTCCTCAAACCGTAGGTTTCCCATGATTCCAGAAAAAGTCTACTCCCCAGATTCGTCACATTCTGATGTAATATTTTCATCGAATGCCAATCTGGTTCGTGACCCTCCCTGAAGACATGTTCAGCCAACTGGTTTGAATCGTCTCCCCTAGCTACCGCACGCATATGCTCCTTCCCTCGTAGACGTATCGATCTTCCCGTCTGTCCAACATACACCTTGTCACAGTCTCCACATGGTATTTGGTAAATAGCACATAATGTTTTCGCCTCAGGGACTACGAAAATTATTTAAAAATATGCATATATAGATATAACAATAAGTATTGCATAAAAAATTATTAATTAAATAAAATAAAATTAATAAGGGCAACGATATTGTTTTTGCACCTGGGCAGCAAACAACCCAGGAATGACTTTGGTTCTATCTTTAAATTCTTCTGTACTTAGTTGTATAGTTATGTCACGGTGATTTTTAATCAACGCGACATTATTCTTGTTTACTATCTGTAAAGGCGATTTTCTTACATTTCCACGAGGGATTCGACCACGTAACCAGAATCTAAAATTCTTATGTGAGAAAAGAGCAGGACTTCACAAAGAAGAAGGCAACTCAAATCCATAAAATCATAGTAGAATACACAAAACTTTAACATAAAAACTCAGGACTAAAGAAAAGTAGAAGTTAACGTATTCTTAAGAATAGGAAAATTATAAAGAAAGTCACGAACGAACTTTTGCAGCTGTGAAGTAAAAAGTTATTTCTAAAGATTCAATTTTTTACCATTCTAAGTTGCGAACCAAGTTGAACAACAACAAACTCGTAATTTCAGATCAACATGACACTTTATCAGGGAGCAAAAGCAATATGTTTCAAAATAATACCTTTCTCCCAAGCCAATAGCAAAACGTCTCTCAAATGACGTCACTCGAACCAGCCCAGAATTATTGTTTTCTATATAAAATCAAACCAATGAGATTTCGAGGTTAGAGAGGGAGCCGAGAGAAGTGACACTCCCCCTTGATTAAAAGACGAAGCAAGAGGAGAGAGAGAGAGAGAGAGGACAAATTATTAGAATTTAGGAAAGGCATTAAGAGGATCTCCCAAAAACTCAAAAGACGAGCAGATGGAAGCCTTCGGTATGACCCTAGCGCGAGAGGTAGTAATATAACGAAGTAGAAAATCGACGACAAAAGATCTTTTTTTTCAAAGAGTTTCCATCACCTCAGATGTGGATACCAATCATGGAGGACTATTGGGTGAGCATGATTTTTTCATTACACACTCCTCATTTTATTAACATAGATTAAGCAAATCGCTAACTAGGGGGTGTCCCAAAAGGGTCTTTACAAACTCAAAAATTCGTGAAAAAGAAGGTTTGTAGCAAAACAAATAACATCAATCGATAGAACAATTCAAAAAGGTTTTTTTTCAGCATAGATAGCGCGTGCAATATTGGCTGCACACGCAGTACTAATCTGATTATGCGAGATTTCAATTCAATTTTCATTGTTGATAATGATTTCTATCGCTATCAAGGCTGAATGTGTTAAGTGGTTTATGGAGACGAAATCTGATGTTCAAACTAAACGAAATTTTCGAACGAAGTTTGGACAAGCACCACCATCTCGTCCTAGCATTCGTGACTGATATCGGAAGTTTATGGATAATAGAAATATGGATCACAAAAAAGGGTATGGATGCCTTAACATTCGTGCTGAGGATGTAGAACGAATACGTGAAACATTTTGTATGAGCTCTTCCACATTAATCAGAGCTGCATCCAGGGAACTTCAAATACCAAGGTCCACTTTAAACAGAGTGATACACGATGTTACATCTCCATGCCTACAAGGTGCAGACCCTTCAGGCCTTAAAACCTAATGATAATGAAAAGCGTTTTGAATTCGCAGTTGAAATGCTTTATCTTCAGGATGAAGATGAAGATTTTCTGAAGCAGGTTATGTTTCCTGATGAGTCAGTTCCATATTTCGGGAATGGCAAATAGGCATAGTGTTAGAATTTTGGGCTAGGAGAACCCACACTTTGTACGTGAAATAGAACGGAGCAGCAAAAAGGCGAATGTTTGGTGTAGAATTCTCCACGATTGTGTAATTGGGCCTTTTTTTCAGCGAAAAATCTATTAATTGGAACACGTATTTAGATATGCTTGATATATGCTTGATACATGAACACAAAATTTAGTCATAGTGTCTCTACAGTCTGATAACGTTTAGTCATATAGTAGTTTCATCATTTCTGGCAATACTCTTAAAACTTGGGCGGTGAATGCCAAAATTTTAAATGTACTATATATATAGGTGAACCTCCTACTTATAGAGAAGTGTTAAGTTTTTTACATCATTAATTTGAAGAGGTTAAGAAATTCCACCCAGTTAAAATATTTATTAAAACTTTGAATGTTTAGGTTAATTCACTAATATGTCAAAAGTTATGTATTTTTAAGAAATCGTTAAAAGAATTTTGTACGCCTTTTTGGGGGAGCCGTCGATGAGACGTGTGCACACTATGATCGTAAGTTGAAGACTGAAGGTAATTTTAGAATTGGGAAAACAATATACATACCGTTGCTAAATATAAAAAGTGAAATTATGATTATACAATATATGTTGCCAGACACATAAAGTGAAATTATGTACATTTGGAAAAGATCACCTAAAACGAAACAATTTGGCATGTTGCCAATTTTAGAAACTACAATTACTAAGTTTGCGGTTTTTTTTTTGGTATTCCAAGTGGCAATAGCAAAGTAATCTCGCAAAGTGAACACGCAGTATTTCTATTGTGGAAGCCAACAAATTGGATATAGAGTAATATTTTTCCAATTGGAAGTTTCTTTTAAGAGGGCCCGTATAAAAATTTAAATATAGTATTTTTGTATGTATACACCCAAGGGTGATTCTACAAATTAAAAGTGATGGAAATCTATCCTCCAGCCTTTTATTGGATAACGTGAACTTCTAGGAGGTCCCAGCAAAAATTTTCGGTTAATAGATTAATATTTAGGACTTGTCCAACTCACAGGTTTTGATATTTTTCAACAATATGAGCATTGTATTATAAAAATTTAAGTTTTCCCTATTTAGTCAAAATACTTTTAATATTCACACATAATACAGTACAATATATTAACTGGTAGTGTATTGTGACAGTTTAGCAAAGTAGCTTGGAATTAGCATTATTTATCAGTTATATTAAATAACTTAATGACTAATCTAGTTTATTGTCCGCGTGTCTGGATGGCTTTATAACGTCAGCCTTGGTCAGTGCAGAAAATTGCTTCCTGTACTCCTTAACAACCTGCAATAAGCACTGTTTCTGTTCTTCACTATGGGGGGGGGGGGAAAGAACAGTTGAATTCCCATATAATTGCAAACTCTCGCTCTGCAAGATCGTTGAACACTTTTACAGATTTAACAAGAGATTGATTATTTCTGTATTCCTCCTGAAATCTCCATTTACTAGGATCACTATATAGAAATCCTTCAGACAGACCAAGGAATTTTGAAAAATCTCACCGTCAAAGTTGCGACAAAATTATGCAGTCCCTTCGTTTCTAGATCCTGGAATGGTTTTATTCGTTTAGAAGGAATATTTAACCCTTCTCTTTTTGAGAGAGTAACTACCATTTTTTTTCTCCCATTGAAACCTCATTTTCAAAATCCAAAGCCAACCAAAAGTTCAGATAAATACCAAAGATGATGACTAAATGCGGTGGCAGCTACCTTAACTACATCTTTGTTTGGATGCTGGGGCAGTTCACAGATCAATCTAAAATCAGTTCTTGGAGCTGCAGTAGAAGATGGACTCTGGAACCAGTATTGCATATAAATTGCTGTTACAAAAAGGCATATATATACTTTAAGTGATTCCATATGTGTTCATAATGCAAAGGGCCACGGGACCTTCGCCTTCCTGGTGATCTTTCTTTTAGCGGTTCATTCTGGTTACGAAAGAGCCACATCTTAATTAAGCACATAGCGCCTAGCCATCCAACGGGCACGGTGAACTGTTTCTGGATATCGAAAGTTTGTCCCATGGGATGAATCAGCACCTTAGAAGATAATTGACAATTTAAGAAGTTAGAGATAATCATCTCGTGACTGAAATTTCCTCAACTCTGCTACTGCGAAGTCAATGACAGTATTTTTCCATGCTGCCATGTTCCATGCCGCCATGCTGCCATGCCATGTTGCCATGTTTTCCAATGCTGCCACGTTCTCATTGTACATAGCTGTCAAAAGTGAACATTGATCTATTGGTTGGCAAAAATTCTCAAAATGGTTAAAAGTTCCGTATGTGGAGATTTCGAAACATCACACAGACTGAAGACTTTTTCAACCATAATCCCTCAGATGTGATGACGGCAGGCTAAATTTAACATTTCTCTGCCAAGTCTTAATTCAAAGAACAGACTGAACTTACTGAAATGCACAGGTAATTATATTCAAAATTATCAAAGTATCACACTCACAACATCCAAAATTACGAGCATAAAAATCAAAACATAAGCGTGAAAGAAAAAAGAGATTTGTACAAAGTGGTCTACCTTAATCTTTAAAAAAAAATCAAGTACAACATTAACAATTCAACCCATATTTCTTACCAATTCCTTGAAGACTGTTCTTTCCGAAAAATTTCTGATTTTATAACCTTTTTTAACTTCTCAACGCTTCAATGAGCCCTTATAATGTTTCAAAATGCATTAGAAAACAGTGGCGCCCTCTGAGCTCAGAAATGGCAACTAATTATTAATTATTCTGTAGATCAACTAATTAGCGAAGTAATCACATAAAATTAATTAATAAAATTCAGTTTTAATAATCTTATAAAATTGTACATGAATATTTTCATCATTGTAACAATAATTGTAACCATTAAGCGTACCCAATACCAATTAATACCAATAATTTTACCCAATAATTGTAACTAACAACAGATTGTAATCGTGAATGCACATAGTGCACACTTTTGTATAAAAAAGTGGCCTTTAAGTTAAAGCACTAAATTGCACCAAACTTCAGTTAAAGTGGGCAAGTCCTAAATATTGTTCAATTTAAAAAAAATTGCATATATACTTTTTATATGTGGCATCACCAAATGGCACCCTGGAGAAAGATCAAATATTAAGTTGAGATTTTAATATTATAGATGGAAGCACCCTAATACACCCCTTTGTAAAATAAATCACATATTTAGAATAATTATATTATGTGCACTCTCTTATTGCATAATAGCTTTAAATGTTTAAAGAGATAACTGCCGTAATATTAATTTTGAATTGCTCTATACGTTTACGCTCCATACGTTATACATTTTTTCGTATATAGTATATTCTCACCGAACGATTTTGAAGTTTTATCCTTTCCAATGCATTTTTTCAAATTTTTTTACTGCGTCGCATTTTATCTCCTCGTATTTTACTTGTATGTTAGGAGGCTTACAGAAGAAAATTAAAACGCTAACGCACATATTGAAAACAAAGAAAGAATTAGATACAAAAAACAGCCAGAAAAATAAACAAAAGCAAAAAAAATAGTAAGAGAAAGAAAATAAAATAGAAACAAGTTAAAACTCCAAATTATCTACAAAAGATATTCGGCCAAAACTAAAAAGCTTATATATGGCCAAGAAAGAAACAGCTCATTCAAGTTGGAGTGGACAGTATGTATCTGCTGAAGGTACCGAGCACAATTTAAGGTAATATGCTCAACATTTTCTTCACCGTCGCTACAACTGCAAAGTTCATTAGAAGGGAGCTTAAAACGCTCATTCCAGCTTTCCAAATTTCCATGTCCAATTGCTTTCCAACGTTTAGAATAATTTTGCGAACACGTTCCCATTCGCTTTGCGTAAAAGGGGCAAATAAATTTATAACATACAATCACCAGAGAAAAAACAATTTACGTAACTCACTTCTCCTATTTGCTTTTAGGAATAGTTTTGCAAGTTACTTGGCATTTATTGTAACAGCTTAAAGTTTATTAGTCAGGCAGTGTTTACGAAACTTCCCTTTGTAACTGGGAAATCCACAAAGCCATCCCTGTAGTATTAAGTTAAGCAAGTTGCGTGGTATCAAATCGAATACTCGGAAGTTTCTAAGTACATACGCTGTTACTTGAACTGGTTGCTGTTCAGTGTGGTTACGTTTACCTTGTCATTAGTTTAGCTAGGAATAATCTGTTTGGGCATGGGCATACAATGATCAGTATCAGCTTGTATCTAGAGTTAATGCTGTGGATATAATGTAATGTATATTTCGCGATATACATTTCTGTATTCTACACAGGAATACAGAAATAAGCCAAGGTAAGACATTTACGCCAGTTATAATTTAATCTGCAATAAACTAATCCATCGTGGATTAATATATGAGATTACAATAAATTAATATATGTAGAATGATACATAATATAATTGTATAATTTAATATAAAGGACGATCCACAACATGTTAAACAAATAGGAATTTCTGAACACAACAATTGAACAACTTGCAGAAAGGAATTTTGAGTACTTGACACTGCCCGTTTCAAGCCTATGCCACCAAATGTGAGAATACATATAATAATACTTTATTTATGATCATATATATACATACATATATATACACACATAAGGAGATTACGAAACTTTTCGGTAAGGAAATGGAAAAAAAGGAGAAGTAGTAGCAAAGATAAGAACTGGACTCACGTTTGAGTAGGGTGAACAGGAGATTTCTTGCATTTTGCGGTGAGGCAACTAGAAATTTGTGCAGGATAATGCTCGGCATTGGTTGCACAATCTGAAGTCATTTTATTTTTAATTTCAAGTAATATTTATATATATACAAGTGAAATAATTTATAATTTTGAATTTTTACTAACGCAACACGCATTTCTTCTATAATTTATAATAGTAAATGCTTATTTATTCACAGTATTATACTAACGCTATAAATTAACGCATATTTATAGTGTATATGTGTATGTGGTGGTAAAGTTAACTTGTGTCTCGTAGAAAGACAATTTTTTTGATTATTTACAGGGAGTTTAAAATATTTATTAGTTTTTCATTTGTACGCTAAGTAGATTTGTTCATTTCGTGAAGTTGTGATTGAGTCTTGATGCAAAGCTTTGCAAAAAAAAGTATCATTTCGAAAAATCTAAACTGATGCGGAATTGAAGAAACAGATATGAAAGCTGAATTCTTATGGTACGTTGAAAACAATTTTTATGGTGTCAAAGTATGCAAGTTTCTGAAGAAAAAGTCAAAGGAAATCACCGTATTCGCATCTTAACTGTCAAAGCAAATTTTAAGCGAAGCAAAAGCTAAGAGTGAGTGGCAGAAACTGCAAACAGATCTTATTGTATGGAAAAGAAAAATGCTTTTCTATGTTCTATGGTGAGAACGGATCCAAGAGCATGTTGAGCCAAGGTCTGTAGTTGAGGAATCCATACTTCTTTACTTCAAGGTGTCAAACCCAGGGCGGAAGATCTAGGAATAAAAAAAAGCAATAAATGCTTGATCTCTATTGAAATCAACAATGGATTCCTTGAACTGTAGACCACTGGTGTACACAGGGGAGTGTTGGTGGGGGTTTATAATCCCCCAGTTTCGATACAAATATATACATATATCATCATCCTATTCAACCACTATCTATCCATTGCTGGATGAAGGTATCTCTAAATGCTTTCCACACAAGTCTATAATGAGCAATTCGCTTCCATGTCACCCCAACCTGTTTTTTTATTTCATCCACCCATCGAGTTTGAGGATATTTTCTAGGTCTTTAGTCATCTCTTGGAATCCAGTTGAGAAATTCAGTTTCCATTGTTTATTAGTTCTTCTTACAATATGCCCAGCCCATGGCCATTTCAGCCTTTTTACTTTAACAGTAATGTCCTTTCCTCCTGTTTTCTCTTTCACCCAAGTGTTTTTTTTATTCCAAATGTCTTTTGTATCTGTTTACAATATGCCTTATAAGCCTGTAACTCTCTTCCATATGAAATTTCTACGTACGCTAATGCCGTAGACCAGGGGTCTCCAACATTTTTCAGACCAAGGGCCAATTTTGCTTATATAGTAAATTAATATTTATTAAAAACTGTGAAAATAAATATTAATTTACTATATTTACTATAATAATACATAGATTTAAGACTTAGAGTGAGCAAAAAACGTTATTTTTGTGTGAAATAACTTTTTCATGAGCCGACGGGCCGCAACTGTATCGCGCGCCGCGAGTTGACGATCCCTGTTACAGACTAAGGATCTAAACAAGGGAGCTGGCGCATAACCGCCATTTTCCTGCCAGCGTATCACATGATCTCATTCACTGCTGTGTTAAAGTTGAGTGATTTACAAGTGCGTTATTTTTAATAAAATAGGGTAAAATGGGTGGGTGTGCGGTTATGAATTGTTCTAATCATTCGAGGAATAAACATAGAATGTTTAAATTTGCAACAGATTCAATATGAAGAAGAAATTGGATTAATAATTTTCCAATGGTAAACATTGTGTTATGATACCGGAAGCGTACAACAAAATGGTAGCTTAGAATTCTAGGGGCTCTACATTAGACAAAGGTGTTATCATTGCCTGGCTGATAAGAAACAAAAACTACAACCGCAATGCATTCACACCTTGTTTATATTCTTTAAGAAAAGTGAAAATACCTATATGCTTTGAAAGTAAACAAACATGCTGTACTTACCCTGTATCGGGGAAAAATGTTCTGTCACTCCTTTGTATGAAAATCAAAAAGCTATAGGATGATTAAAAATGAATTTATTCTGCAAAATGGACATCTTTGTATCTGACAAACTTTTTTCTAATGAAATATAAGCTCATTTATGCCATTTCTGTAATTTGTTTTGTTTCAAGAATATAAAAATTTGTCTGTCTCCTCCTCATGTCGTTTTCCAGAGCAAGAGAAATGTGGTTACCTGGATATGAGGCAACAGTTCCTATTCTAAAACGCCAAGAATGTTGTGGAAAATTTTCGGTTAATGTACGTTGGTATCACCGCACGCTTTTCATCTGTTAATTAGTGCCGTGCATCTACCATGTAATGCCATTTGCGACCAATGCATCCTGCACACAGTCGCCTTAGCTAATGTAGACTTCATTCGTAATTGTCTGACCTTTGAAAAAAAATTCGTGGTGCAAAATGTCGGCCATCCATAAAACATGAGCTTCTTAGGGTGAAATGAAGCTTGTTCATAATGTGGAATTGGATATTTCTATCAAAAGCAATGTAGCATATGCTTATGGCAGGCATACTGGATGCATTTTTCATCATAAGCAATAATATATTCAGAAACTGCTCTCTTTTATGACGGAAGATAAGTGAAGAGCAGATGGAAAGCTTTCCACGATAATTGCTCACTGACGAATTGCATGAAAGTACTTACTGAACTTCCAATTCTTATTAGCTTGATACAGATGCAAACGGATGATTTTAACACATATGCGGAATATTTTTTTGAAAGGTCTCGATACGATTTTCAACAGTGATTTTTACTTCTTCGATATTAGGAACAGCAAATCTTCCAGTGCGTGGTGAATTTTTAAGATACGCTTCTATATTTATACCAGAAAGGAAATTTTTATACCACATTTTATTCCATGATTTGCTGCAGCATTGCTTTCAAACGTAATGCATATTTTATAACATACCTCTGAAGCATTTGTGCGGAGTTTAAATCTATAATGTAAACACGATCGAATGAAGTTAGTGTCAACAGATATTTCGAATGCGTTTCAATTCATGGAAAACCAAATAAAACTAGGTGAAACTGGAACCATGAAAACACATTTGTGATAACATCAGCGATTGGAGTGGCCTCTAGCGAAAAGCGGCAGAACTTTTTTTATTACTTGGCAACTTGAGATAAAAGGAGCTGCTTTATTGGTAAACTTGTCTTATCTTGCTTCTGAGTTTACAAAGGCTAATAGTTTTCTGTGTCAATAAGAAAACCGCTCTCTCGAATCATGATCATGAGTACAAGGGTCAAATCTTTTCAATACACCAATTTCTTCGTCCAGCATGTTAAGCCTGTGAGTTTTACTTTTATGACGAGAGACATTTATAAACAACTCCTTCTGAAAATAAAGAACAGGCAATTTTGAAGGAGCATATTAATCACCATAGCTATAAATCATACACTATATTATGGTATATATTCATATATATAAGAGCTACAAAGAGATTTATATCAAAATGATTTTTTCGCTCTTTACTTGAATATGTTTCGGTCACTGAGAAAGGAACTGAAATTGCTATTTGAGCAAGAGAAAATAATTATCGGCAAATGTATATTACAATTAGTATCGAAAATAGCTTTTAAAAACTGAGAATAGATTTAGGATGAAGTTCCTTTTGTTTTCCACACTTACTATGCGATTTCTAAAGATAATCGCATACGCACCGAGCATTCCCTTCTTTTTGGGTGGGAATTAGTTCCAAATTAAAATTTTAAATTTTGAAGAAAGTACAACACTTCTCAGAAATCCCACTTTTGCTATGTTCAAAGAATATGTATCAAAATGAAACTGCACTTTAATTAAGAAGAGCTCATTTTCGGAAAGACTCTCAGAGGAAATCAAAGAAAGAAATAAAGGATACAAGACAATATAATTTTGATTAGGACAAGGAAAGTTGTGAAAAGATTTTCGAGTTTAATTTTAATATTATTCTAAAGGACTTCCTTGATTATCCAGTTGGTTCTTGTGATTGATTAGCTAAAGGTTTATTTATGGTGAAGTGTTTTATTTCTTGAACAAGTATTTTAGAATCAGAGTGAAAAATAACTTTATATGTATGCCAATTTTATATGTATGATAATTTATAATATATAATATTTATGATAATTTATAATATATGGAATGAGTTTGACAATTTATAATATAATATTTATGATAATCATAATATATAATATTTATGATAATTTATAATATATAATATTTATGATAATTTATAATATATAATATTTATGATAATTTATAATATATAATATTTATGATAATTTATAATATATAATATTTATGATAATTTATAATATATAATATTTATGATAATTTATATATGGGCTGATTATGATAATTTTATAAGTATGATAATTTTATATATATATGGTAATTTTATGTATAGATGATATATTTATATGACAATTTTGTGTATATGATAATTTTATATGTATGATAATTTTATATGTATGATAATTTTATATGCACGATAATTTCATATGGTAATTTTATATGTACGATACTTTCATAATAGCTGATAGCGTTCCTGACGCGATGAACTAATTCGGTACAGTAATTATATCTTCTATTTTTAAGAATCAAAATTTAAAACGTATTCCCGTTAAACTTGATTATTTTGCAATAGTATTTATATTACAGGCAGATACGTAGGTAGGCTGCGGTTAATAAAAAAGGTGAATTTGGAAAAAAAAATTTTCATGATTCGGAAATTCTAAAACGTATAATGTATAATAATTAGATTCAATTCATGAAATATGCCCAATAATATTTGACTTTAAATTTCAATAAATTTCCTTAGACGATTCAAAAATTACGAGTTACTGATTATAAAATTTTGAGGAGAACTTCCATAGGAGTCTAATGAATTGTGGTAAAAATTTAGCTTTATATTAGGAAAGAAGGGGGGTGATGGAATATAGAAATGCGAGTCAAGTTTCGAAGGTAACTGTCAGCACCAATACGTTGTGTCTGCTTTCAGCTGAAAGAAAAGAAACGATATTTGACTTGGGCAAGGTGGCCGAAAAGTGCCCTTTTCTCGCTTGGCAAATTTTGTGACAAAAGTGTCAACCAGAACGACGACAGTTTTTCACTTCCGATAGTGACTCGAGTTTATTATGATGAACGGAACTTGAAGCAGTGAAGGTGCAATCAATTTCATGCAATCATTTTGATGGATCGGCTGTAAGTGAGAACATGATTACAAGAATAACATATGCTCTGTCCTGATAAGAAAGTCAGCTCTTCATGCGATGTCAACAAACATGAGCCATAAGTTTTAAGAACTACATTAATTCTAAATAATGATTTATGATTGAAAACCATTGTAATATTTGGGGAATACATTCCCCTCTCTTTTATATTTCTTAAACATTCCCGTCCTCTTTTTTTCTATCTTAACTATGTATATATTGGCTTTTTATTTGGTAGTCGTCTGTTGTAATACATTTTTGTGTGATTGTTTGTTTATTTGGCTTTTTGACACGTCAGGAAATATTTATTTCCAAGGAATCCGAATTGCTGCTGCTAAATAATTAAAACCTCGGATTACGGTGAGCCCCTCCCCCCCACCCACACACACAAAATACGTGTTCTTTGATACCGTTGGGAGTCGAATCATATGTTAATAGCATTATAAACGAATGCGCTAGCATTACACTGTCTTAGGCAAATGGATATATCTGTTCGAAAAATACGGATGTTTTAAGGCGTGGGGAACAAATCTTTGGAGTACGGTGGGCACTCAATCACCAGTCTATAATTTTCTGAGGAATCCGAACCACTGCCGCCGAACGACCCAGACGCCAGTGGATAGGAAAACAACAGGCATGCCACAATACCGTTGGGAGTCGAATCCGTGTTAATGGCATTACAAACGAGTGCGCTACCATTACATCATCTTAGGCCAGTGCACACATTTCTTCCGAAAATCGAGACCTTTTAAGACGTAGGGAACCAACATTCGGAGTACATAGGGCAGTTAATTACCAAGCTACAGTTTTCCGAGGAATCAGAGCCATTGCTGCGGTGGGACCCAGACGGCAGCGGGAAGGAAAACAGCAAGCGTACCACGATACCGTTGCGTGTTGAATTCGTCGTAATGACATTATAAACGAATGCGCAAAGGCCACTGCGTTTATATTTCTTTATAAAAAAAATTTAGTAACCTTTTAAGTAAGGCGTAGGGAATCAATCTTCGGAGTACCGTGGGCAGTTAGTCACTAAGTTACAGTTTTCCGAGGAATCCGAACCACTGTAGCGAAGGGACCCATACACTAGTAAGAAGAAAAACAGCACGCATATCACGATAACGTTGGGAGTCGAATCCTTGTTAATTTCATTATAAACGAATGCGTTACAATTACATCATTTTAAGCCAGTGGGCTTACATCTGTTCGAAAACTCCAAACCGTTTAAGGCATAGGGAACCAACCTTCAGATTACATACAATGGACAGTCAGTCACCAAGCCACAGTTTTCCGAGGAATCCGAACACTGAAGACGAGGGATCCAGACGACAGTTGGAAGGAAAACAGCAAGCGTTCCACGATACCGTTGGGAATTGAATCATGTTAATGACAAGATGTGTGTGTGTGGTATGCAAAGGAGCGGGAGGAGGGAGGTATAATGGGAAAAGTGGTCGTCGAAGACACCACTGTAATCCCAGTTAATGGCTTGATAGTATATAGCCGTGTGTCAAACAGTTCATTGATCGTCACATTGAACAAAACCTTGCTTATTACAGGCGGGCAAAACCAATGCCGTTAGTTGCTGAAGAACCATTGGAGAGAGAAGAGGCAGGTTTAAGTTTGGTTCCAGTGATTCTTCAGCTCCTACGAACATTGTCTGAATTCCTTATGTTCCGAAAATTTCTACTAGGATCGCTGCTGTCCTGCACAAATTCAACTTTCGCGTTACCTTCACTCCGATCAACAAAATAGGCTTTTCTCATCTTAAGGATAACATCCCGGATTCTGACAGCTGGGGCATATATTCCATTCCGTGCCAGTGTGGCCAAATTTATATCGGTCAAACACGGAGAGCACTGCGCCTCAGATTAAATGAACACGAAGCTTATGTCAGAAAGCAAGAATTTCATAAATCGGCTCTGGCAAAACACTCATGGGAATTCGGACACAAGTTCTTATTCTCTAATGCACATATTATTAAAAAAGTCAACTCAACAAGTGATCTCAATTTTTTTAAGCATTTCACATTCTATCAAATATCGACCTTTTATTTATATAAATCGAACACTACGTAGATTAAATCAAATAATAATATTAATCAACGTTTATTGGCGTAGTGATACCAGCGCCGATGTTATGGCGTGATTAGATGGTGAAACGTTCGAAAGAAAATAAATATTTCCGCGTTAGGTGGAACATGAAAGTGGAAGGTACTAAGTTCAAGTCTCACCGAAAGCGAAAATATTTATTTTCTTTCGAACGTTTCACTATCTAATTACGCCAATAGACGACGTTGATTAATATTGTTGTTTGATTTAATCAACATTTCAGTTAATGATCAACTCCTTAGTAACTCTATCTCACCCATTTGGAAAAATCTTTTGTGTCTCATGGCTAGAGCCGACGCCACAAATACACTTAACTGCTCCAACAAGTCAAGTTTCCAACCGACGTGATGGCAACACCGACCAACAGCACGGACATAAACAGAAGCCGCCATTCGCTCTGACGACGATAGCTGGTTAACGCTATCGAAATAGCCATTAGCAACGTTGTTCTAATAACGTTTTATAAAATAACTGCACCATACAAAATTTGTATAGCTTTTGCTTCTATTGATTAGTGCAGTGTGTCGCCATTAAACAGTTTACTTGTTATATTCAATGAATGCTTACGTTCGTTAACCTTGACTTATATGCTTAAAAATACATAAGTTTCGAAATTAAATATTTAAATATCATATTTCATTTACTTTAAAACGACCACCCTCTTTTAAGGACACCCCTCTTTTACGACCAAATGTTTCTGTCACGAGAGTGGCCGCTAATGAGGGGTTTCACTGTATTCCGTTTTTGAATATTTTATTGCGCAGTACATAGCTCATCTTTTCATATGAATGTATTTTAGTTTTAATCCCAGGGAGTGAGTTCAACTACAGTCACAGGAAGAACTTATAACTGTTATATTTCTACACAGTATTAATTGATCCAGGAATTAGAAAACTACATATGCATTTATTTACACCTGCCTTTTCATTACACTAAACAAACTTATGCAGAAAATGTCTATGCGTATGAAAAAACATCTGGTGGCGCTGAATAAAGTATTCATGACGACGGACCAGAATATAATAAAATTATATATGTTTATTTCTAATTTTCTCCGCTTTACTGGGAGAATGATGTTGGCTGATGGAATTAGCGCTTTAAAGAATTGCAATGCGGTCGACGCAGTCGGCGCCTGAATTACAACTGGTTTATACAACAATTTTCCGCATGGTGGCAGTACAAAGCATGAGAATGGTAGAACTGTTTTGTACGACTTAACAACACCTTTATTTTATTTTTTGTTGCATTTCTATATATCGTTGGATGACGGTCCCTCAAATGCTTCTTCCTGATGTCTTATTCGAGTTATTTACTTCCATCTCATTCCAAGCTATTTTCTTGTTGTTTCTTTCTTGGTGAAATATTTAACTAATAATAAAAAACCTTTCAATGTAATAAAAATGTGCTTACAAGTTTCCATGATGGTATCGAAACTGCATCAGAAGCCATCGTTGTAAATTTTCACACCAGCGGCCCTGCGAGATTCAAAATGCTGAAATAGTGCAGCATAAGGTTCAGACATAAGTGTATGTATTCATGAGATGAAGAGAATTATCAAGGCGACAATGAATATAAAGCAGCGGGACAACCCTCGACTAATTACAAACACCGTTAATGGAAATTCTTTTGTGTTTTCGGCAGGAGAAAGGTTCCGACAGCGAGTAATTGGAAAGTTGTTGCAGGATAAAAAAAAAACAGGGATTATAGCATTGAGACCTCTTTATATGTTTTCATTGTTATATTTATAATCAGGACAGGGCAGAGTATTTAAAAAAAAATGTTGTTGGGGTAAAAATGAAGCGAGTGAGGAGAACAAAAGTTTTCTGGTAAGGAATTTCATTTTGAAACTGATGATGAAGTTTAAATAGGGGGTTTGATCTCCAATACTCCCCTTGTGCACGGCCCTTGCGAAAACATTTTTTATGATACACTGAAGAGCACGGAAAGGTTGAGATACGGAAATTCTGTCAATTGCAGTTCTACCCTTTAATGATAAAATACATCACTTGGGGCCCTGCGGTGGCGCAGTGTTGTAACGCGTTCTCCTAGTGCGCCGCTAATCCGGGTTCGACTCCCAGCAGTGCAAAGAACGCTTACTCAGAGATCTCATAAAGATCGCACTGCTCACTGTAGTCCGGGGTTTGGTTCCCTAGGCCTTAAGAGGTTCGGATTCCTCGGAAAACAGTAGGTCCCGGCGCAGCATGACCACTGTAGTCTTTGAGCCGTAAAACCAAAAAGCAACCAACATCACTTGGCAGGTAGAATAGGTAGGAAGATGTTTCGGCATTTGCAAGTATACGATAATTCGATGTCAGCATTTGTAAATGTTCTAAGTTGACCGAGTCCAAAAAGAGGGTAAGACTGGATAGCTGAAGAAATGGATCATTTTATTATGGACATGGCACAAAAATAGAGCTATCCTCATTCAACAGAATTAAGAAGCTACTAGAGAGTACACTAATTGCGAAATAAAACAGAGTCTGACTTTGATTTAACGATTTTCACGGGGCCTGTGAAAACAATCGTTAAAACGAAGAATTCGTTAAATCGAACTAATGATGAACCCGGGGGGGTTTGGATGAATTTTGAACTCTTCGTTGGGCTGAAAATTTGTGTGTAAAATGCGTTAAAAGTAGTAACTATTACATTAATAAATAATATTTTTTTATATATTTGGCTCTTCCCCAGGCATAAACTATCGCTATTGATCGAAATTGAAATATGAAATTATGGAAAAGGAAAATTATAAAAATGCTTGCCAGCGTTCTGAAAAATATGTGGGAATTTTAATAAACATAAGACATAAACAAGTAAGTACGTAATCACTACTTTAAACAAAAAAATTTGATTGAAGTTTGTTTTGATTTTTCTTGGGAGTTGGCATATAATATTGCCTGTTGGCGTCAAACTGCAGCAAGTACTTTACACACCGTAAACAAACATTTAATTCAATTGAAGTTCATTTTCTGACTACAGGTGATTTCCAAATTGAAATTCTACTTGCAGCTACAAATTATGAAAAGTTATCATTAAATCCAAGGAAATATAACATTGGGCTCAATGTAACTAAATCTGGTTCAATAAAATTAATTGTTATATCGGGTATCGTTAAATCGAAGCTAGGCTATATTATCACGGACAGAGTTGTGCATAGTGAACGCTGATAGACAGCCACGTCAACAAGAAACAACTCAGGCAAATGAATACTGGGCGATGGTGTGGGGTACGTTAAAGTTGCTGACGTCTCTCTTAGGATCTCTGGTACATTTGTACACAACTTCGAAACATACAAATTCCATATCTTTAGACGTAGACTGGTAGACCATCAACATCTCTTCAAGGTTATCATTTAGTAATAGGGAAATGCGCCTTTTCAGCAAAATGCAATGAGCCTCCTTTCAGATCCGCCAACAAACTAAACAATTTTGAAAGTAATGCAAACAAATGCTGCTTTATGCATACAAAATATGAAATGTAACCAAAACGAAAATTAACCAAAAGCTATCGTAAGTTATGTTATAAAGGGTACGAACATAAAACTATTCAAAAGAAATAACTAATGTAGAACTAAGGACTATTTGCCGTCAATGATTGTGTTAGTACCATACAAGCAAATTAAATATAGTTTGAGTAGACCTTCCCTCAGAAAGAAACGGAAAAATATTCATAGATAATGGTAAAATTGGAATTCCAAGAAAGGGAAAAGAAATCAGATTAAGAACAACTACAGAGGAGAGAAATGGACTCAAAGAGCAACAAAACATATAGGATAAATTAAGCAACTCGCCGAAAAGCGAGAAAAACGCTAAAGTTTTGTAATAAACCTAGGTCCTCCCTAAGGAATTAAAGGAAAAGCAAAGGAAAACAGAGATGTGGTAACCAGTGAACAGTAAGGAGAGAGATTATATCAGAATTTACGGCCATGGAATTCTCCCCCAACACCTAGTTTACTAGATACGAATTTTGTGTAGAAATATCTGATAAAGATTTGGATCTCCCTCTCTCTCTCTCTCTCCCTCTCTTGCCCTCTCTTCTGAGTCGTAAATGTGGCGAAATTACAAAAAGTGGTAAAAAAGCATGTGAAACGTCTAGGACACTTTTGTAAACCAACAATTTAAAGGCCTTTAATGTTATGCAGCATGGCTTACCTCACCTTATCTTAGCGAAAGGTGGGCCTGTACATCAATATATTGAGATCCCACCATTTGTGTCTATTCAGTGTATAAATAAATGCTTATGATGTGTTTCTTAATAAAGTAAATAAATAATTGTCGTTCTGAGGAATCATCAGGATATGGAAATGACAATTAAAAACAATTATATATAGACATATACAGTAGAACCTTTATATGAAGTACTTCCATATAGCGAAATTCTCTATATAGCGAAGTTTTGATAAATCCCTGTGGTCGTTACATATGAAAATGTTTCTATATAAAGATATAAATTTCTATATAACGAAATTTTTAATGACTAAAACAGAAAATCGAGTAGTCACGTCAGCAATATCGAGTTCCCAAATACAGCAGGAATACAATGATTTTAAGGTAAGTGGCAAACGAACAGAATGAGGCACATCTAATGGATTTTAAACTCCCTAATAAAGAGTTTTCTTAAGCATACACACCTATGTCTTGTAGGCTAGAACAGGCCCCAATTGTCTTTGAATACACTGTATTGTTTGAATAGTAGTACTTGTCATGCTTTTTTGCTTGTTTGATTACCAGACATCCAGACCACAAATTTTCCACAGAGGTACCAACACTTTTATGACGAATCAATAGCATCCTTTTTCGTGCATCAGGATATAGCATTTTTTTTCTACAAAAGCATGAATGTGTATGAAAGAAGCATTAAATACATTTTCATTTTAAGGTAAGAATTGTTCAACTATTTTTTTTTTTATACGCATGTATATTTCACTCCTAAAAACATCTATTTTTAAATGGTTGAATGTTATTTATGGAAAACAATTGTTAACTGAAAAACAGGATTTTAATTTTGGTATCATAATGACCTGCCCTGGTTCATGAATACACATCGTTTCCACATAGCGAATTTCCTATATAACGAATTTTTTTTTATGGAACCGTCCATTTCATTATATGGAGGTTCTACTGTATCTTGCATGCAATGATATATGCTATTTTATTTATTCATCAATCTTATCCTTGTTCATTTTTATTTTGTTCATGCAGTGTATATTACCACAAATGTCTGCGTATTAAACCCGAAAGCATCACCGTAGATTTCTCGAATTTATTGGGGGTGGGGGGGAAAGCACATTTTATGTGCAATTACACATTACGGTATATGTAAAATTCAAATTTATTTTGGATGATTGAGGGGAAGTTCGGGCCCCACGGGCCCATATAAATCTACGCCCATGCGTAAAGGCACACAACATGTAGAATGCTCAAACATTTCATTAGTTGCAAAAGAAGTTGGCACGAAAAGCTTTTTACACAATTGAATAAGATTTTCTTCAAAGGCTTTGCTAACGATTTGCAAAAATAAATATGCTTGAAAAAATTTTAAATCAAGGTTTGTTTGAAAGTAAATCTAATCAAAATATGTCGTGAGAAATGAAGGACATTTTTATCTAATCATAACCTATAATTATCCTATATTTTTAATACACCAAAAATAAAGGTTTTTAGGACTTAAATATTTTTGTAAGCTTTTCAAAATTTAAAATTTTTAGATATATTATTATTGTTATTACGTTGAAATAACATTAATATGCAAATTTATAGAAATCAGAGTGTAAAAAATTTCTTTCGGGGTACATTATTGAAATTCCATCGAAAACTGGAAGCTGGTGCTTTATTTAAAAAAAAGAAAGAAATTAACGTTTTTTACTTAAAAGGAATCAAATTAAACTAGAGAAATAAAGTGAAATGTCTTTCTTTTATATTCATGTGTTATTATTAGTGGGCAAATAGCGTTGCATATTTAGAGTTTATAATTGAGTTTATTATTTTATTTAAATTTAAAATTGGATATTTCACAAAACACTGATGATTGTAAAAAAGTTTATACTTTAGAATGTAGATGAGGAATATAAATATTAACCAAGAAATTTAAATTTATTCATCACATTGTTATTATTTAATAATATAAAATTGAAAATTAAGCTTTCTTTAGAGAGTAGCTTTTCTATTTAGAGTCAACATAAATCCTTCAAGGGATTAAAGTTAGGAGTAATTTCAACCAGTGCTTGAGCAGCATAGGGTTTTAATGGGATTCGCAGAAAATTTAATACGATCATGAAGGAAAGATGTATTTTCATTAATTAAAATATACTTCCATGCAGTACCTTCTATCAAATGCAATGCAAGAGCATTCTTTATAGATTAAGAATAAATTTTAAACAAAAATATAATTTTCGTTTAAAATATCAACAACCGTATGAAACGCCAATTTTCCCATTAAATTTGCGTTTTATATTTATGCGCTTGTGGAAAGCTGAACTCAATAATTTGAATAAATGATTTTTAAAGAAAAAAAAAGAAAAAATCCCCAAAAGGGGTTCGTAAAATATCATCTAATGGAAAGATAATTAGGAATTTTTTATCCTTTTTTTTTTTTTGCCGTTAGTCATAAATGACCGTAATTGAATCGTATATGCTATTTTTCACTTCTATAGCCGTAAAGATATAAGTATTGAAGAAATGTAGTAACTCCATCCACTTGAAATAGTATTTTTTAAGTCTTTATACATTCAAATTGATCTATTCATTCGCCAAAAGGTAAATGTAATTATAACACAAATTTAAAGGTATTTAATGCGTTTCTTTAACGGAGTCTCCGTTAATTACGTATGCACACGTTGACGAAAAACGAAAGAATTATTCTTACTTTAGAATTCGGAAAACCATTACACGTACCGTTGCCAAACTAGTGAAATATAACTAGTGAAATAATAATTATACAGTATATGTCGTCACATACGGGAAATGGAATTACGTACATTTGAAAATATATAAAAGGAAACAAATTTGGCATGTTGCCAATTTTAGAGACTATAATTATTAAGATTACCTTTCTTAGTACTCAAAGTGGCAACAACAAAGTAAAGCCCGCAAAGTGAACAAGAAGCATTTTTATTGAGTTCACAATCGCATATTAATTTAAGCCATGAGGCAGGGTAAATTGATACATGTGAGGATTGAGACATAACAAGTGTGATTTAGACTAAGATAAACGCAAGGTAAGTTCTAACTATCGCATAAACTCCCTGCCACGCGAATCTTTTGATAATTTTAAGACAAAATTGAAGAGAAGATTTTTGATTGAGGGTTTCATTTATAAAGTATAGCCATTTAAAAAATTTGTATTAAAAAGCTAATCCTGCTCTAAAATAACCTGATTTTACGTTGTTTCATCCAACGATGAGATCTACGTCCCTAGGGACCCCCGCGTCCAGAATAAAAATATTTTAACTCGCTATGAAAAAATTTTCATGGTCACGTTCCATTTGAATTTAGCGCTCAAATTTTAGTCGGCCCAGCCTTAGAATTAAGCGCCTTTTTTATTGGAAGAGTTATTTGAACTTAAAAGAAAAGTTGGCGTGGGCAAAATGCAGTTACGTAGCTAAATTTAAAAGGCACGTGACCAAGAAATTCCTTCTCATGGCTAATTAAATTATTTTTACTCCGGAGTCAGGGTAACCAAGCGGCTTATCTTTTATCATGGGATAAAACGAAGTAAAAGCAAGTAATCAGAACAGTATTGGTTTTAGATACAAATTTCGAAATGACTATAATTCGTAAACGAAGCCCTCAATCAAAAATCGTTCTCCTTGAACTTTGCCTTAAAATTACCCAAAGATTCGCTTGGCAGGAAGTTTATGCTACAGTTACCGAACATTCTTTATAGAGAAAAATGTCAGTAACTATTAGGTATCTAATTATATACAATATATAATTAGTTAAATCGTACTATCTAATATATAGTTATACAATGTTAGATTGGCCTGCAAAAGGGTTGCTGGTATCTAACTGGAAGGAGACCCACACGCTGAACGTATGTGACGATGTGTGGAACCGGCCAGGCCAGTAACCTAGTGTCCTACCCCGCCTTCAAGTGGTGCAGGCTGAGCTTTCTATTTATGTGGCAAATTAATATTTGCTACACGGATAGAAAGGCGGAAGGGGAGGGCTAATTCACCAACCCGTCTAGCCAGCGTGGTGAAATTATGGCTAATTCCTCCATTATGTTGACACACCAGAAACCATGGCCCCTAGTCTCCAGGTGCTGGAGTGCTCCTGATCAAGGCAGCGGTCAGTGTGGCATGAAAGCAGGGGGTGCTAAGAATCACTGGAATGGCCCAGGCTGCCGTTTGTTATTGACCTTGGCTACGTTTAATGGACGATCCCTTGCTTCTGAAGCAAAACTTCAGGAATTGGAAGAGGAACTAGACAAGATCAAATGGGACATTGTAGGACTCAGTGAAATTAGAAGAAAAGGTGAAGAGTTGGTGGAACTGAAAAGCGGACATTTGTTTTACTATAGAGGAACGGAAACTGGAAGAACAAGTGGTGTTGGCTTCTTAATCAACAAAAGAATTAAAGACTGTCTTCTGGAAGTTGAAAGTACATCAGATCGAGCAGCGAGGCTTGTTGTTCAACTAACCCAGCGATACCAACTTCAAATAGTACAGGTATATGCACCAACATCAAGCCATACCGACGAAGAGGTTGAAGAATTTTATGAAGAAATCAAA
>QLNU02015003.1:75009039-75024461 GCA_006491805.2 Dysdera silvatica
ATTAAGGTGGTGAAAAAAATCGTTTCGTACTAACTAGCTGGTGCTTAACAACTTTGCAATTGACTTTTCCCCGTATCTTGAACAGTTTTCGAGATAGCAACTCTGAGTTCTGAATTTTTCCGCTAGGGACGCTGTACGCAGTCTCATCTTGAAGTGCATAGTCACTTTACTATACCTACACATCACGTTCGTACATATAGCTCTCTCCGTTCGACAGTTATCTGCGTGTATAAGGACTTTACTAACCACCCTGTATATATATATATAATTACGGATCGTTAATACGACATAGGTTCTCTCCTCGGCACCTCATACAGCTTGCAAGAAGTTTTTAATCAGTTCTTAAGGTAGTTGGTATATTCGCATATTCACTGAATAAAACTATACTTCCTTCCTCCATATAACGTGAATTATGCATTCCTATGAAAATTAGTCTTTCATTTGAAGTACCTCTCTACATTATTTAAAAATCACTTCTACATAAGAGAATTTCAACAGTATTTTAATTCATAGGTTTTCAAGAACCGCAATGTATTTGAAAAATCCCACGCAATTAATCTCACACGCAATGTTGGATGGATTCAATACACAGGACGTCACTTGTTTTAGATGTTGATATTAGTTACATTTGGGAATCAATTATTTTTCATTTGGTTTAAATTAATAGGTAACGATCAACCTTATAAGTAACTAACGCTCTAACTACAGAAAGAATTTAAGCAATATGACGTAAATGCCTTTTTTGTCCATTTTCAAAATATATTTTTGCGAAATGCCCTTTTTGGCTTTTTCTGCTATAAATATCTATTTTCGCATTATTTTTGCATTTTTATACGATTTTTGGAATCACTCTACATGCACACAGTAAACTTCTCTTAAAGGATAGCCCTCCGATGCAGTTCAATAAACATCTTACCCCGGCAAAAATTCGGCGACCGATTCTCATAAGATGAAGAACTTGGATAAAAATTTTGACAAAATTACCAAAATTGTTAGCATTTATTTTATGAAGAAGCGGTAGGCATAAAACGAAGTTTATTGCGTTTGTATAAAAATTATTCATAATACAGGATTCACCTAAATTAATAAAGGGCAGACGATGCTGAATACAAAATATACCGCTTCATTTGCAATATAGGAAACGTTTACAAGTATAAATCAACGTGATAGATGAATAACATCAACTTCTACTTATGAATCTAATCTGCCTAGTACTATGTCAAATTACATTGTATAAGATTACTTTTCACAGAAAATTTTATTAAAAAACCTCACCATCATCTTTTTTTTAAACGATAAAAATAGTGTGGCACGTAGTGTTTCATTTATCACTGTCACAGCTTAAATATTTATGAATGCAAACATTCTCCGGAAACACCGAGTAGATTAAGATCTAAAACAAACTTTATTGTTTTAAGAAAGAAGGTGCAATTAAGGCCTCATCTGCTTTACGACATGCGAAATGGCCATTTAAAATGGTTTTGTATACCCACACGCAAGAAAGGAAATTGAGTTTTACATAAAATCTAGAATCTGCATTTAAAATTTGTTCATTAAGCGTGCTAGAAATTTAAAAGGACATAGTTTTTAAATTTAATATCCCCATTATTTTTTTTTACGTTTATAAAATGTTTTTATAATATCTGTGTTAGAGATTTCCTACATTATAATTGTTTTTAAAGTTGTTGTTGGTGTTGTTTTCATGTTCTCCCCAATTTATGGGTTGCTTATCTCTGGCATGTTTATGGGAAAATGGTTGAATACATGGGATTGATATTAGAATCCTCCATCGTTGGTGTATGTTAAGAAAAATATTGCGTGTAAAAAGTATTAGATGGTATTAGATTTTACTAGCATAGTACTTGTGATAATACTAGTATACTAAATTTTCCAAAACTCATCAAGACGACGACGATCTTAATGTGTAAAAAGTTATTATTTTTTTTATTGTGCATATCGGTAGTAGAATATTGAAGATTACTTATTAAAAATCACTTAAAAGAACTTATTTTTTATCATGATTCATCTATCAAATCAAAGAATAATATGTTAACCATCATCTGCAGTTCCAAAATCTAGTTATTAAATAAATACACCGTGAAAACCAAACGGATGGAATACTTACCTTGTAAGAAGTTGGATTTTTCCACATGCTTGAATACTTAACATCTATATGACAAAACATTGAGCCAACTAATTTAAGAAATCGTTCTAAAGGTTTTGCCTTCCCTACTTGTTACACCACTTTCAATAATTTCACCGCATTCCTTATTGGAGTATCCAAGGTGTGGACGGGACCTTTCGCAACATGCCGAAGATACTGCACAACAGGGCTCATGACAAGTAAACAGGAAGCTATTCCAACGTCATCAAATTTACACGATATTCTTCTAACCATGTTCAAGTCACAAAGGCTCAATGAGGAGGAAGCATACTATTCCACGAAAAGTGTCCATTGCCGAGAGAATGCATAGTGACCATGAAAGAATGCAGATGATTTCATGAAGAAACACGTGTCCTCAACAATTCTAAGATACATCCAGATGCAACAAAGATCCTATGATAGATTAATATGACCAAAAATATTGCTGAACATCCACTTGCCTGAAGTATCCCATACCAACATGTACAGTCCATAGCTAAGCATCCTGTTGTCCGCTCGAAGTAACCGAAAACTCAACTTACCAGAACAAACGACCCATCTCTGATTATCCTTAGATCTTCACCCGATGTTCATTTGCCCAACCAAGTCCTGTGACTTGATGTTAACCCTTTGACTGTTCAATTTTTTTCATCAAAATCGCTTCAAAAATTGCGTATTTTTTATTACATATTTCAAATCTACATGTATTTGAGAGTTAAAATATGTAGCACATTTTTGTAACCAAAGATGATGAGAGATGAAAGATGGAAAAATTTCATACCCGAGAAAATCGCGAAATGAGCAATCTTTTTTACCTTCACCTTTCCCGTGGAAATCGCGGGATAAGCAGTCGGAGGGTTAGCAATGAGACGTCAGTACGGCGGCAGCTCTTATAATATATTATAGTTTATAATCGCCAGATGGCCTTGATGGAAAGGTTTTTAGTATTCTTCTTGTTGGAGGTGGCAGTTACTTTTACCATTTTGACTTTCAGTTAGCTAAAAATAAAACACATACGTCGATTTCCACGTTTATTCACTAACTTTCTCTACTCACAGCGCTGAAACGATGATATACAAATATAAACAATTACATAAACTATAAGTATATACAAAAATATATCTGCAAGGTACACAATACTGTCCTGCACCAAAATCCTTGCGCAGGATTTCAAAATGTGGGGATAGTTTTGACGAAAAGAAAATTAGGGGTTTTGATAAAAATGGAATTTCTCCTCGTAAGATATTAGAATTTTTCAGCTATTAATATTATTTAAATGAGGGATTAGCTTCTCAAATCCCTTCTTCTGTATGAATTTACTTACGTCATTCACTTATTTTGAGCTTGCTTGCAAATATCGTAGAACCTCTTTTAGAAACAAGCGCTCGTCTTTTGTAGATTTAGAAAAGTAAATTCAATTTTTTGTCGAGATTTATTTCTATGCACGTTTATATCCATATCAAATCTACCGTTTGAATATATCTCTTTTATCTTGTTAAAAATGGTTTTCTTTTTGAACATTTACCTACTGTTCAAGGATTATTTTTTATCTCCCTACTTGTGTTTACTTTCTGTCAATTGATAAGCACGTATTACTACAAGCGGTATTTTCAAAAACAATTTTCGCAAAAATAAAAATAAAAGTCAGCGTGTTAATTTCCTTAAAGGCAACAAAAGCATTATTTATCTTCTGTTATAAATTTTCTACATATTTTTTAGATAAATTTTGCCTAACAGTGTGTCTTTTAATTCATTTTAAATTTTTAGCCATTAGGATCTAAGGATAAATACAATCAACTTTGAAATATTGAAAAGCTTATAAATATTTCGGTAGATTAGTAATTAATATATGTAGTCCTATATTACAATGACATCTTTTTTTTAATATTATTGGGATAAAGCGCATGACAGCATGTATTGAAGATACTCGGAAGGACATAATTTTTATTCAATGGATAGATAATGATGAAATATAAAATTTTTCTACTTAAACCTGTTGCAAAGCGACTCAATGTAACCATTTGTGACACCAGATATTCAGATTTGAGTGAAAATGACGTTCGTTTTATAACTTCCAATTTGAGAAATTTTTGAGATATTTTAGCAACTTACTTTTTTTAAAATAATGATAAAGAAGAAGCAAAATTTCATATTTCCTATGATATTTTTAAATTCTAAAAATATTGAGTACACACTCCCCAACAAGTGTGTTATTTATTCCACACTCTCAATAAAATGAGCATCCATTATACTAGCACTTTCGTATGTCTCATCGATATCACGGGAAAGAATAACATGCAAGAAAATAATACTAAACTGAGATTTTAAATATTTTTCCTTTACTCGATAAAAATGAAATTTGTTAGAAATATAATATAAGAAAATGAAACACTAAGAAATATATTGTAAGGACATAAAACAGTCAGAAATATATTGTAAGGACATAAAACAGTCAGAAATATATTATAAAATAGGAAGTAAGAAATAAATGTTTTAGAAAGAACTTGAAGTAACGTGCTCATAATAGAAAATAAAGAAATAATTCGTAAGTAAAACGGAAAAAATCAATTATTGAAGTGAAACAACAAGCAGAGTAGTAAATAGGTAGTGGGTTTTGCGGAAAAAATATTAATCATTAACTAGGTGGAAACAAATAGACTAAAAAGATGAAACTGTGTAGATGCATATGCATATATTACAAAAACGATGAGAAAAAGAGTATATTATTTAAAATTGTCTGCTGAAAACAGATAAAGGTAAAATTCATTCCTAAACAAATTTCAAACCCTATATAATTAAGTTTCTGGATTCGCATTTTTCCGCCTCACAGATTTCAAAAATAGGAAATCAAATAAGGCGTAAATATTGAAACTATTTGAAATTATCGCAATGTAGCAGTTAGAAGTCATTTAACTGACTAGAGAGGGAAAGTTTTTGTTGGATATTCTTCCGCTATTGTTATTATTTTTTAATTTTCGAGCTGCAAATGTAACGCGCGAAAGTGTAAATGCGTGAAATATTAATTTTTTTTATATAATTCAATCTTGCGCTGAGAGAGCCATAATTTTCGATTTTCTGTTTTTCTGTGTGTTAACCATTTCCTTTTTTTTTTGTAAATAAATGAATTTTATGACATTTGCTAAAGAATGAAGGTCTTATTTTGAGATTCCGAAAGTCAACGACTACTGGTCGGCTGCAGTTTAAGGTCTTGGCAAAAAACAGTTTTATTGCAATGAGTAGGAATAAGAGAAAATTTATTTAACCTCTATAAAAGGTGTGGTGATAAATTTGTTCGGAAATAGTTCTGTTTCTTTGACATTTTTAGGGTTAAAAGAATATTGGCTGATGAGTAGGTGAGGAATAGGGGAGAGCAGAAAAATATAGCTTGTTACGAAGCTCTCCTCCAGATAGGCAGCACTATGCATAAATCTCGTTTTGCAATTTAGTTTCTTTGATTTTACATTTTTAAAAATTCAATGATGAAGAAACTGTTGACTTCGATTTCTTTAGAATATATGAAAAATATTTGATCTCATTTGAGAAATTTCGGTTCAAGCGTGTAGGTGAATGAAGATGAAGTGAAAGAGATTTTAGTAGCAGTGTAATTTAATATCAATATAATTTACTCAATTAAATATTGTATGGAAATAGATATAGTTCGATATTTTGCCTCATTGTTCATAAAATGTGCATTATTATCTATGATGAGCAATCAAATCTATTTCAGAAATTAACTACGAAATAATTACTTCGATTTAACCAAACTCAGTTAATCAAATAAATATTATAGTTCGACAAACATGGCGGGAAATTAGCTTTATGTCTTTATGTATATATATACATATATATATATACATACATTTATATGGTATGAGCATAGATTGATAATTCAATAAAGCCCTGCTGTGGTGCAGTGTAGTAATGCGTTCGAAATGCATTCGCCTACCTTTCGGTTATGCCGGATTCAAATCTTAACTGGCCAAAATGCAATACTCTTACCAACCAACTGTTTACCGTAGTCCGTGGGTTGATTCACCTAGATCTTAAGTGGTTCAGATTCCTCTGAAAGCTGTATGTCCGGGAGCAGTATGACTCTTGTTCTCCTTGCTCCGTAAAACTCAAACTTACGTAATTCAAAGCTATATATTTTTAAATTATTATATACACGTACTTCATAGAAGAATCAAGTAATAATTTCACACATTTAATAATTAATTAGTTAGTTATATATTCTGTCGATTTTTGCTGGTGTACGTCTTATGCATAATTTGTAAAATGACAGAAATGCATTTATTTCCATTCAGGACCTATTTTTATTTATTTATTGTATCAATTAAAACTTTAATCTGGCCTCCATCAACTAGTCTGCGTCATGTGTAACTTTCTTCTATATCTCTCTCAAAATAAAGAAACGGGTACAAGTAATGGAAGGAAAATATTAATGGATTTGTGCAACATCACCATAATACTGATGATGATGCATTACATGATAATTAAGGCATTTCTAATGATAATTCAATAATATCATTAGAATGTGACTATGTAAAATTACCACATTATCACACAGATATTCACAGTCCATAACCCATCAATTATTAAATATATCGACCTAGGAATATCTCACGTTAAAGCCTATGCATTTCTTCACTAAATTATTTCTTGCATAACTTATAATTTGGCAGCGCATTGAAGGTTTTATTATTTTACGTTAAGGAGAGAAACGCGTTTTATATTTAAATTTTCTGTAAATGAAGTCTAACATTCTAAAATGCTGAAGGTATGAAACTTTCCAGAAATATGTTGATAATACATTTCAATATATAACAAAATTCCATCACAGTCAACTTTGATTGATGAATACAAGCACCATCACCGACCCCTTTATATTACAGTCAAAAGCTTCATCAGCTTGATGTTGAAAAACGTTCGACTTTTGCCATCAATTTTGTACATTTCAATTACAGCTGTCACTCAATTACAGAAGCTAATTACCATAACATCGAGCATTTCAACTGTCGTTATTCCTAACAGATGTCAGAAGTAACTGCGAGTGAAAATTGTCAGCATCAAACGAAATCACCTCCATGTAAATTTTTCCCTTTTGCATAAGCGTGAATTTAACTTAATTAGTGGGTTTCAGTAGATATTGAACATCGATTTTTCTGTCTGTCTGTGTCTATCGGTCTGTCCGTCCGCAATACAAAGGGTAAGGTAAAGGTCTTCCGTAAATGCAATAATGATGGCTGTTGTTAACGTTGAAAACCTACCGAGTTACTTGAGAATTAGAGAGTTACCGATTAACGTTAATTGAAACCCGCTAAATTTAAATATCGACCTTAGGCAATTTTCTTTCATTTTCTTGTAATTATGTTCATTGTGTAGTTATATTAATTATACGTTTTTGATATTATTTAAAATTCAATAGCCTATATGATCGTCAAAGTCAATAACGTTTGTCATATGAGTGGGTAAAAGTCCGTGTAATATAAAATGCGCAATACAGTTTACCACATCATGTATTATTATTGTTATTATTAATATTCCAAATTATTTTTCCAAATGTGATGTACTAAGTTACCAAGAAGATCCCTTTTGCTGCCTTATTCTCTATTTAGGTGTGTCCAACAACGAAGAATGAGGATACAGGAGACTAGAAAAAACACTGCGAAATGAATTTATGAGAGGAGTAAGATTAACGAAGTCACAGAACGGAAGTCGTTCATTTGGTGGTTTCCGTCATAATATTGGTGGTTACGTCGTTCACATGCATAAATCGTACGTTACGACTAGCACAACGGAAGGTGTCTTTATTTTACTATCAAGGCACTGCCTTTTACTTTCTACATATTTCTCCGCTTACTACATCTAGGTTCGATCTCATCATGTTATTTCTGGAAGCGTTCGGAAATTCAGAATACGTTTCTTAAGGAAGCCTAAGAACCGTAAAGTTATAACAAGAGTCATTTCAACATTGGCGTAAGATTTAAAACATGACGTTTCGAGAGACAATTCTGCCTTCACTTGACAAAGGAAGCAGTTGGCTCTTGAAACGTCGTGTTTTAAACCTTACGCCAATGTTGAAATAACTGTTGTTATGGAAGCTCCTGATAAAACCTTGTATTGCTTTGTCAGAAATTTTGAATTTGAAAAATTAGTAAACTGTAAAATAGATTTGTACTTAAGTTTACTAAGCAAATATAAAAGCAATTAAAAAATTATTTATCAGCAATAATACGAGTATAACCCATCTTTTCTATATATATACAAAACAACCTATAATAATTTCAGGTGCCAAATACATATATTTTAAATTTCACGAATATAAAATATTTGGTTTGTTATTATGTTCAATATATAGTTTTCTCGTTGAAGATTATATTTCAACGGACTGAATACAAAATTGCAACTTTCGTTTTACTTACAAAATATTACTAGCTGACCCAATTATTCATAAATATAGTATACTCACGGTGTACCTAAAAATAATAATAATATTCTATATAATAATATAGAGAACTATTTTAGAAAATGAGGCATATAAGTTAAACCAGTATAGGGCAATAATAACTAAAAAGGGGGCGCCACAAAACCGACCAGACATAATCCTAATTAATGAAACTAACAAAATGGCAAACATTCTAGTTATTGCAATTCCTAATACGAACGACATACTGACAATGCGCCCAAGTAATAATCACCAAATATCAAGACCTCAAATACGAAATCAAACACGTGCCTCATATGGAAAGGATAGACATTGTACCTATAATTCTCTCAACCACAAGCTTAATACCATGCACTCTACCCAGAAGCCTGGAAATATTTAAGATCACCATGCCTACCATATATATATATATATATATCATATATATCATATATATCATTAAGTTACGAAAGCCACGATTTTAAACATGTTTGATAATCAGTCATTTTCTAGACAACAACTGCATAACTTATAGAAGCCTATACTTGGCAGTGTCCGTTTCCAAAGCTCCATATAAGACAAGAAAACACATATAAAAAGCATAATAAAATATATATAATAATAATAATAAAATGCATATTAGGTTTTTGGCTTCAAAGAAGCTTTAAGCATTTTAAAGAATATTTTGTCCATACCAGAAAATTAAAAAAATAGCAAAAATTTAAGTGGCTAATTTAAACGACTATACAGAAAAAGTGTCTAAAAAATTCATTCAATTATACTAAAAGGTTTGCAAATCATTATGCGCAGAAACCATAAGAAAAAAAAAGGCTCAGAAAAAATCCATTTAAAATTTCACAAGCACTTAAAATTATATTTTAAAGATTTCATTGCTTTTGCCACCGTAAGCTTAATTATGAACGGATTTTGATCAGGTTTCTTTTAAAGGGCGTCTAATAAGAGTACAAACATATGTAGGATAACAATAAAATTGATTTTTTTAAACTTCAAATGCTACAGGGCACTTAATTTCTTTGATGTAAATTCGATTTTAGCCCTACTGTGTCGTAGCAGCAATGTGTTCGTCTATTGTGTCATGAACTCAGGATTGATTCCAAAGGTGCCATAGATCCATGTGTCGTTTCCTTGCCACCGTAGTCCGAGGTTTGGTTCCTTACTTAGACAATATAGGATATCGGATAACATATATGACACCCACGCTTTCCAGCTCAAACTAGAGCTTTTCATACCTAGAAGAGATACCTCTGTGTTTAGAGGTCGAACCGGGACCCTTATGAACCGGTGTGCTTTCACCAACTCGGCCACCAAGACGTAAGAACAATGCTCCTTTTCTCGCATATATAAATTTTGTAAAATATAATGTGGCGTCAGTGCATATTACTGCCTTGTCTCTGTCGCCAATCGTGGCAACTTCTTTCTGGGGTTTCGCTATGGTAGAATAGTGTTCTAAATGATGGTTTTGCTTAACAGGGGGGGAGTGGGGCTCCTCTCTAATGCGTACATTCTTTTTTAACTGAATATTTTTTAATGTACTTTCTCACGTTTCGGCATCGGAGATTTGGGGATGGTAGTTGGTTTTCACGGCCGTTAGGATAAGCTTAATATTTTCGAAATTTGGTAAAAAGAACTCACCTATTTCAGTTGTGAAATGAAGTTAGATAATTATACATTTGCGAAAATTGGGGTTCCTTTTCCTTAGATGAATATGTTCTGCACGATAAATACGTAATGCTTTCTTTTTATTGGCGTCATGACTGCTGTCCGTTTAACAGCTGTATGGCTTAGATCGATTACGTCATCAACAGTAATAATCAGTGATTCAACATTTCAACTATTCAAGCATAACTCGAAGTTTCTCCAAACGTACAGCGAGGGGTTTACCCCAAAGCAGGGGATGTTGGGGATCTCCCCTTATCCCTTCTCTGCTACAGGTAAGAGTAATTTGTTTTCAGGTATGATTTTTTGTACAAAACGGACTACAGCGATCTTTCTGGCAGTGTTCCAAAAAACCAGCAATGCTGTATCGACGTTCTGATAAGCTCTTGCGCAGTTCCAGTTCGCAGAATTCTTGGACCTATTTTAGGAGTATGCCATGAGTTTTTGAGAAATCGGACTCGCTTTGGCGAAAAGGAAGTAATATGCACTCTTCCCGATACTTTACCACCCTTCTACGGTTTAACACAATTAGCCAACGGTCAACTCACCAAAGCCACTGGAGCACATTTTTTTGTAATTTTTTCGTGGGAATTCATGGATAATATTTTTGACACCCAAGTTTTCCAAAATTGCAAATAGAGCTTTTTGTGTGTACAAAAGAAAGGGGGACACCGCCCTGTCTGGAATCGAACCAGGGACCTACCCATGGGCGGACTGGGCTCTCTCAAAAGGCTCATACCTTGGATTATCGCAGGGCGCGAGTCCTATAGCTCATGAGGGTGCAAATCCTATCGTTCATGAGAACGCACCGGCCCGGGGATTCAGTCCGCCCCTGGATATACCGTATGAACAAGTGTACCATAATCTGATGAGGTACCAATCTAGTTTGAGCTGGAAAACGTGGGCGTCAAACAAAAATATTATCCATTAATTCCCCATGAAAAAATTACAAAAAAATTTCCCCGATGGCGTAGTATGCTTACCATTTGGCAATCGCATTAATCTCCAGAAGGACAATACTATCTCGTACATAAATTATTTAAATTCTGAAATAAATAATAAATTATAAATATTTCATATAAATTAGAGTATATTCCTCAGAAGACCCAGAGCAGAGCGTTCTAAATTTCCCTTGCATCTCAAAACACAATCCGTTAATTAAGATTCAATTCGAATGATGCATGATTCATGATCGCCATTCATAACTTTCCTCTGTTGTTTCGTAAATGAAGTTTAATTATGTGCTAGACGTGCTCTACGTCAAAGATAAGTTTAATGCTGTGGATATGTGTAATTCGACTTGGCACATTATAACTGATCCCTCACTAATCTGACGTGGAACTGTGCGCCGGACGGATATTAATCAATGAATGTGGTACTGCGATGAACAATTGACTTGATTTCCCAAGTGTCTGATATTTTAACCATTGGATACTAAAATGTCAAAGAGCCAAATGTTTGGCGTTGAAAAAATTTTCGTTTTAATGTAAATATAATTGTGGATGTATATTTATATAACGATATAAAGAGGCAAGTATGTTATGTATCGAAAAAAAATTACGATTAAAATTTCGGCAAAAATATAGTATGGATGTGTGACTTCCAAATAAAAGATACTTTTTCCCACACAAAAATAATCCTAAAAATATTGATATGTACGAATAGAAACAATAACTGACTCCATTGCTTTGAGCGCTGATGAAATTCAATAAAATTCAAAAATAACGTGGGTTTTCAAATTTGTGTACATTTCCTTTATTTTATTTCCAGCTTGATGGAAAGGCAAACAGGTTTGAAAATGCTTCACGCCAAACACAATTTCGGCAGAGATTTTCGTTTCTTCTTAGAATCGAATTTCTTATCAGGTTGAAAATTGGCAAAAAGTACGTGTTTACGATGCCCTTTTATAATATAATGTCAGTTTGGCCGTCTTTATTCTCAATGATATTTGAATTCAAAGTCCTTTCGAGCTGTAGAAATTACTTCCTCTTCTCACTATTATTTTTGCGAGACTTGTTCGGAGAAACATATGTGGAACCTAATCTAAACAAAATCAAACATCCAGTTTAGCGACGTAAGAGAAAAGTAAACAAGAAGGAAATCAACCAATGCCAACGAAATTCAGTTTTGAAATCCTTATTTAGGAAGCACATTACAAAATGGTAGTTCAAATCACGATACCGCAATTCTAAACCACTATCCTGTTACATTAATCGATTAGTCATTTATAATAAGATAAACCGTTTAAATGATGTAGGCAAGCCTACATCATTTAAATGAAGAGTATGTCAACATGACGAGGTTATAGAAGTATGATTAATTATCTTCTCATGTCCTTGTTATGTAATATTATATCCTAAATCGCAAACTTAATTAGAATTCAATTTCACCTTTAATTATGCAATTAAGTTTAAGTCAAACATATCAAAGTCATATACAAACAGTTAATGAAAAGTCAATGAAAAAGAAACACCCAATTAAGTTTTAGAAAACAAAAATGTTCGGCCACCATTTACTCCGATAATTGTTTGGTTCGAAAGAACGGCTTACAGCAAATCTCTTCGTTAATTAAGACAATTGATTTGAAATAAAAGGGGTAAAAAGAACTATTTTTCTAGTTTCTTATTTATTAAAGACTGGTTTTAATGTAGAGTGTCATATTCGTAAATGGAACACGCTTGTTGATACTTAAAGTTGGCAACCTTTGTTTTAATCACAAAGTGCAAACAGAATTCCCTAAACTTTATTTCAAAATATAAGGCATATATTTTAAGACCTTTTTCGTAATAAGATTTTAACTTAGCAATAAATTAATTTATTTCCTTCTTAAAGCTTTAAGTTAAAAAATAATGTTGAGAATAAATTGCTAGCATTCTTTAACTAGAATAATTACTTGACTAGAATAAAGAAAATAAAACAATGCACTTAAAAGAAAACTTATTTCGAATTTAATTAAATTTTTGATACAGACGTAAATTTAATTAAATTTTTTGATACAGACGTAAATTCCATAAACTATTTTAACCCTATTTAGTGTTGGAATTGGCTTATTTAAGTAATTAAAGCCTAGAAGTAACAATTATTTTTAATTTTAATTTCATTGAAAAACAAAAGTTTTACCAAGTAACGCAATTAAATGATTTGATTGGTTCTTTATAACTGAGTCGAAGGAAGAAGTTGCCTTCTTCAGAGCAAAAGTAAAAACAAAGTTTAACCGGAAAGAACAAATTTAATTTAATCAGATGTAAAGAATTGTTTGAGCCATCTGTTTGCATGAAAATCAGAAAAGCGGAATTAAAGGGGCATCCTGTGCCTTTAACTTCCTAAATCACGATTTTTGCCTTATTAAGGTGGTGAAAAAAAAACAAAAACAATCGTTTCGTACTAACTAGCTGGTGCTTAACAACTTTGCAATTGACTTTTCCCCGTATCTTGAATAGTTTTCGAGATAGCAACTCTGAGTTCTGAATTTTTCCGCTAGGGACGCTGTACGCAGTCTCATCTTGAAGTGCATAGTCACTTTACTATACCTACACATCACGTTCGTACATATAGCTCTCTCCGTTCGACAGTTATCTGCGTGTATAAGGACTTTACTAACCACCCTGTATATATATATATAATTACGGATCGTTAATACGACATAGGTTCTCTCCTCGGCACCTCATACAGCTTGCAAGAAGTTTTTAATCAGTTCTTAAGGTAGTTGGTATATTCGCATATTCACTGAATAAAACTATACTTCCTTCCTCCATATAACGTGAATTATGCATTCCTATGAAAATTAGTCTTTCATTTGAAGTACCTCTCTACATTATTTAAAAATCACTTCTACATAAGAGAATTTCAACAGTATTTTAATTCATAGGTTTTCAAGAACCGCAATGTATTTGAAAAATCCCACGCAATTAATCTCACACGCAATGTTGGATGGATTCAATACACAGGACGTCACTTGTTTTAGATGTTGATATTAGTTACATTTGGGAATCAATTATTTTTCATTTGGTTTAAATTAATAGGTAACGATCAACCTTATAAGTAACTAACGCTCTAACTACAGAAAGAATTTAAGCAATATGACGTAAATGCCTTTTTTGTCCATTTTCAAAATATATTTTTGCGAAATGCCCTTTTTGGCTTTTTCTGCTATAAATATCTATTTTCGCATTATTTTTGCATTTTTATACGATTTTTGGAATCACTCTACATGCACACAGTAAACTTCTCTTAAAGGATAGCCCTCCGATGCAGTTCAATAAACATCTTACCCCGGCAAAAATTCGGCGACCGATTCTCATAAGATGAAGAACTTGGATAAAAATTTTGACAAAATTACCAAAATTGTTAGCATTTATTTTATGAAGAAGCGGTAGGCATAAAACGAAGTTTATTGCGTTTGTATAAAAATTATTCATAATACAGGATTCACCTAAATTAATAAAGGGCAGACGATGCTGAATACAAAATATACCGCTTCATTTGCAATATAGGAAACGTTTACAAGTATAAATCAACGTGATAGATGAATAACATCAACTTCTACTTATGAATCTAATCTGCCTAGTACTATGTCAAATTACATTGTATAAGATTACTTTTCACAGAAAATTTTATTAAAAAACCTCACCATCATCTTTTTTTTAAACGATAAAAATAGTGTGGCACGTAGTGTTTCATTTATCACTGTCACAGCTTAAATATTTATGAATGCAAACATTCTCCGGAAACACCGAGTAGATTAAGATCTAAAACAAACTTTATTGTTTTAAGAAAGAAGGTGCAATTAAGGCCTCATCTGCTTTACGACATGCGAAATGGCCATTTAAAATGGTTTTGTATACCCACACGCAAGAAAGGAAATTGAGTTTTACATAAAATCTAGAATCTGCATTTAAAATTTGTTCATTAAGCGTGCTAGAAATTTAAAAGGACATAGTTTTTAAATTTAATATCCCCATTATTTTTTTTTACGTTTATAAAATGTTTTTATAATATCTGTGTTAGAGATTTCCTACATTATAATTGTTTTTAAAGTTGTTGTTGGTGTTGTTTTCATGTTCTCCCCAATTTATGGGTTGCTTATCTCTGGCATGTTTATGGGAAAATGGTTGAATACATGGGATTGATATTAGAATCCTCCATCGTTGGTGTATGTTAAGAAAAATATTGCGTGTA
>QLNU02015003.1:75027344-75081200 GCA_006491805.2 Dysdera silvatica
AATTTATAAACACTTAGAGAACAAATGGGCGGTTCAAAGAGTTCACCTAAATATAGAAATGAATTAAAATAGAAATAGAAGAAAAGAAAGAATAACTATTACTTTATTGATCCAATTATCAACTAAAATTCTTCGTAGCAAATGGAATTTAATAAACAAATTAGGCAAATCAAAATTCAGCAATAATAATAAAATGAAACTTTCAATAAATAATATCAAAACAGGCAACTTAAACACAATCACAAATGAATTTAATAATTATTACACAAATATTGACAAAGAATTAAATATAAATCAATCAATTAACGACAAATTATAAAATATACTTAAATAATACCATAACAGTAACCTTCTATTTAAGTGAAACTAATGAAATTGAACTTGAAAGAGAACTAATCAAAATAAATGCAAAAAAAGATCTAGGTATTGATGGTCTATCTTGTAGAATAATTAAATTAAGTAAAAATGATAAAAAAAACCTTTATCAATCATAATAAACAATATGTTTCTAACAGGAATTTTTCCAAATGGATTAAAAACAGCAATAATTAAACAAATTTTTAAAAAGGGTAATAGATATAACAAAGAAAACTATAGACCAACTGCTATTATGTCGGTTTTTTCAAAAATAATTGAAAAATTAATGTATAATAGACTGATAGACTTTTTCAACACAGAATAATTCACAATAATCAATGTGGTTCCCAAAAAATTAAATCAACGGAAGACATTTTATTGAGAGCTGTTAATAATATTCAAAAAGGTCTCGAAGATAAAAAAAACTTGATTTTTTTTCGATATGAGTCAAATGTTCGATTTAATAAATAGAAACATTTTAAAAGTAAAATTACTTAATCGCGACATAAGAGAACCGATGTTCAAATTAATTGATAGCTACTTATTGAATAGATTACAAATAGTAAAAATAGATAATACTCAGTCAAAACCATTAAAGAATAAGATAGGTGTTCCTCAAGGAACAATCCTCAGACTGTTATTCTTTTTAATACCAATAAATGCCATAATAAATTTAGATGAAGGAATATTATTATTTACAGACGACATAGTTTGGTTGATAGAGGGAAATAAAATTAATCAAATGATCGATAATATAATTGTCAAATAATCTTCATTTGAACAATAGTTCAGGGATAATAACTTAATAATTATTACACAGATAGAACAAAATATATAATTTTAATACTAAAAATAAATTTTTTTTCAATCAACCAAATAAAATAAAATTTAATAATACTCTCATCGAAAGAGTTAACACAATAAAATTTCTGGGAATAATAATTCAAGATAATTTGGGCTGGGATTGTCAAAGAAACGAAATTGAAAAAAAAATTAGAAAAGCTAACGGAATTTTGACAAAGCTTTTTACAATCTTACCTTTAAACATAAAAATTAAGCTTTACTTTGCATTAACTTACATTTACCTAAACTACGGAAATATAGTGTGGGTGAAATTATCAGTAACAAACTTGAAAAAAATTAATAATTTACTTAATAAAACAATTTAGAAATTACGCTATAAAACAGGAAAACAAAAAGAAGACATAATATATGACAACAAAATACTCAACATAACTAATATACGTAACTTAAAATAGTAATATACATATACGAACGATTAAATGAAAATAAGCACTTAAACTCAATCTCAATAAGTGAAAATGTTCATAATTACAAGAGACAGAAAAGAACTTAATAAAATTAAAATCAGAACGCATATAGGTAAAAATAATATTAATCACAATTGAATTGAATTATGAAACAACATCTTAACAACGATAAAAGAAATGAAACCAAAAAGTAAATTTAAGACCGAATTAAAAGAATACTTTATGGAGCATCACGGAGTTTAATCGCCTCGGTTGCAAGAATTTTAAGTACGTTTATTTTGTCTTGTATCCCTTGTATGTCATAATCTGTATGATATACATAAATAAAATTAATTGATTCATTGTTTATCCTTTGAAAAATGTGATTCAGTTCATTAGAAATTAAAAAAACACTTAAACATCGAAAGATGTTATGGCATTTTTTCAGCTGTGGTAACAAACCAAACGTATCTGTTTTTAGAATAAATCGTTTCTTTGTTAGTGTTATATCAAAGCTTCAGAAACTATTTTTGTTAAAAGGAAATATAATGATATTAAATGATATTAAATGAGATGAAATATAATGATATGAAATGAAAAATAATGATGAAATTAGCGGAACAAAGTATCGTTATGGAAGTGAAAGGTAATTGCAATTGTTTGCAATGGGGAGCGTACGAGGACAGGCACGTAGCCAGGATTTTGGTAGGCGGGTCCATTACAAAGAAAGTTATAAATTTAATTAATATAATTTACATGATTAATATGGTTAATTAATTAATTGTAATTTTTTAATAATTAATTTTACTTCTTCAAGTGAAATATTCTTAACACTTAGGATTCATGACTAGCAAGGGAGTGCGGAGGAGAATGGCCCATGGGGCTATAGAGCCCCCCTCCCCCCCCAAACAAATGAAAAAAATTAACATTAAAAAGTACAAGGTAGCAGTTCACGTTTCCTCCAAAAAATCCTTAATAAGATACTGCATACGCCACTAATAGAGAAAGTAAATGCTTCTAATTTCATCATGAACACAAGTAACAGCTTGTTGGTTGCTTTGAATAATAAATGGGAAAAACATTTTTGTATGAATTTAATTAGAAATTATGCCATTTGTGTCCGTTACACATGTTTGGAAGTCATAAATAAAGTAAAATTACAATATCAACCTTCTTTTCTCCATTCGTGCCATAACGCTTAATGCGTCATCTTCTTTAAAAGATATAATATATGGACATCAGTGCTAAGCCAGTTAATCGTTCATTACCCATCCTGTTCCTTAAATAAGATTTTATTCCCTTAAGGACTGAGAATGAACTCTCAGCTGCGCATGTAATGACTGGCAAGGACGCTGAGACACAAAGTATATGTCGAAAATTTGGATGGAAGTTCTTATCACAAGCTTCTATTATAAGCATAATTCGAGATGGTAAGGCAGATTTCTTCGTAGAATTCCATTTTTCTTTGTAGAATTCCATTTTTCTTTGTAAATTCCATTTTTCTAACCAAAAGATGCACTTGCTTGAAGTGTTGTTTCAGACATCCTATGTTCACAGTAAACTTTCAGTCTTTTTGATTATTTCTACATTATTCGGTGTATAGTTTTTCGGAAACAACATCTCGATGGCAGATAAATCTCTATTTTGATTGAATCTTTGTTCAAGACTCGCAATGGGTCCATCGACAGATGGTAAAAAAACTGACCTTCTTTAATACTTCTTGGGAGATTTATGTGGGCACTTGTCATGTTTTGCTTTTTCGTTTGTCTCGGGACATCAATATGAGTTTTGGAAACAGTTTTACCAACAGCTACAGCTTTCTGAAAGATCTTATGAAACTCATTCTTATCTTTATCGCCAGTGTGAAGATTCTTTAATATTTGCAGAATATCTTCACTGAACTTGCCGCAGAAGCTAGTTCGTGCTAAAGATCTTGGAAGTATACTGAAAATGATAATGTGAGGCTAAAAATGTAGTTACAAACAAGCATAGATACAATAAAGCTTCCTTTCTCCATGGCAAATATTAGTTATTCTGGTAATATCTTAGCAACGTTTTCTTCTAAAAGGTTCCCTGCTTGTGTCTAAATAATTGAATTGCCTCATTTAAAACTCCAAAGCTGTTTGAGGTTAAAGGCACATTAAGAGGTTCAGTGAGAACTAAATTTAGATGACAACTTTCGCAGTGAACGCATATCGCTTTTGGATAACATTTTAGAATTTTTATATGAACACATTTTTGCATCCGTTCATTCTAGAAGCTCCATCATATCCCTGACCAATTAATTTTTCTAGATCAGCAGTTCTTAAACTACCAAGGGTCCGTGAGATCATATCAGGGGGGTCCGCGAGACCCTCCCAGTGTTCCACAAAGATTCGAAAAAATACCGAAACAAGAGCATTTGCTCTTTAATGCTAAGAATAAATTATGAGGGGACGAAAAATTCTTTCCTTAAATAGTGAAAATTAGTGATGAAACACTAGAAATAAATACATATGATGCAAATTCCGGGCTTTAAACTTTGAGTTAATTCTTGGGGGTCCGCGAGGAAGAGTGATCTCTGCAGGAGATCCGCGATCCAGGAAAGTTTAAGAACCTCTGGTCTAGATCAATGCCTAAGCAATTGCAAGTACCCAAAAATTTTCCAGCCACATTCTCTGCAGATAAATCAGTTAATGGAAAAAAGGTTACAAATTCTTCCCTCAGTGAAGGATGGTTTTCGTTATATATCTGATACATATTGAAAACTGTTCCTGGGCAGAAACATCAAGAGTTTCGTCTCCAATAATAGAGAAACACTCTGCATTATTGACATTTTTAACTATTTCTTCCTGAATTAGCTGTCCACAAATGCCCATAATTTCATTTTGAATTTCTTGACTGAAGTAAGATGCATTTTTGAAACCTTGCAGTGTGTGTTTTTGCAAAAAGCCCAGTACATAATAACGACACCCACAAGATTTTTGTAGCAGGAGACAATGAGGCAATAGCCCTAGTTCTTGTCCAGTCACTATTGAAGCGAGCTTACAGACCAACCACAATCGTCGTAACTGATTGATTTGTGAGCTCGTCTGCGAACGTTTGCTTCAATAGCGACCGGACCAGATTTGGGCCCGATGATAATTCATGCTGCCCGAATATGTAAGTGACTATGTAGAAACATATTACCGATCGTTTCCTGTTTAATCCCAGATTTAACGATCTCAATTATGTCAAAAAAAGGAGGGGGTTGAAATAAAACGGAAGGCGGCTAAAGAAAATAAAATTTTCAAAAATGGATTCACTTCATCCATTATTTCTCATGCTGTTTTTTTTTTCAAATTTTTTCCTGATGGGGGGTCTTGAACCCCAGGACCCCCCTTTGACTACGTGCTTGATCTCACATCCGGTTCATTACGACCAGGTGTTTCAGTTCATTTTTCAGGAAGTTGTAATTTTTTATTATCGAAAATTAATCGTGAATTTTGTTTACAGTGTCGCAGCTGAATGTTCGAATGTTTAGAGAGGCATGAAATAATGATAACGTAAAAAATTAAATAAATTAATAGCTTTTTAAAAATTCATAAAAAGGAAGATGGCGCATAATTTATCTTTTAGTTAAGATTTTAGATATTGATAATACAATGAACAACTGCTTGAAAAAATATAGAGTATTTTCTTCTGTTTTTCAAGCAGTTGTATAAATTTCTATGTCAGATGAGATTATATGATTGAGAAGGACATGTAGTGTACCACAGGCTTCTTCGAAACTGCAAAAGGGACGGGATAATTCGTCCAGTTTTATAATCTAACGTATCTTCATCTGAATTAACTAGTTTTCCTTTTACTGGCTTAACACAAATTTGATCCAAAATTCTTAATTCCGTTACTAAACATCTTGGTGAGAAACGAAGGCTAAACGTTGGTTAAAAATGAGGTCATTAATCAAAAATACATTAACACTATGGAGCATTTTCCGGGACCACAAAAATTATGGCCATTAAACGGAAAAGTTCGTTAATTAAATTCGTTAATTGTTATGGAGAGATTTTAATTACATTATTTTCTATGGAGCATTTCCTGTGGCCACAAAATACGGCCGTTAAATGGAAAGTTCTGTTAATTTGAAGAACGTTATTGAGAGATACTAATTAAATTTTTATCAGAAAACTTCTTTCTATTACTTCACAAATTCTATTTAAATAAATATATGCGGGTTCTTTGGTTTTTGAAATTTCCTTTTGGATTATAATACTGAAAATAGTACTTAGGAGCTTCTTTCGTCAGCTGCGGTATAATCCAAAGTAAGGCCGCTTCTTCTTCGGAAATTACTCCTTCTTGGCAGTAATTAAACTCACCGAATACAAGTACGCACCTCTTTCAGTATAAACAAATTTATTAATTACAAGAAAATAGATTTACAGACTTTCCTTTGTACTTAAAACAAAAACAGGAGAACAATTTCCCGCGTCTTTACAGGCCCACGCCTCCCCTCCAAAAGCCCTTCTTAGCCCCCTTAAAATTGTCCAACTCCCCTCTCTTGGATTTTTCTCAGCCCATAGCAACACTGTATTTAGTGGCAGCGTCATAGCGTGGCCATGTGTGGATTTAAGTTTTAGTTCGGGTTACAGACATAATTTATCGTCCTTCTTTTCCGCTCTTTCCACAATGGTGGGAGCATATGTAATTACATACATTTATATTGGAGGTTTCTAAACTGTCTATAATTGAGGGTCAGACAATTATATTCTATGGAGCATTTGCCAAAACCTAAATATACGTCTGTTAAATGGTAAGATCCGTTAATTGGAGGGACGTCATTGAGAAATTTTACTTGCGTTATTTCCTATGGAGCATTTGCCAAGACCTCAATATACGGCCCTTAAACGCAAAGATTCGTTAATTAGAAGCACGTTGTTGAGAGATATTAATTACATTATTTTCTATGGAGCATTTGCCAGGACCTCAACATATGTCTTTTAAAAGGAAGGGTTTATTAATTAGAATGACCTTACTGAATGATATTAATTACATTACTTTCTAAGGAGCATTTGCCTGTTCCTCAACATCCGTCTATTAAACGGAAAGATTCGTTAATTAGAAGGTCCTTATTGAGAGATATTAACTACATTATTTTCTATGACGCATTTGCAAAAAATACGACCGTTAAATGGAAAGATTCGTTATTTAAAGGGACGCTATTGAGATATTTCACTGTATTGTGGAAATGGCTACCCATATTTTGTATCCAACTTTACGTTGACACAGTGGTAATGTGTTCTACTTTGGCATTAACCCGGATTCGATTTTAAAGATATAGAAGAACTCGTGGTACCGCGTTTTCCCCAATGTGGTCTGCATTTAGTTCTTTGGGTTCTGGGAGGTTTGATTCCCCCGAAAATGCTGATCTCGGCCCAGAAGGACCTTGCTCTTGTGCGTAAAACACAATCGTATTGCTTCCATTTAAGATTAAATTCCAAAACTACTCCGCCACTGATAGAGTTGAATTTTGGTTCTAATCGTAGAAAGCATCTCGCAATTCAGGATCTAGACACCGCTGGCTTACAAAACTGGAAAAACAACAAGGAAGCGGAGCAAAGTTTTACAGGATTTCTCGAAACTTTCAGGATTTTAAACCTAGGGGGTTTCGTGAATATCCCAAGCCTCCACCTTGCGAAGTACCGTAATTTGAGGTTGCTTTTGTCCCAACTTTTGAAAACCCCGAAAATTTCCTCGAAAACTTGAGTTTCATGCAGAATACCGTACATAAAATAATACCGAGTAGCCATTAATATTATAGTTTATTGTTTCTGAAACGCAAAAATGATGTAGTATAAAAAGAAATATGATGTAGTATAAAACGAAATATGATGTAGTATATAAAGAAATATGATGTAGTATAAAAAGAAATATGATGTAGTATAAAAAGAAATATGATGCAGTATAATGACGTAAAATTATTTAATTTTTTTTATTCAAAATGGAGCAAAGATACACGTGGTTCAAGATGCTTAGCTCCCCATTTTGAAAAACTGTGAGCAATCATATGTTCTACTACTGGGAGCAGTGGCGAAGTAGATATTTTTCCACCTACGGCGAAAGTGATTGTCTTTGCCGCTCCCCCAATGGTAACAAACAAAACAAATAAATTTTGTTTTTTAAAGGCTAATTTCCGCCCTCCGAATTGTGGCGCCCGGGGCGACCGCCCCCTCGCTGAGCTACCGACTGGGAGCAATGTATCTCCTATGATTTTGTGCACTGACCCTCTACGGGCACAGCTTTATAAACCGTTTTAGTACCTGCCCAGAACCTTTTTAAAGGGCACTTGTTGAGACGTGTCATCCCATTCCTTAACATAAAAATACGTCATCTTTATCTTACGTCACAAAGTATATATATTAAAATATTAAAATCGCCGAAAATGGATTCACTCATTTTGGAGACAGTTTTCCCTGAGAGGAACAAAGTAATAACAAAATTACGGATTGGCTGGTTCAACGAATTGATTGATTTCCAATTTGATACTAACATGCTATTAAAAATATGCCTTTCGCCTAAACTGAAGACTGAAAGAGATTACCTGAAATTAGATATGCTTAAGATTACACATATAAAATATTTCATGCCAAAATATTACTTTATGCGTACGCAATGTTTTAATATGCATAAAATACTTGTAATTTTAATCTATTCTGGTACAAAGAAAATTAATAAAGCCCCAGAGAACGCAAAGGCTTTGTGTGCACCGAATAGATTAGAAGAATATATCGTATCACGTATATTTCAAACCTCTCGTGTTATTTTCATCACAGAGTAATACCCGCCATCACCAAAAATCTCTAAGCATCTTGGATCGTTTATAAGCAGGGATGGAGGATTTGGCCACAGAAATGCAACATAGAATTTAGTGTGTGTGGTTAAATTGGAGAAAGATGAGTGGAGTGCTCTGTGATAGGAAAGTAAGTGGTAGGATGAAAGGAAAATTGTACAAAACTGTGGTCAGACCTGCAATGTTATGCGGGGCGGATACGTGGCCAATTACAAGAGCGCATGAAAGGAAGATGGAAGTGGCTGAGATGAGAATGTTGAGGTGGATGAATGGTGTTACAAGGAGGGATAAAATAAGGAATAACCTAATTAGAGGTACGGTCAAGGTTGGACTCATAGGAAGAAAAATACAAGAACATAGGTTAAGATGGCTTGGACATATGGAGCGGAGAAATGAGTAATAGGTAAGAATGGTAATGGATAACACGGGAAGACTACGGCTACAAAGGAAGGATAAAGTGACGGAAGATCTGGAAGAGTATGGATGGAGAGGAGAAGAGGACTTGGATAGAAGATTGTGGAAAGGAAGGTTAAAAGAGCATAACACCAACCCCATATAAAACATGGGAAAATGGCAAAGTGAAAGAAGAAGCGGTAAGATCTGCCATGACACATATTAAACAATGAAGTTTAGCAACTCATAAAATCAAATTTTGGGTCATTTTAACAAGCATATTACTTTTATTTAATTTTATTTTAACGATCATTTCTATTGAGTAATGAAGAGCAGCGCCTTAGGAAATAGAGAGGCTGGGTGGTTCAAGCCCCCCCACTGAATATCAAGACATATTTTCTTGTCACTGCATTGCCTTATCTTCTTTTCAATTGCCTGGGGGTCCCTTCCTCCATTTAACAGTCGAATCGACAAAGATTAATTCATTGAATTGCCTGATGCAGATTGATTCATTAAATTTAATGCATATTAATCTCTCTCCCTTGTTCCTTATTACATTGTTATTTAAAGCTCCCAACTGGGAATTTTAATTATTGGGGACTTGTATGTATTAATTAATTATTTGGGACTTACGTGTATTTAGCAGAAACATGGTTTCTGACTGGAGATTTTAAATATGCCTTGGTTTATTAAGTTTTACATCGACGTTTCTGAAAATTAACATTTAAAAATAGAGACCGTTGCCGTTGTTTACAATATCAGTTAAATATGTAAGGTTTTAATACGTGATTACACAATACTGACCATAAAGCTGCATGACTAACTACTGACATAAAGCTGAAAGACCATTCATGTGGAGTATATCTGCTTTCGTCCAGAAAATTTAAAAATGCAATAAATTTGAGCAATGCGTTTGGAATATACCGAGTTCTTTATTCCTTCTGGCAATGCTTAAATCAATCTAATTTGTAATTAAACAATTAATGTAAAATTGGACTTCGTATTTTTGTTAGAATTAAACTATTTAATGAGGCATTTCAACATTTGTGACAGTTACCATACTGACTTAATTTGTTTGAAATATAGAATTCCCTAGCCGGAATTTCCGGGTAACCAGGAGAGTTAACGATTATCTTTATGGGGGCTTGACTACAATATATTTCTAGATCCTGGATTATATGCAAATACACAAGGACATATGCGATTGCATATTTTAACCCTTTTCAGAATCAGTGCATAAAAATATAAATTTCCAAAATAAAATCACATCGTAAGGGTTTTAATAATTTTAAAAATTTGATTATTTCTTTACCGGAAAAGTTTCCTTCCACAACGCTAAATTAAAGGCTTCCCTCTTACTTTTTATCTGAGCAGAAAGTGCAAAGGAATTTGTAAATCCCACATGTTTGATTATATCTCAGGGAACCAAAAATGTAGTTATAGCTGAATTGCAACCATTGCCTTTATTAGGGAAATAAAAGATTTATTTTTATTATGCTGGACTGGTAATTGATTGAAAATAAGATAAAAATTGACACAAATTCCATATTATTATGCATGAAGCACATCTGTAGCCGCAGAAAGAAGAGAGTGTGGAATTTCAGTTAGAAAATCGTATGACTCTTTCAAACCGAAACGTTTATTTCATTAGTGTAGTGAAATTCGTTATATCGAGGTTAGACTGTATTCAGTTTCCTTACACACTTCATACTTCGGAGTTTTCTTCTTCGAAGCTTGATGCAGCAAATATTTACTGTCAGTGGAATGAAGACCACCATAGCAACGCGCCTTTAATCCAGGATTAATTTTCGAAGCAGGATTAATTAACACTCACATAACCGTGACGTAATCGAAAACGAAATTGCTCGTTTATTTGTTTCAGGAAAGCGTTGCATTTAGAGTTAAAAGTTTGTCTCTTTTGGTTTCCTGAAAGGTCGCGCGTATTATTCATCAAGCTTTTTCGTTCTAACGAGCTTCATATTTATGATACTACTTATCGGTTGGATACATTAGTCTTCAGTTGTTGCTTTTCAAAACCTTCCATTCTGTAAGTTTGGTCCTATTATGAGATATTTTTCTTGCCACCCATTTTCTACTGCTGAATCTTGATTCTGATAAATACAGGGTGTGCCTTCAAGACTGCATAAACTCGCACAGCGCGATTTCTTCCAAAATTCTAAGCAACAATTGTTAATGAGGAAATACTGAGAAATCCATATTTTCTTAGTTATTAATGTTTTAAGTCCAGCCAATGAGAACAAAATTTGACCCCCCTTTTCTTGGCGAGAAATACTTACAAAATAAATCACTAAGCTCTTCCTATTATGGTAGAAAGCTCAAGCTCACTGGTCTTCGAAATGATTTCTATTTATCAAGCAGAATCCACTTTTTCTCAGAAAACTGGAATTGTGACGGGACATTACGTAGCTTTATGTGAAGTTACCACAGTTGGCAATTTTTCCGACCGTAACAATTAGCTTATTTTGAAAAACGTTTTATTTATTTATTACACATAAATACTTCATACACCTTTTTCACTATATGCAACATCCTTTAAAATATAATTTTCGCTATAATTAGTGGCATCACCATCATAAAATACTTCATGGACATCCAGTGGCGTAGGCAGAAAGTTCATAAAGGGGGTTATAGGCTCAATGAGGTGGGGTTACAGTGCTACAACTCATATATTCCTATGTTAAATATACAAAATTTCATTGCAATGGGGGCGTTACAACCCCCAAAACTCCCCCCCGGCTACGCCTCTGTGGACATCATTCCCTATTTTATACAATATAACAATAAGAATGAAAATTGTTGTTTATCGCAATATTGTGATTTAACAAATAACAATAGTTCATACTATATTATTTCAATGACTTAACATAACCACATGATTAGATGCTACGATACAAAAAACATGCTGTAAAAGGAATTTACATGATTTTAAAGCATTTGATTAAGTTTGCATATTTTACGTCTCCAAACTCTGTTAAGGGTTTTCTGTGATGGAACCTATGGCTTAACTTGACTTTGGAACCACAATTCGCTTCTATTCAGTCAAACATTTTAGAAGTTCAGCCCAGTCTAGCGGACTTGAAGACAGGGGTGGTCACTACTGGATTACTGATGAGGAACGCGGGGCCGGCACTATGTGTTATGTCGTTCGGGGCAAACAAATATTTTGCCGCCCCAAAAGGACTTAATTTTTTATAATAATCCCACGTTGCTGGATCGGAAAATCTGCCACTCAGGCAGAATCACTTGGCCCTTTCACTTGGCGTAAGCCCGGGAGATATGTATATTATATCAAAAATAGCTTTTTACTTTCAAAAGCTTGCCTATTTCTGCCTTATTTGTTAAATGTTGTCAACTATACCAATAGTTTTTACAAGCAATTAATTATTTTCCATAAGTATTCATAAGTCATCAATCAATAAGTATTTAAACGCTTATGTGAAATATTAATATAAATGTTAAACTCACGCCTTTCGGAATTTGTTAATTTCTTTAAAATATTAATATTACAGGCTTATGCATGTTTTCTATGAGAATTAAATTTTTTTGCTAATTATTTTATGCATCCGTTTTTTGCATTACCTATTGATACTTGGCGAGGAATAAAATCCCGAAGGTTACCATATTAAGATCACTGATTGGATGATGTAACTTCTTTAGAATTAGCTGGGGAAGAAAAATTCGCATATGTGTTGGCTTTTAAAATAAAAGTAACGAATAAACGATCAAAAACATTTATTTCACGACTTTTCAAAAGATTTCTTCAATTCGTTTCAATCTCAGCCTGAAAGGCGTTAACAAATGAAATCGGCAAGAGGTTGGTTAAATTTCAAACCATTATATCTCGAAAAATATATATTTCTCAGCAATTTCTCATTAACATTTTTTGCTTAGAATTTTGCAAGAAATCGCGCTATGTAGAGTTTATGCAGTTTTGACGCGATACCTTGTATATTCTTAACAACGGAAGCGACCTTTATGAGGATATAAAATCTATTCACAGATGGATTTCATTTCCTTAAAGAATATAATATTCTACAATATAAAGATATATAATTCTTTAAAGATTCATGAATTATCTAAGAAGGATATCTTCTATCTGTGATTATAAACTTCATCTACGTTGTTAAGATGCATGTGATTTGAAGATGTTCATCCATTATTTCAAAGTCTAAGAAATCAGATTTTTTGAAAGAACATTTAAGATGCTTTTTACAAACATCTCACAAACATGTTGAATGAAAACTAACAATAAAAGTAATTCTAATCTAAATGCAATTGATTTTGTAATATTAAAATCTGTTTACAAATTTTCGATAGCGTATATATATTTATAGATTCGTTCTAGCTGTAAGATACTGAATTCGATTGTAAACAAACTCGAGAGCTATATGTAGTGATATTTTACTTTTTTTTACAATTTCTGTGTAACTCTTCATCAGTGTACGCTCACCAGACAGAAAATTTTGTTCATGAAGGAAAATTGACCATCTAAGAGGGGATAATATTGTGAAGAAATTTACTGCCGAAGTATTTTTATTTGACCATTAAAACGAGAGGACCTGAGAGAAGTTCTTTAAGAGGGGTTTACTATATAAGAACACTTCGTAAATGTTATCTCTATGTTTAGTTTTTACGTGACGAGAAAAAATAATAATTATGTGCATCGTGATTCTGCTGATAGATGCGAAGCGCTTAACCAATTTAAAGGTTATTAAAGGTTGTTTAATGAGAGAGTTAAACGTTACATTATTCTTAACGCGAATATTTAAATTATTTATATTTATTGTAGGTTCACTTTTTTGTATTCCTTAACTAAGGTGAGTTTGGGTACTTATGTGGAAGCGAAATGCATTTGCTCAAGTTTTATGGTTTGAAAACGAATTTAGTTCGCGACAAAGGTTTCACTTGAAAAGAAATAAAAGGTAATTTATTGTTTCCAATATTTTTTCCGATAAGATTCTTGAAAAGCCTTTTCCATCAAAAATAATTGAAATTCCTATAAGCGAATCTATCTTCTGATAAAATACCTATATATATATATTATTTTTTGTTTCCAAATTTGGAAACCAAACTTTACCATTTTCAGCAATGAATAAAATTTATGGAAGTGTCATTGAGGAATATATTCAAAAGTTCTGAAACTAAATAAAAAAGCTGGGCCAAAACATTCCTTGAATTTAAAACTAGAAATATGTTCCTTTAATTATGAAATGATAGGTTTTCATTAAGGTTTTGAGAAATAATTATTATTATCTTATTTTCTCTATGAGTTATTAATTTTCCTTACATTGTTTACTCTAGAAAGTGTTCCTTAGATGTATGTGAGCGGGATTAAAGCGACCATATTTAAAAAAAAGAAAATCATTATTGCAAGATGATTATTAGAAAAATACGATTATCAGAAGATGATAACTATTATTAAAGTACGAATATTGGAAGGTTATTTAAAATGCAAGAAGACAATTATTATAGAAGAAGTTTGTTAGTTTCTTTGGATTTTTTATGGCGCAAGAGCATTTGGGCTATACTGCGCCAAATATGGTTTCTAGAAGAAGAGCATTTTTAGAAAAAAAGTAGAATCAAAGAAGATCTTTATTAGGAAAACAGTTTTATTATAGATCAATATTATAAAAATAAAAATTATATTTATGTATTCATAACCAAAATTAAGGAGTGTGTTCCTAAGCAAAATTAAGAAGCATGTGTCTGGGGAAGAAAATAAGAAGTATGTATTATATATATTTGTATGTACATAAGAAGAATTAGGAAACAAATTTTCTCAAAGAAAATTAAGCGCATTTAAATGTTGCAATCTTGACTTAATTATTTAATCCTCCCGTCTGATTTATCGTGATATTCGCTGTGATCGAATGGCAGTCTCACTTTTGATGAGCTTAACGTTCGCTTTTCATAAAAATTATATTTTCATAACACGCGTAAACAATGCTTTGTTTATTATCATACCGCTACAGGCGTTAGCGGCTTAATTCTTATCACTATTATTGACAATCTTCATCGCTTAATTAATATTTTCGGTTTGATTTGGAGCTAGTATCACTATACAGGCGTTCGCTAGTTGGGTGGTACACACAGCGCCCTCTGGCTAATACTGATATTCTCTAACATAGCGGTTCTTCAACTGAAATTCGCGGACCCCGAGGGGTCCGCCGGACGGGGGGGGGGTCCACGAGATGCTCCCAGTATTCCACAAAGGTTCGGAAAAATACTAAGACACGAGCATTTACTCTTTAATGCTAAGAATAAATTACGAGGGAACGAAAAATTCCTTCCTTAAATGGTGAAAATTAGTGATTAAACACTAGAAATAAATATGTATGATGCAAATTCTGGGTTTTGAACTTTAAGTTAATTCTTGGGGGGTCCGCAAGGGCGAGTGATCTCTGAAGGGGGTCCGCTGTCTAGGAAAGTTAAAGAACCGCTGCTCTAACATGTAAGGAGAATTGAATAGGAACGGAAATTTAAAAAGTTATTCGTGGTCTTTCAGTGCGGGCATTCTGAAAATGACATATAGCGCCCAGATTCAAATTCTTTTAACGCGCTTTTCTTTTATTCTTTTATACTTATGTTATTTATGCATTTTATCTTGTATTTTTTTTATTCGCTTCACTAATTTTGTAGTTACGAAAACTAAATAATCTATACTGCAGTGCTGTAGCAGTAAAATAAAAAGTGTGGGACCGCCCCCACTGATCTCATCATAATCGAGGTGGAGGGGAGGGGGGGCGGTAAAGAAGCCATCTACAATTTTTTTTTAACTTTTTTTTTTAAAAAATCTTATTTTGCCATTTTACTGGCCTCATTTTTTTTATAACTATTCTAAGTAACCAAATCTGCAGATGTTAAAAACTGCGATAATGTTCGAGTGCTTAGAAAAATACTCACATTGAGAAAGTAGAATTTATAACAAAAATCGTATATATTAATACAACATTCTGAAGAAGCCTGCACACCTCCCTGCTACCTGCAGAGGTCAGACTACATAAGCCAACTGGAACGCGTCTATGATAAATGCGTGGTTTTGTGTTTTGGCCTGTGCAGGTGACTGGGCAACATCCAAACAGCAATGGATCTGCTTCGACCGGAGTAGACTGCGTGGCGGCAATGACGCCCAAACCCTCATACGTTGATGCCATTTCCGGCTAAACGGGGACAGTTTCAGAGCATGTGACGGCACTAGAGAAAAGAGGCTGGCCTCTCCTGTGGGCTGGAATGTGTGTAGGTTGTCTAAGTACATATTTTGACATAGACGGTTTTAGGGAGGGGCGCTGGCCTTTCATCGAAAAAAAACTAAAACTACCGTAAAAATTAAACAACAATATAAATCAACGTTTATTGGCGTAGTGATACCAGCGCCGATGTTATGGCGTGATTAGATGGTGAAACGTTCGAAAGAAAATAAATATTTCTGCGTTCGGTGGGACCTGAACCCACGACCTTCCACTTTGCCGGGCGGAGGCTCTGCCTACTGAGCTACGAACGACAATATCTAATCTCTTTACGAACGTATATAAAGACTATTTACTGATGCCGGTTATTTCGCAGACTATAATACATGGACTGCTTTTTAAACCAAATTGCGAAGAGATCGGTATTAAATTGATTGAAAGGCCCGTTGAAGCATCCATATTTATATAAATCGAACACTACGCAGATTAAATTAAACAACAATATAAATCAACGTTTATTGGCGTAGTGATACCAGCGCCGATGTTATGGCGTGATTAGATGGTGAAACGTTCGAAAGAAAATAAATATTTCTGCGTTGATTAATATTGTTGTTTGATTTAATCTGCGTAGTGTTCGATTTATATAAAGACACATGCCGCAGTGGGCATTTCGATCAATTTAATACCGGTCTTTTCGTAATTTGGTTTAAAAAGTAGTCCATGTACTACACCACTCTGCGAAATAACCGGCTTCAGTAAATAGTCATTATATACATTCGTAAAGAGATTAAATATTGCCGTTCCTAGCTTACTAGGTAGAGCTTCCGCCCGGCAAGTGGAAGGTCGTGGGTTCAGGTCCCACCGAACGCAAAAACATTTCTTTTCTTTCGAACGTTTCACCATCTAATCAAGCCATAACATCGGTGCTGGTATCACTACGCCAATAAACGTTGATTAATATTGTTGATGTTTGGTTTAATCTACGTAGTGTTCGGTTATATAAATACCATTACATATTTCTGTGTATGACATAAATATTAAATTTTTAAAAATATAATAATATTATAATATTATAATAAAATTACATAATACGCCATAACAAAAATTTGACGCACCAAGAAGGAGTTGTCCGATTATAATGAAATTTCGTTTAGAACGACTTTTTGACCGAACATGCAAATGATTAAAATTTGGTGTCCAATGAATGAATAGCGGGAACTCCAGCGCATCGGAACTGCGCATTCAGCAGGTGTATATAAGGAGCGATTCTCAATATGTGGTCAAAATTTCTGTTGCATTTTGACTGCGGATATCTTACGTCGACTGTAACTAAGGCTTGCCGAAAGATTCGTACTCATTACGAGCATATGTCAGAGTTTGAAAGAGGTCGTGCTATCGGATTGAAAGAGGCTGGTTGGATGAATCGAAGAATCGCTGGACATGTGGGTCGAAGCGATGCGGCGATTGGACGGTGCTGGCAAGAGTGGGTCAACAACGGCAGATGTCAGCGTCGGGACGGCAGCGGTCGACCTAGGGCCACAACAGAACGGGAAGACAGAGCGATTGTCAGAGCAGCTGTCACAGCACCGGATTCGTCGTTATCAACTATCCAACGTGTGGCCCGCACACATGTGTCCAACATGACCCTCTGTAGACGACTGAGAGAGCGGAATTTTGCTCCAGCGCGACAGATACGGCATCTCTCAAAGTCTGCATCGTCCGTCCGTTACGGGGGAGGACTCAATTAACTAGGTGTGCTGGCCAGCCAGTCGGAAGAAACAATACAGAGTTTCACCAGGAGATTCCATAACAAACAGTTATTTCGACACTGGCGTAACACGAAACCCGAACAAGACAGGCGCTCAAACCGTGTTGAAACGGAAACGTTTCGGGAGCCAACTGCTCCCTTTGTCAAGTGAAGGCAGAATGCCTTAAAAACCTTACGCCAGTGTCGAAATAACTGTTTGTTAAGAAATGAAATATCAGAAACATAGAACATCACCCCTCCAAGAGAGAGATGCCCGTCACAATGAGTTCAGCATTGGATGCTTCTGCCTGTGTCCCAGCACATGCCAAAATCAGGATCTCGAGTCTCTCGACATCTAATTAGGAAAACATTTGGATTAAAACCATAGGAAAACAACCATAAAACCATATACAGTGGAAATGAACACTCCACAATCCCAAACAAGACCTAATGCAAACAAATTGCCACCAGAACTGCATCTACAAAAGCCGCCATTTCGAAGAAAAAAAAAAATGTTCTGCAAAACTCCATTTTGCCAAACATCCTCAAGAAAATCTTTTTAAACATCAGAAAAAATGATAGTAAATCATGTATTATAAACAATAACTCCAGGACTATTGAATACATTCTAGAAGAGAATAGTAACATACATACAATTCGGACGTATGACTTTGAAAATTTATTTACCAGTATTCTTTTGGAAGGTATGAAGGATTTCAAATCTTTTTTATATAGTGGCTTCTCTGATATCAGTCGGATAGACATTAACTATTGGAATACCATTTTTGATTTTTGTATATTCGATTACACAATCTCAATGGTATTGATTTCTACAAGCAAATTTAAGATATTCCTGTGGGAGCAAATTTTGCAAGTTTCCTGGCGGATTTATTCCTATATTTTTACGAAAAAAGACTGAACACTTATGTTATGTATGAAATCTTTTAGATACATTAATGCGATCATAGTTTTTAATTGTGCTGAATTTTGTGTCTTACATAAAAAATGTACCATAACAGCCTTAAGTTAAAAAAGACTTGACACGGGAACAACATATCCTTTTTAGACTTGAAAATTAGACATGGTACTGATGGTGTTTATAATATTAGACTCCATGACAAAAGATCTGATTTCAATTTCAAAGTTGTGTCTCTGTCAAACTTTAAATCTTTTATTAGTATAAAAGTTCATAGAAACATTGGTATTTCACAAATTCTCAGAATTTATGGCATTTGTAAAATTTACAATAATGTTATTGGTGAAATTAATAGGCTCAAAGATACTCTGTCGGAAATGGTATGCCACTATCTTTGATTCTGGATGTTTTCAGCAAGTTTGAATGCACAGCTAGGTTGATTTTTTGATTTGTGTGCGTGGTAGGTTTTGCTGCTGAAGACGTGTCGCTTGTGCACAGGGTGCTGACTCTTGGAAATGGCAACTTTTGTGGATGTAGTTCTAGTGGCACTTTGTGTTCGTTTGCATTCAGTCTTGTTTGGGTTTGCGAAGTATTCATTTTTATTGTAAATGGTTTCTATGGTTGTTTTTCTATGATTCTGGTCTGAATGTTTTTCTTATTGGATGTCGAGAGACTTGAGATCCTAAGTTTAGCATTGGCTGGGACTCAGACAGAAACATCCAATACTGAACTCATTGGGGCAAGTGTCTCTCTTGAAAAAGTGCTGTCCTATGGGTTTCTCATATTTCATTTATTATTACACTCCTACTTTAAATTCTTTATTACACTTTTGGTTCGTTTCTTTGCAATTCTGCCATATTGCCATCTGAATTGTGGCAATTGTTTCATGGTTGTTGAGATGGGTTTGTGGGTAAAGTATTGTTGGTATGTACATTTATCGTATGTTTATGAATTGTTTGCATTGCATGAGGGTTTTTTTCACTTTGTGAATAGCTTGCGGATGTGGTTCCTGCAATGTTGGTTCTGATATCTAGTGTCATAGTTGTTTTATGTAATGGTGAAAATGGTCTTATACTACTTTAATCTTACTTATTATATTTGTCGCGGTCAGACCATATTGGTGTATTACAAACGAATTGTTAACGAATGGATAAGCTATTTATATATTATGTATTATTATATATTTATATAAGCTATATCGTATATATTATATATTTCTTATGTATTATATATTAAATAAATATATCTATTTCTTATATATCTGCTTATATTATTGTTGAAACTATTTCCTCTCATCCTTCTTCTTTTTGATATTTCTTCATTACATTTCAATAAATTCCAATAATTTTTATATACTGAGCAAAAAGTGAATTAATAAATATGTATATAAAGAATAAAATAGGATATTTCAATACCATTAGTCTTATTGAAAATATTTATAGGTTTACGTTCACTAATACAATAATCATGAAGAAATTACTTTGCTTTTTAACGAAACACATTTTATGTCGTTGTTTTGCATGTAGAGATGATTTGGAAAGGTTGCTCGATCGAGTGGAACTGTATTTCTCGAAGAGGTACGTCGAAGCCATAGTGATGAACCACCGGTTCTACTATAAATGCGATGGAGTATGAGAAGGTGATATGATACATGGCGGAGTTTCATGAATCGAGAAAAGGCGGGGCGAAACTTGACGAAGTTTGATGAAGAATTGTAGGAACTGGGGAACGATGAGGATGCAAATAAATGGCAAATTTGAAAAAGTTGCGGAAGTGAAGTACCAGGCGAAACACATAATACATCAAGGCACGCAGTGGCAAGAAAAAGCGGACGTAGAGAGGGCGGCGAGGAAAAAGGAAAGGCACCCCATGACAGGCGAAGGGCATCAACAGCCGAAACAGCAGAGGCACTATAGATGGCAAGGACGAACACGGGACAGCAAAGATGAGCAGAGGCAGCCACGGACTCCGGAAAGAAAATACTGCCGAACCTCTGATGAATTCTTTGGAAGCAGACACAAGGCCACAGCAAGAAAAAAGCGCTTGGGGGGGGAGAAAGTAGCGGAGAGGGGTCAGAAAAAGGAAATTAAATCGATTAAATCCTATCCATCGATGCGAGGCAGAATCAGAGGGAAATAACAAGAGTAATAATTTTAGAGTTGACATAAAAGGGGGCAAAAAAGTGAAAAATGAAGGAAAAGGAAGAATAATATGCTGAGCGTCCGCTCCCTTCAAGAGCCAGAGCCGGAATCCCGAAAAGCATTTTAATTCCATATAATATTTTTGATTTAAAAAAAATTATTTGTTATTGGTAAAAAATGTGATCTAATGTAGAATGAGTAATTAACAGTAAACAAATATATAATCGCATATGGGGTGGGAGAGATTTGTCCATTCAAAAAACATAAAAATATTTTCACAGCTGTTTAATTTTGTTTCAAGTAGGAAAGTCTAAAAATAAATTATCATTCTGATTTGTTAAACCCACTTGCTTTCCGTCAAATACTAAGCTAGGAGGATATTCTAAAGTATCTTTCCCTCCCCGAAAAAATAGAATCTAAGTTTCGAGTGTTCTTTAATTGGGAAAATTTAAAATAGGTTTATCGATTTCTTCGTTTGATGGATTTGCATTTTCCAATGAAAAGAAAAGGTTTTTTCGTTTGTTACTCAATTTCCTTTATATCGGAAATAACGGGAAATCATCTACAGGGAAATTAAAATTAATTTTAAGTTTGGGTATTCCCTATAACTGCTTTTGTGACTTTGAACTGGCTTTATAATGAAATATTGTAAAATAAAATTTTAGTTTAGAACGTAATTAAAAAATTACAAAGGAATATCCCTTTTCTATAACTCAAAAATTTTGTTCAATTCAGAGAGAATTAAAGCATTTATATTTTCATTTCTGCCTAAAGGGATTTGTTGAATACTGTTAACGTTTATTAGTTGTCCTTATTTCAGAAATTAATACCGTCCCAAATGAATTAAATACTGTTATAATATATTAGTGCAAATGAATATTTGGTTTTGGAAGGAATTATCAATTAAAGAAAATAATCAACTGTATAAAGGGGAGTTCTTTTATGATTTACAAAACATGCTTTTGATTTTTTAATTTCGTATCGCAAAATTTGGTTTTATGGCTAAATTAGAAAATTAATTTAGCGACCATAGAAATAAGATTTGTTAATAATCAGAGTTTATTTATGGATATACATTAAATAGTAAATTAAATGTTGAAAAAAGGAATTAAGCAACTGGAAAATAAATAAATTAAATGTCGAAAACGAAGCGACAGAAAAACAGGAATGAAAACAGGAATGTGGCGAATTTTACGACTTTAAGCTCGGCAAAATTATTTCTAAATTTAAAAATGACGATACAATGTTTTAAATCAAAATAAACCGTCTGATAATACAAATTTATATTTTGATATTAAGTCATGGTCGTTATCAAAAGTCTGTAATGATAACTTCTTTCATGCAAAGCAATGTTTGAAGTCAACGGTTATTCTTTTCTATTTTCCTGTTCACTAAATAATATTAAGGAACAAAAAAAATCTTTCATAATGAAATACATTTACTTCATAATTACATGATATTTATTTTATATAAATCGAACACTACGCAGATTAAATCAAACAACAATGTCAATCAATCAACGTTTATTGGCGTAGTGATACCAACGCCGATGGTATGGCGTGATTAGATGGTGAAACGTTCGAAAGAAAATAAATATTTCTTGCTTTCGTTGGTTCTAGCAGATACGACCTTCCACTCACTGATGGAGTGAGTGGTCCTCTCACTCACGACAGTGGAAGGTCGAGGGTTTAGGTCCCACCGAAGGCAGAAATATTTATTTTCTTTCGAGCGTTTCACCATCTAATCACGCCATACCATAGGCGTTGGTATCACTACGCCAATAAACATTGATTGATTGACATTGTTGTTTGAAATTATATGCTACTTTCAATTTTTTTCATTCTTTTGAATTGATTTTCTTCTGATCGTTCGTTTTATTAAAAATAGCGGAGTAATAAATTTGAGTCTTTTCCCTGAGATGATCGTGCGAGTCAAACAGCTTCATTTGAAACGAAAAGAATAAAAAGTATTTAACAGTTATTGTCAGAGAGGTAGATATATTGAAAAGCTTTGAGAAAAATAGTTCTAAAGGTGTATCGGGTACAATATTTTAAAGAAATTTTTGTTAGTTTTATTTTAAAGAAATTTTTTTAGTTTTATTTTAAAGAATTTTTTGCTTTATTTTAAAGATTTTTTTTGCTTTGACGGCGTAAGGAAAAACTTACAAATTGCCGAAGAATCCAAACCTCAGATGTCAAGGGCACTGTCATACGGGGGAGAGGTTGATAGGGGTTATAATTAAAACCTTAGCCAGCCTGGAGCTGGAGGGGTTGGGCTGATCCTTCCCTGGAAACGTGGTCAGCCCCCCCCCCCTGGAAAATAGTTTTTCAAAATAAAGTACCTTAGAAATTTATTTTAAATTTTTTGTTTTGCATAAAAGTGTACATGACAGTGGAAATTGTTCTTTGACGTTAAAAATATATTTAAAATATATTTCTAGGGTAGATTATGTGCATATCATGTATTTTACAAAGATTTGAGTCTTTATGTACTCTATAATAAAGATAAGGGAAATTCTAAATATTAGTAAACTTCTATAAGCATTCAATGTAAAATTTACGTTAAAAAATTGATTGTCATTGATATTAAATAATTTGCTTAGATATTTAGTATTATTAAATATATTAATAAAATACATCAAAACATTAAAGAATTTTAAGCCCCCTGTAGCCTTCTGAGGCCCGTAACTTTCAGAGCTCCACCCTATAACGAGCTACGGGCCTGGTTGTAACCCCCATTGTAAAGGAATTTTGTATATATAACATAGGACTATATGAGTTGTAACTCTGTAACCTACTCATTGAGCTTATAACCCATTTATTAACTTTCTGTGTACGCCTATGATCAAGGGAATCAAATCCGGGGTTGCGGTGGGCCAGAAACGGTATGTGTTCTATGACACCATTGTAAGTTGAACACATCTTAATGGTGCGAGAGATGATGTGTTACTACCAACGTGTAGTTGGGTAGAGGACTTACGTTTCCGAGGAATCCAAACCGCTTCAGGGTTGGGGCCCTGCGGTGGCGCAGTGTGGTAACGCGTTCTCCTATTGCGCGGCTAATCCGGGTTCGACTCCCAGCAGTGCAAAGAACGCTTACTCAGAGATCTCATAAAGATCGCACTGCTCACTGTAGTCCGGGGTTTGGTTCCCTAGGCCTTAAGAGGTTCGGATTCCAGAGGTTCGGATTCCTCGGAAAACAGTAGGTCCCGGCGCAGCATGACCACTGTAGTCTTTGAGCCGTAAAACCACAAAACAAACAAACAAGGACTAGGAAACCAACCTCTGAACTGCAGTGAGCAATTAGTCTGTAAGTTCGTTTTGCGTCGTTCAGTATCAAATCCGGATTAACCATACTTTCCATGAATATTTTACCACTAAAGTGAATGCTTTACACAGCATCGGATGTGAGAAACTTAACATTTACAAGAAATATAATAATATTATTGCAGTTCAAATACTAATTGAAACGCATAAGAGCTTCTGATAATGGTAAAGCGAAATATGTTTCTCACTTAAATGAAACAAGACTGAAAATTTTACATTATGTGTAATATATGATATTTTATATTGCATTCAATGTCATTATGTTGTCGTTTGTTTTCAATATGGGTAGGAATATTTTTTTATTTTTATAAATTACAGTAAAGCCCCTCCTTAGTGGGCGCCCCTCACGTACGGTCACCTCTCTTTTACAGATATATTTTTTTGCCTGCGGTTGTTGATTTTTTTGAGAAATTTTATTGTAATTACGTTTGAAAAATTCAAACACTGCTAATGTTCAGGATGCTTCTAAGAGGAGTGTTATTAACCCGCGACGACGCGCGAGGGGTGTTTCGCACCCTACAAATATATTTGTGGAAAAGTATCGCTCTCCCCCTGATTCTGAAACTGGCCAAACTCTTTCCTGTTGCCTTAAAAGTCACAATCTTTTGGGGTAGGGTGACAAAGAGAAAATTCCACTTATTGTTCCCTGTAAAATTGGACGTTTTTAATGAAATAATGCTATATAATCAGATGGGGTGCAAAGCACGTCGCGGTCCTCTAATCGGTGCGCGTTCTCGCGGGTTAAAGAAGTAATGCATGGTTACTATACAAATGAGATCGACAGATTCAGTATATTATAAAGCCAACACTTTTGGAGAACTTCAGTCACTCATGGTTTCGTAAAAAGGGCGAATCCAGGCTGAGAGCCAGAGAGAATTCGCCTCATCTAACAGTTAGACATTTACACTTAATACAGATCTCTATTAGAGAGCTCAGCCGGAGCTCAAAATGAGCTCGGGCCCTATATTTCATGTACGTTTCGGGCTCGTCAAATTGATGCAACTAAAACCGAAAATTGAGTTTTCTATATCGAAATTCTATAAGGAATACAATTATGTGATTCGCTTTCTAGGGTTGCAGAAATACATGTTTTGAAAATTCGAATGAAATTAAATAATGTAGTTTAGAATTTTTTTTTTAAAATTTAAATTGATATCAAGGGTTTAAATTTATGTCTGAAGTTTCGGGCTCGAGCTCAAATTTCCACGAAGTATTTCGCACTTGGGCGGGCTTAAATTGCTAGTCTTCCGGCTCGGGCGAGCTCAAATCGTAAACCTTCGGGCTGTGGAGGGCTCAAATAACAAGTTTTCGGGCGGGTTCAAATTGTTAGTCTTCCGGACTCGGGCGAGCTCAAATCGTAAACTTTCGGGCTGTGGAGGGCTCAAATAACAAGTTTTCGGGCGGGTTCAAATCGTTAGTCTTTGGGATCGGGCGAGCTCGGGCCCAGCAAAATGAGCCCGAACTCAGCTCTAGTCACTACATTGGTTTTTAAGCTCCCCCCCGCCCCTAAATATTTAATAGATCTGGCCTCGTTTCGTTTTTAAATTCTGGAAGTTTCGTTACCATGCGTAATGACCCCGTCACGTGATTGGCAAGCCAAGGCTGTCGCGAATGCTGCGTAGAAAAAGTGTTATGTGCTGGAATTGAATAAAACAAGTGCTGTTAATGTTTTCGATGACATTTTCAAACGCAGTCCAGGAAAGCACCTCTGACCAGATAATCCATCTATGATTGGGGCAAGAAATTCAGATAAGCAAAGTATTTCTGGAAATATAAAATTTCTGGAAAACGATGAGTTTCTGAGGAGCGTACAGAGTGTGTTCGAAACCGGAATTGATACAATGTGGTTATTTTAATCGCGATTCATCAAGGAAAAGGTTTTCCCCTCCACATTTTCCTGGTAATTTGTATGACCTGCGACAAAGAACTACTAACGTGGTTGCTAAAGTTATTATAGGTTTTCTGATGCACGCGCGAATTTGTGAAACATTTGACTTCAGCATTGATACCGTTAATATGATCCAGAATTCACATACTGAGTATCTTAAATTACACCTGTAAGTGTTTCCCTACGGAAACACGCAAAGGGGGATGTATATATTTTCAATAGTTTCGGTTTAATACAACGTTGAAATTTTCTATTTCGTTTGTAGTAACTTTGAAGTTTTTGTATCTCACAATAAAGGAGATACAACAAATGCTCAGTGTATTAAATAATGCAAATCCAAACAAATAGAGCTTTCTTATCGCTTCTGGTAAAGAAAAACTTTGACAAGGAAAGTTTTGTTTGCGTATATATCTCACGTTACGTTGAAAGATGTGATTTGTTTTTTATAAAATTTTGCGACCTTGTGTTAAGAAATTTATCCGGGTTTATATTTCTAAAACTATGCCTTAAATGAACAACCCTGTTGTGCGCGTATTACTTTACATCATGCGCGGTTACGTGTAGTTGTAGATGGTGTGAAAGCACTTAACGAAGTACTTTTGTGAAGACTCTTCAACTGTTATGAAACATGCGCCTTCATAATCTTTGACAGATTGAAGTGCAACGAACTGGTATGGGAAAGAATTGATTAATGATACTATAGTTTACTAAATTTAAATAAAATTTCTTCATGATACATATGGTGCTTATCTTTTACGTTTTGTTACATTGAATAACAAACTAATGAAAATTTGATGTTCGATAATTAGGTTAGAAATGGTGGGAGGGAGAGAAGGAGGGGGGGAGAGAGAAATAGGTAGAGAAAGAGATAGAAAAATAGATAGAGACAGACAGAAAGATATTTACATAGTGCAATATTTAATTGCAAGGTGTTCTTTCGAATAGGCAACATATACAGAAACCATAGGTCACGATTTAATTGTCTGTATTTAGTTCAACTTTATTGTACACACGTTAGGATAGGATGATAAATACATTAGCAGTGGTTTTATTGCTTAAAGGACCATGGCCTTAGCTAGATGATGTTGTGGCCCTGGCAGAACTAACCAGATGGAGCTCCTTGTCACGGAACAAATGAATTTTTTTTCCTTCTCTCTTTCTCTTCTAATAAATTAATTCTTCACGCACTTTATCTTGTAATAAATTCTTTTACAGAAAATCCTATACTAATGCTTTTATTTCTTAATAGAAGGTTTCAGCAAAGAAAATGATTCTTTAATGTAAGTTCATAATTTTTTTAAGTAATTCAGTTGTAAAATAATGCACAGATAGGCTTAAGTTCCTATACAGGGTAGTCCTGAACTCTACCGACAAAATAAGGATTGTTAGGGACACCATATAAGGCATATTTACCTATATTCCCTATATATATATCTATATATCTATAAATATCCTATATATATTTACCTATATATATATCGAGCAACAAGTGAGGAATGCCTGTCAAAATGTTCTGAACGATGACATTAGGAACCTTTATCACTCCTTACCTCGACGTATAGAAACATACATCGCCGCCAGAGGGCGGGATTTCACCAACTATTGATTTGAACATTTAATGTGCAATTCCTAGCCATTGATAGGTCATACGGCCATGGATTTTTTATCAGTTTCTTAACTGCGTATGTACTAGATATACATTTAATTTCAATAAAAACAGACAATTTTTTTCATGGCCCTTTTGTTTTGCAAAATAGTGAGTATACAAATCAAATATGCACGAATACAATAAAATGTGCACATACACCATAGGCGTATGCAGAAAGTTCATAAAGAGGTTATAGGCTTAATGGGGGGGGTTACAGAGCTACAACTCCATATGCTAACTATACAAAATTTAATTATAAGGGGGGGTTACAACCTCCATCAACACCTCCCTGCGTACGCCAGTGACATACAAACACACATAAGATACATATATATCACGTATCCCCCCCCACACACACACAAGTTCACATAGATCATTTACCTATACCAACCCAATTACAGATATAGATTGAGTACTTACAGATACTATCACAGTTACATATATACATAGACCACTTACAGATATTGGTGCGGTAACAGGTACGCACAGATTACTTACAGATATCAACATAGTTACAGATGCACATCGATTATTTATAGATACTAACGTAGTTAAAAATACACATAGATCACATGCAGATACATAAAGATCACTTAAAGATACACATAGATTACTTACAAACACCAACATAGTTAGAGATACACATAGATTACTTTACTTACAAACAACAACATAGTTAGAGATACACATAGATTACTTTACTTACAAACAACAACATAGTTAGAGATACACATAGATCACTTGCTTATACGAACACAGATATACAAGATCACTTGCATATACAAACACAGATACACAAGGTCACTTGCATATACCAACACAAATACGAAAGATTACTTGCATATACCAATACAGATACACATTTCACAGATGCACAGTTATGTGAATGCCTATCAGCTTATTGAGCTTGATTCAATTCCTCGTAAACTTGAATCCTGCGGTGCTACAATAAGAAGGCGTTCGCCTATTGTACGGTTATTCCTTGTTCGACTCCTATCTGCGCCAAACAAAAGTGTCAAACGACTAACTGCTCATTGTATACCGGGGGTTAGTTCCCAAGGACTTAAGACGGTCGGATTCCTCAGAAAACTATATGTTCCGGCACATCACGACCGTTGACGTTCTTCCGCCGTAAAACCAAAACAAGCGAACAAACCGCTAAACATGGGTGTTCGCATATAATTGTATTGCGCATTAGAAGTCACGTTAAGTTATGGATTTCGTCTCAAATGATCCAGTGTACCGTCTTTAAAAATAAAAGCGCATATAAAAATGTATATATGCATCATATGTAACATCCTTTTTTGCATATTCCTCATGTTCGATGTTTCTTAAAATATATGAAATGAAAATTAGTAGAACTTTTTTTTTTAATTTTATTTGTCGTAGTTTAAAGTGTCCTTTTAAACATTTTTTAAATTCATTCTTAAAATAAAATAAAAATATTATTAAAATAATAATTAATTTTATAAACAAATACATATAGACATTGATAGTTATTTTTGGATCTACGTTTTGGGTAGATCTACTTATTTCACTTGCAAATTTCCTCTTGATGTTCGTGATCTTTCATCAGAAGACCACAGTTTAAAAGATCACAGTTCAGAAAATCACATTTTAACAAACCACAGTTCAGAAAATCATAGTTTAAAAAATCACAGTTTAAAAGATCACAGTGCAAAAAATCCCAGTTCAAAAGAGAAAATTAAATTAAAGACTACATATGAAATTTTGGTTATCATTGTGGATTTACTATTGGTGTTTGAATTATACCTAACTAATTGAAAATGGCTTGTAAAGCTCAAAGTGAAAATTAAAGTGAACTGTATGCTTTTACACCAAAAATTTGCTTTCAAACAACAAGCAGCAATTAATCTTTCCGTAAAAGCCTACAGGAAATTATATACATTTTGTGATTAAAATCTCTAGAAAGTGTAGTAAAACGACTGGTTAATTTTCGGTTAAATCTACATATTTGCCAATGAACCAGATTTCCATGTAGTTTACTATAGTTTTATAAGTTTAAATACATTAAATAGCTACCAGGAGTATTTAAAGCATTCGATAATAACCCATTGATTAAAACCATGGCATTTGAATTTAGTTAGTTGGTTTCTAATTCTGTTAATCAAATTGTGTGCTATTGCATAGTGGTTTAGAAATCCCATTAATCCGCTCATTCTGCCTCAGACAATTAATTATATAATTGAGGACCCAAAGCAATTAACTAAAGCTCTACAATTTTCTTAAGTGTTCCAAAATTTTAATTTGTGATATGAATTAATTTATGTGCTACTTCGGCTAATCATGATTTTAATAGTAGACAGGGAGACTTTTACCATCGGAGTATACCGCATATATAGTAAAAATATAGCAATTATAACTTTGCCTGTTCCTGTTTTATAAAATTGGTTGGTTGGTTGGTTGGTTGTATTTTATGGCGCAAGGATAGCAAGGGTCGTTCTGCGTCAAACAAGGTGAATATAAAGTCATCGTCACCACTGGTACATGTAGTCTAGAGAAAGAAGCATAGAAAATTTGGCCCGAAGCTCTACATTCTCACCAAACATATTTACAAGCTGGACTTTCAGTTCTACGAGGTTCTCGAACACCGGACACACAGCTAATACAAGATTCTACGTTATGGTAGACTTCGTTTATCGCCCTCACATACATCGGGTAATCCCTCTTCTGTCTGTTGCAAATTCGGTAAGCAAATAGAATACGTTATTTCTATTAGAGGACGGCTTTGAGACATACATAGAGTAAAACATCTGAATAACGGTCACCAGTGGGACTCTGCAAAGGTGGTCGTCCTCTGGAGGTGTCTGTTACTTAGAGGTTCAGTATAAGTTAAAATAAATAAAATCAACAATAAAAAATTACTTCTTTAAAATAAATGTTTATCTACTTCTAATTTATATTAAAAAAATCAGTGATGCGTAATTGTTTTGCTTTTTTATGGCAAACACCATTTTCTAAGGAAATATTAATATTTGTAGCCCTTTTGTACAATTCGTCATCATTTTTGTTTACAGCAAAGTTTCGGATCTCCTAAAAATTTGCCCAAACGTCAGAATATATTTTGACAATAGAATTTTGTGGTTGTTCCACATTCCCTTCTCTTTCTTCTGGGTGTTGGCACTAGTGTTAATACTATGGAACGTGTTTTGTTCCATTCATATGCGCCCGATCTTCGGACATTACCGTAGTTTAGAAGTGACCGTTAAAATAGGTTTTACTGTATATGTAATCCTAAACTTGTATTCCTAAAATCCCTCACATTTATATGTGTTCTGCATATGATGTGGCCTGTGACTTATTCATAGTTTTGTTTGATTATCAGTCAATTTTGACACTCACTGTGTTCAATTTATTCCTTCTTTATGATTTGATTATTTTTAATTTGATTGATTTTTAGAATAATTAAAACTAATATTCATCTTTATAGGTTTCTGTTATTTGAATAATAATTGTTATTTGAACACTAATGTAAGGTTTAAGAATACAATTTTTGTGATTCAATTATACCCTTGTCATGTGATGGCAGAATCTGAATATTTTCTTTAATGAAAAAAAAATTATAAATATAGCAGAACCTGCCTAGAGTGACCACTTATGAGACTGTACTACAATGGTCACAATAGACAGGTGGTCATTATACAAGATAGACTTTATTATAGGTATGACTATGTCCTTACCAGTTCTGTCTTATAAAAAGTTGTGTTGGAAATCTTTTGACTTGGTATAAAAATTTTCTATTATTTTTAATAAAAGGCGCGTGATGTATTTGATTTTTAAATGTTAATTATCAGTATTTCTTTTTTTTTAAATACCAGTTTAGATTAAATACCCGAAATAACTTGGTTCGAATCCACCCAGTGAAAACACAAAAATCATGCTGAATTCAAAATGATTAACATAAAGCAATATTTATTTTTTTAAAATTTAGTTAAAAAAATTAAGTTCATATTTACCATTACAAAAATACATATATTTCCCTTATTAAGTATATGCTATTGCAATTTCAATTCTATCACATTTTCTCGCTATAATAGACATGATTGTCATTTATTTTTATAAATACAATTTCAACATCGTAACGCATTTTTTTTTATTAAATTCTATGGGAATTCAAAAAAAACAACAAAAAACCCCCAATTAATGGGAAATATCCCCTTCAGCCTTTGCCACAGGGTTTGTTCTAGAGACATAATTACAGGACATAATTATTGCATATGGAGATACCAAGATAGAGAAATGGAAATTTACAAGGAGAAAATAAGTAAGACATGTTAGTAAAAGGGAATGGACATCAGCTCCATATCTCTCCACAATTTTGGATTTCAACGAGTCCCGATTTAACCTCTTAACAGCTAAGAGGTGCCAAAACGAATGTGTCTCATACACTTACAGTTTCTCGCCAAATTCTCTTCTCTGTGACAAGCACAAAGCCAACGCCCATATAGTATCGTCAAATTATTATTGTGTTTGGTGATGAACGAGGCTATTTCACTCCCTTCAAGAGGAATGCAGCCAATGTTTGCGAGTACATATGCAGAGTGCACGTGCAAGTGACTTTCCTGCAATTTTAAACTATTTGGTGTTGATAGAAATACCTTCCCCAGGGATTTTTCGCCTGGTTACGTCTGCAGTTGTGTATATAGAGGTCTGTATTCCGGGTGGTTTTCTATGGAGAATTTATTATTTGCAGATGGTATTGGCCAGGGTGAGTGAAGGAAAGGGAAATTTTATATGCCGTTGGTACGAACATTTGAAGCGGGTATGGCGTTTTAAATTATGAGAGACAGGATAGAGAAGGAGAAGTAAAATTCCTAACTACAGCTGTTAATACTATGTTAGAGGATAGTTTGAAATGACGATTAGAAGTTGCTGACATTTTCGGAAACAGGGAAACACGTGTTTAGTTTGAAACCATGGGAAAGGAATGTTCAAATGCCAAATGACTTACATCTGTGATTTAACATTATGACGCATACAGACGAGAGTATAATAATACAACTTTTTTAAAAATTAATTATAATGAATAGGTAAAAGTATTAATAAGTAGAACAGAAATTATTAAATTGGCAATTATCCTTTTCACGAGGCTAAAATTAATAGAACAATGTGAAAAAAATTAGTGACATTATTATATAATTAATACATGGAATACCCGAATTACGTTTACGACACAAGAACATCATATGCTCCATGGTGACACTGAGAGTGAGCCCGGTTAACGTCACAGCAAACAAATGCGTTACCACTTCGCCACAACAGAACAGTGGCATTATACATTCCCGAGGAATCCGATCTCCTTAAGACTACGGGAACCAAACCACGGACTCGGTTATAGTGAGCAGGTAGTTGGTAAGCTTCCATTATTATTTTTTTATGACACCGATTAATTGATGACACCGGTTATTAATTTTCACGACACCGGTTATTGATTTTCACATCAGTTAATTAATCGCATCGTTTATTAATTTTAACGACACCAGTTAATTAATGACACAGGCTATTAATTTTCACGACACAGGTTAATTAATGACACCGGTTGATTAATGATACTGGTTATTAATTTTCACGACACCGGTGGAAGTCGAACATGGATTGGTCGAGCCTGTGAGTGTCGAACGGTACATCAGACGACCGCGCTGGCACCGCACTAGTGCAGGGCTTCTTAAATCGCAGAGATCCCATTTCAAATGACATAATGGCTAATTTTTGGATATATAGTGGAACCTGGTAAAGTAACCACATCGGTAACTTGACCACCTGAGTAAGATGACCACTTTTAATAAGAGAGAACTCGTAGGGACTTAGTCATGCCTATAATAAAGTTTGTCATGCATAGTGACCTCCTCTCTATGGTGACCATTAGTCCAGTCCCAAAGGTGGTCGTTTTAGACAGGTTTTGCTGTAGTTTGTTCCAGTTGCGTAATTTATCCCCCCTTCTCGCCTCCCTCATCCCCTCCCGAGCAGTCCATTTACTGGACGGTCTGTAATTTTCACTAAGATTGATAGTCCGCGAACATAGGTCAGGTTTAGTCCTTCGTCCACTGGCGTACGCAGGAGGTGTTGAAGAGGGTTGTAGCCCCCCCCCCTGCAATGAAATTTTGTATAACATATAGGAATATGTGAGTTGTAGCTCTGTAACCCCCCATTGAGCCTATAACCCCATTATGAAATTTCTGCGTACGCCCATGCCTTTGCCTAATCCCAAACGACCAATGGTAATCCTTTCTTTGTATGTGAAAATCTAAATAACCAAGCTGATCCTTTTTTCAAAAACTATTATAAAAAATGCACTTGCCAATCGTGACGATGCCTTAGAAAAATCCGTTCGACCTCAAAATTGTATTTAGTGTACTTTTCGCTATCAACCGACCTATAGACTGAACCTATAAACTGATTCTATAAAACTGACCCTATACTAGCCAATCTACTTAATAATCGTGACGATGCCTTAGAAAAATCCTTTCGACTTCAAAATTGCATTTAGTGTACTTTTTGCTATCAACTGATCTATAGACTGAACTTATAAACTGACAATAGAAATTTAAGAAGAAGCAACCAAATTAAGCTACGAGAGATTAGAACGGAAATGTACAGAAAGGAATTGAATATATGGGAATAAAGCTTTGGAATGAATTCCAAATAATCTTAAAAATATTAATAATATAAAATTGTTTAAAAAGAGATTAATTGTATACTTATTAAACGGAGTTTGTGCGCCAGCGGATTAATAGGGTCCTCAACCGGTTAAATTTTATAATTTAAACTGGGGACCCGTCACGGGGAAATGCAAATTGTATTGTCTGTTCTAAACTGTGTGAAATTTATTATACTTAAATTGAAATTCAAGACTGTATGCAATATGTAACTCTTGCGAGAAATATAAACATTATTATTATATTTTCTAATTATTTAACCGTACATGACATTTCCACGGCACCAGTTCTGTTGCTGTTCTCGTAATTGGCGTTGGAACATGAGAGAGGGTGAGCCCTTTCCCAATAGCATTCTTTCTATGACCCATGGTTCTACTAATTTAACCAATATAATGATTACAATGAACTTTATTTTAGGCAAAATGTACATTTCAAAATTTAATGTAAAATATAACTATCAATATTTTGCCCGGGCAGCAATGAAAGAGCCTAACATATGATAAAAGTTCATACTACCCAGGTTCTCCGTTGCGAATTTGAATTAAAAAAAATATCACTAAATATTGTATATCAAGAATAAAAATATACTTACATATTAGTACAATGAATTATAAAAGCAAATAAAATTATAAACTATTTGAATAAATATATAAAGATTTTTTAAATAAAATAAAAATGAAATTCTTCCTCTTCGTTGATAGGACATACATTAATTACGCATTTTACGCTTTCATTATTTTTACCATGTTTGGCGCAGTATAGCCCAGATGCTCTTGCGCCATAAAAAATCCAAACAAACAAACACTTTCACTAACCTTCACAAGGTAGCATGTTTTTCTAATGAAATATTTTTAATTAAATTACTGTAATACAAGACACTAACTTCCGCAAAACACGGAGGTTATACGTATGATTGAGCCTTTCTCCTGAGGAGAATTCAAGTTTTACGTAAGCAATATTTTGGCCATTTTAAATTGGTGCCCTTTAGTAAGCAAAACTTAACATTGACTAACATAGGATAATAAGCACAACAGCAACCCACAAAAGGTGCTTACTTAATACTTGAACTCTTCCCTTAATACTCCCAACAATCGGACATTTTTGTTTTAGAACTCACACTTTACGTTGCTCAAGGCACCTACAATTGGAGTGTGGGCTTAACGAGAAGTTCAAATCACCTCCAAAATTTGAAACCAAAAAATAACTGTTCACTCTATCTTAGTGTTTTCACTTCATTTGGAGCAGAATGACCTTTGCTCCTTTTGCGTAAAAATACAATCAACCAATCTCGGCGGCATTTAAAGTTCAATGTATGGCGACGTAGTCCTCAGGAATTTTCAGAAGAAATAATAATAAATTAATATAGTACAGGTATCCCTCGATATATGCAGTTGATTGGTGCCACGAGTGTACCTCATGATCGAAACAGCATATATCGAAGTTAAGAACCAATGGGAAAATTGAAATTCGTTCACGATGTTTTGGAGCATTCGTTAGAAGACTTAATTTTTACCTTTAAGTTACGTTTTAACCGTGTATACAAATAGCAATATGTATATATAACGTACTACTAAATAATAATGAAATGCAAATTAGCCAAAGATAATTTATAGGCGTATTAAAGACTTAAGGTACAAAACAAATGAAAAAGTTTTGTGCGCCCATACGGTACTAAACTACTTTCTAGAAAAATAATTGTCGATCGAAGTTTGGACAACGGTAGCTGCCTTTTTATCTTCATATAATTTACCATAACAGCTAATATCTTTTTCAAGGTTTTGACAAAGAACAATGCTTCTTTCCACATTTGGATCGAAATCTGTAATTTGTTGCTTAACAGTTTCTAAATTCCGAAATATTTGGTCGAGTTTTGTATCCAAAGTAATAACTTTACGATGTTTTTCATTGAATTTCACTGGCACATCACTTTTCCTTTTGAACTTAGTGAAATTTTACAGAGCGAGCGTGAAACACGGTCTGAAGACACAGCTTTTTACACGTGGTCTTCAATGAACGAAATTGTGTGTTACCGTGAAAAAGTGTTACCAACTCAAAGCATTAAAAGCTCTCCAGACTGGCAACATAGGAAAAACACTAAATCTAGAGGAAAACCGCTAGATTTGGTTTATTTTCCCTCACAACCGCATTAATCGAAATTTTAGGGCACATATATAGAGGGATGGCATGAATGTTTGGAATCGTGTTAATCGAAACCGCATATATCGAGGGATACCTGTATTTAATATTGCATCTTGACAAAGTGACCATTTTCGGCTATCAAAATTTAGATGCAGACAGTAAGATTTCTAAACGTAGTACCCCCAGCAGTATTTCGTAATTGAAGAATTCTATGTTGGATTATTCACTATTTACTGTTAATAACATCGTACTGGATTATTAACCTGATGTGCTGGATGCCTTCAATGTTTTAATAATGATACACAGTACAAAACTATTTTAATCGCAACGGAAAGGGGCCAGTAGAGGATAACGTTATGAACCAGGGTTGATAATATGAGTTCAAGAATATTTGGGCAAGTAATACAGGATACGGTACATTCTCGCGACTATTTTTGAAATGTCGCCATTTTGGCCGGGAACGCATATGGAAATTTCGCCATTTTGGAAAAAGCGTCTTTCAGTTAATGAATTAAAGGTTTAGTGTAGTAGTAACTAGAAAATGAAAGACATTTGGGAGCTAGTTAATAATACAATAACCGCTTTCCTTTTGACGATTTTTTCGTTTACATGCATTTTTTTTTTCTTCGATTTTAGTTTTCCCCTGCTTTGTTTAATACTATCTTTTTCTTCCCTAATTCCATAGTTTCGATTAAAAAAACTAACCACACAGTTGACGAACTCCGGCGAGGCCCCCACCTCACCACACGCTATCCATTGATGGATCGCAACGCACGTTTTACGCCACAATAGCGATGCCCTATGACCTTCGTGAAAGTACTAGGCTTAAAAAAGGTCCGAAATACTTCTGTTCATTCTGTCAGATATCACTAACGCAATCAATCTTTCTCATTTGCATAATTTACAAGGGTTCCGCAGTTAAAAAAACAAAAACAAATAAAAAAAATGAAAAAATATTTCTGGGTAAACGGGGTATTCACATCGCAAATAACAAAATTGGGACGATTGAACGTAAACAAATCAGAGGATGATTTATGCAGAAGTAATATTACCAGTTTAGCTTAAATTTTTAATAGCCATTTCTACGTTGAAACAAACTTTGCAGTAAAAAATACGAAATCCAATATTATAATAAAAATTGCACCAGAAAAGTTCTTTTTATACAAGAATTATGTTTTTATTGGTGAAACATTATTTCGTAATAGTTTTGCTCGATTTATTCTGCTTATTGCATTTTTTTTAACGTTTCCTATACCAAAAATAAATTGCTTTTTAAAAATGGCGGGAATGCAGCGCGGTTGCCGTAGTTGGCAAAGTTGCGCAGAAGTTGGCGGACTTACCGTATTCTGTACTAGTCCAACCACTCGTTTTATCAATTTTCTCCCCGGTAAAGACACAGACAACCATCTTTCCTTTCCTGGTAGTTCGCAACAAGCAATAAAGTTTAAAATGTTTAATGAGATCGCGAATTTTATGGAACACTTCTTCATCCTAAGAATCTGCTTCGTAGCAAATACTTTGATAAGTAGGGATGGATATCGAAGATCGATTAACTTTGTTTTATTTTATGGTGCAAGGACAACAAGGAGCATGATATCTTCGGATGAAAAGCGCAAGTAACAAGTTTCCAGGTAAAATGAGTTTCAAAATATGTGAAATACATTATTTTAATGATAAAACTTCGAAGTGATTAGGACTGCCGCCGTCTTGGGATCACCAGGCTGGGTTCGACTCAACACGAACCTGACTATGTGCAAATTTATTGTCGTTTAGACATCACGTTAAGACGTTTATCCCGCCCCAGCTAAATACTAATAAGGTTTTGAGATGTGAAGTGCATAAACACAAACGACAAATATCTCGAAAGTTTGGTGGTATTGTTATGATATTTGTGCAAGAGGAAGGTAATTTTGGTATACAATCCTTTATTTCAGTTGATTTTTATGTACATCGCAAGAGCATCCATGGGTCGATCCAGAGAGAGGTTTGAGGTGGGGAATTGTAAAATACAGTAGGACCCACATATAACGGGCCCTCATTACGTATCTATCGCATAAAAAGAGACTTAACTATATATATATATAATAAGAAATTTTGTATAAAAATTATCGGTCCTGTTATTTTTAACTTTCGCTATTCATTTCATGGCAATGTCTTCTCATTAATTTATTTTTAATTATCCTTTTCATATGCTTTTCAATCAATCTCCTTAAAGTTGGTTTCAGCCTTTCCGTTCTGTATGTTCTTCTTTTAATTTATAAATTTCTTAAAATTCCCTCGAGTTTTTTGCAATTTTGTCATTTTTTTTGTCTGTACTCTTCATATCTCCTATATGTAAGAAAGATAGGGATAACTAAAAAGAATATTGGAAAAGAAACAACTATGATTTCACTCCTGGAAAATGGAACTTTTAGGGCGCCATCTGTCCAGATCCTTCTGTATACAAGTTTCTTCGTATTTTTTACGTAATGTTTTTAACTTTTGCGAAACAAGTGTAAGTAAAATATAACAGCATTTCTGGCCTAGCGTTTTAAATGTTACTTCTTAATATTAAGCAAAATATAAGAAAGCTATTGTCTTTTATTTAAAAAAATGGCCTTGTCTTAAAAACTTTCAAATCCTGAGACAACCGCATAGTCCCTTAAAGGTTTTATAAGGGTTATAAAATTTAAAGATTTGCATAGTGTATGGCTTTGAGGTGTTTTATATGCAATAAGTTTTGGAAAAAGTATCGTAAAAAGTTGAAACAAGTTTTTTTTTATTTCTTATGTGTACTTCCAGATTTTTTCTAATATAGTCTCTTACGTTTTAAGAACCGTAGTTCCAAGAATATGTTAAACACTTTCTTGGCAGAAAGGTATAAACATTCATTTTTATCGCTCGTTTAAAGTCTAGTGAAAATCCTGTGTATGTATAAAATACTTTTGAATACTTTTGTTTAAAATGCAAAAGAAAGCAATTGGCCATGACTACATATAGAGTTTAGCAGTTAAAGCGTGAAATTTGTCGTCATATTATAATTGAACAAATCTAATTATATTTAGCGCATCGTCCACACAGTAAACATTAAAATCCAGCAATAAACATAACATCAATAAATGCGTTTTTATTTGTACAGAATATTGGCATGAAATGACACAGATGATCGATCCGTCATCGACCGAAAAATCGAAGGATAATAGTTAAATTTAAACAAACGAAAAATCCAGAGTTTTCTCAATGATATGTAAAATATGTTAGTTAATAACACTTCACATTTAACGTACTGTTACCAAGTTCGCTTTGGTTCCAAGGCTTTTGTTTGTATCGCAATTACCCCCCGTTCATGATTTTAGCATTAAAATATTAAATTAATTTTTGTATTTCATTTAATATTACTTTTTATTCAAGTGAACTAATTTTGAGGTTGAGACGTGTACAAATAAGTGCAAATGCCGCAACAAATACACAAAAAAGTGAACAGAAAAAGGATTTTTTCTAAAGGATGGAATTAAATTTTTTAGAAGTAATGGATAGTTTAAATTAATGCTTCTTAACCGAGCTTCTATGAGAAATTTTGATTAAGAAAACAAATATTTCACTAAAACGCACTGCAAGCTATAGGTATAACATTTTTTTTGAATTTCATGGTTAATAATTAAGAATTAATTAAGTTAAGTAATCCCTTTTTTTAAGGACTAATTTAAAACAAAATAAATTTTAAAAAACGTCTAACAAAATAATAGTATATTTACAAACCCCAAAACGCCCTAATTTTAATCAATTTCACATTATATTATCAATATATTATTATATGAGCAGCTCAAACATTGGTCGGAGCCGCCAAGGACAACAGCCATTCCATTTAGGAATAAAGCAATTGGTGGCAAGCAAAAATATTGCACGCACGTGCCCAAGGTTGGTAGGCACTATGATCAGTATCAGGTTTGGGGCCGTGTTTATTGAGTGTGCACTGTAATACTGAAATTGATTGATCTTGATTCACCATAGCTCTTGTTGTACTTTCTCTATGAAATTCAATTGAATAAACATCTGAAAATGGTCTATACGAAAACGTTTGATTCTTAGAAAATTGAATCTCATGGCATTTTTAATTGCTCGATAAATTATAGATGCTGAGCCGAACTCAAATTATTATGTTTTTTTATCAACACGCAGTAACACAGCTGTATATATATATATATATATAATCTCGCTTAAATACATTATATATCAATAGTGTAACGCACAAATATATTAGGTGCAAGAACTGAACTTCGAAATAACAGTAGTTTAGAAGATTTTACCTGTAGAGATCAAATCAATAAATTTTGCGGCAAGTTTTTAAATTCAATGGAATTTTAACACATTTAAAAACTTATTTCGCTAGTTGTTAATTTAATCTATAGGCAGGTCATAAATTTGGCGGGAGTCCACCGAAATCATGATCCGGTACTTCTTCATTTTTGGCGATTATTTAAATATTAGCCGGAGCCCCTACAGGGTCATGAATTGCCAAATAGGTCATGAATATCATAAAATAATGATGAATTTGTGATTAGTGTCATGTATTTTGTTGTCCAGAAAAATGGACATAAACAATTGATATGATTTATCGATTCTTTTGCAGCCATTCAATTTTTTAATCGATGTATCATAATATTAGGGCTCCTTCACTTTTTTTTTGTTAGAAATTAAGCCCTGTCTATAGGTATGATTGATTTTAAACTGCGGTTACTCCTTTATTCAATTCTTGCTTTTACCATATCTGTGGACTCACACTAGCGATATAATATTCAACATCATCATTATGGAAAACATTAACGCATTGTTAAGGGAGACATGAAATTAATTTTATGTGACTTCTTTCGAAAAGTAAGTCCAACTTAATACAAAAATTTAGACCATTTTCTAAGATCAAAAAAGGAAATACCAAGGCAATTTAATGCACCATTGCCGTAGATATTGGTAAAATGGCTTTAATAATGCTAGGCACACGAATGACTTTCGACTAGAAATAAATATCTTTGGTAATTTAACCTTTATTCGAGAGTGATAGCCCGAGTTTGTAATTACTTTCCAAGTAGAGTTTTACTGCTCTTGGTTGTTCATGCACTGCTGAATTTTCATTAACATCCTTTGGCATTAAAAACCGGCAAGTACCCTTTTGTTATAGCTAAACTCTCAATGAATTTAGGTTCAGTTGTTTTGACTTTTACGACTTGGAACAAGATAACGGAAGCTTTGTAGAACTTGAGGAAAATATTATCATTTCGAAAGTAAGGAAATTTGGGTGGCACAATGGCTTTAATCCATGCTTCCTTTGAAGCTTGTGTTAGTAAACACGTCGGAACCGTTTCTGGACGGGTGCAAAAGGTGTTCCCGAATCTGAGCGGCCATTTACAGGGGTGGATGCAGACCGTCTATTATATAATTTGTGGCTTTTAATAATAATAATAGTAATAATAATAAAAAGACAATATCAGGGACATTTTTGTTTCATTTTATGAAAATAAAACTTTATTTCTATTTCATATGACAACTGTTTCAAACTCTGCATATATATATAAATATAAGAGTAATCATTTCATATATCAAATTCTAAGTCAAATAATGTTAAACTAATAAGGGTGGCATGACGTTGATTTTGCACCAGGGCGCCCGACAAACCAGGAATGGTCTTGGCAGCCATAAAAATCCGGTTCAGTCCTATTTTTTTGCTTCTTCATGATAGTAACGAATTCTTTGGTGCTTATACCTCCTCACTATATGCAACGAGGACTAAAATTGGATATAAAAATAATGTATAGGACCAAATATTTCGTTTTCATACTAACGGTATGGGCATATTGTTAAAGAGTGTTAGTTATTTTCAATATTTTTTGAATTAAATTTGTTTTTTGTTTCCTGCCATTGGCTGTGGCTATTGAATAAAAGTATCACTAGAATTTCTTTAACGCTCTGCGGTGGTGCAAGGATAACGTGTTCGTATAGAGCAAGGATCGACAACCTACGGCACGTGTGTCACATGTGGCACGGGAAACAACTTTTAATGGCGCGCAAAGTGATTTAAAAGAAAACAAAATCGAATATATTATTATTAAAATTCAAAAGGAGCATTTTGTTTATTTTCAAGAAAAGTTCATTCCTGTTTTCACATATTTTGAAGAAGAACGTTGGAAGATTTTGGTGAAAAAATTGTATAAAATAACAAGTCCTTACAGTTACCTGGGCTGATTTTTTGAAAGACTCGTAAACCAATTTCCCATTTAAAATTAATGTCGTCTTCGTCTCAACCTTTTCACTATAACTCAAGTTTACTTATCACAACATCAGTGTTAAAACACAAAAGAAAAAAGTCCATATTCATGCCTTTAAAACTCTAACTCCAGAATACAGATTCACACAGCATATATATATCGCGCTGTTTGCGTTTAATCTTGTTAGACAGTCGCAAATCATACGTCAAATATACAAGGAGATTTTCAAGACAAGAAATTATTTTAATATGTTAGGAATATACCAAAAGAAACTTAGTTAATTGGTACTAATAAGTAGGTAGTATCATGAACATTTACAGCTTGAGGAGTGGCACACGGCACAATTTGATGTGCGGATCCTTTGGCACGTGGAATGAGTTTACAGTATTGCTTGGCCTAACACCTGAAAAAGCTTACCAATCCTTGATCTAGAATACCATTACCTGGACTCAACTCCCCGTGGGGCCAAAATAAAACGCTTACCGACAAACTGACCATAGAAGCCCGAGGGTGGCTCCTTAGAATTCCTCAAAAACTGAATTCCTCAAAAACTAGAATTCCTCAAAAGACCCCGTTAAACAAATGACTTTTTTAATTATATATAATATATATATTTTAAATATATACATTTTAAGCACATGTAGTTTTAAATAAATCAGTTTTATATAACATATTTTTATATATCTAATATATACGATCTAAAAAATAATTAAATTATTTTACGGAGAAAGATTATTATTTAAATAATCAGTATTTTTTGATTCAACAAATATCAGGTTGAGAATTGAATTATTTTTTGTTTAAAACTTTAATCCTGAAATGTGTTTATTGAAATGAGGGTTAAAAAATTAAATTTATTTCCCAGGCGTCTAATATACGCGGTGATTCAAAGAACTATTGTTGCTGTGGAAATATTTTTTCAAACAGCTATTGTTGCTATGGAAATATTTTTTCAAACAGCTATTGTTGCTATGGAAATATTTTATTTGAGTTTTGAGGTTAGAATATTGATATCTTTAAGCGATCCTTAAAACTTTCCACATTAGGTTAAGAAGAAACAGTTTTGCCGATAGAACACACATTGCTTTACATTCTACAGTTTTCGTTATTTGCCTACGACCTTACTAGCGTGAGCAAAAGCCACGAGAGTAAAGGTCGGTTTTGAACTTTGCGGACACGTAGTTGGCGCTATGGTCATCATAGCGCCATACTGTAAACATTATTTTTTATTTTCAACGAGACATTAAAAACAAGATATAACTTGATGTGGGTTGCCATTTGAAATTTTCGAGTTGCCCCCCGTAGGGCGCCTCCTGGTGCTGGAGGTGAGTAGCGACACAGGGCAAAAGTTATTTCCTTTTCAACAAGCAACTTTCCCGAAACGACGTTTATCTGCCTGAACCCACTAAAAAATTAACAGTGGGGGGACTGACTTTTGAATCACCCCGTATATAAAAGTACAATGCAGTCATTAAGGGTAACAGAAGACAATATATGAGGTATGTAAACAAAAGATAACAGCAATAATAAACCTTAAATAATAACACTTAAAAACATAAATATAGATCCCGGGACAGGCATGGGAAAAAAAAGGCAACTAAAGGCCTGACAAGTTCCACCACAAATGGCAACTTAGCGATAATATTAATAAGTTTATATTATTAAGATGTTATTATAATATTCAGCTGGTATTATTAAGATAATATTATCAAGTCATGTGTAAAGGCAAATGAAAGGCTTAAAAGGTTAAGAAATGAATGAGGCTTAAAGAGAAAATACAGAAACAGAATTAAAGGGAAAGCAAAGTTATTTTTTCCCGTAGATAAACCGATTAAAAATCATGCAAGGACTGCATTCTGTTGCTAGTATACGTGCAGTTAAACGAACGAGTTATTAAATAATGAAGTGTGACTATTTTGATAAAGTGATAACTTGAAACACAGTGAGAAATCTCGGCTCTGTGATAAATTGAACCTATTAGAATCTTAGTCCGCGAACGAATTCCACTGTCACCAAAGTTGACCTTCCTATATATCAGTTTGGCAATAAATTAATTCTGTTTTGATTTGATACCCGAGTGTGAGTAGCCATCGGAAGGATTTGGGGTCGAGGCAGAGTTACTAATTTGTTCGATTACCCACGATGTCCATTCTGCCACTAGTCACTGCCTATTTGTATATCAAGCGATCACATAAGCCTCTAGTAATAGTTACCATATCTTCGATACCTCAAACGATGTTTGTGGTCATGCGTAGATATCAATGCGACATGAAAAGCATGATTTATGACTAGAAACAGAACTCCGATGGCGATTTAGGCCTAAATAGGAATAATCATTAATGAAATAAATGGGTAACCTCAAGCCAACTTCATGAATCAGCAAGCATTCACTAAGGCATCTAAACCGACGATTCTCGGAGCTAAGGGCAATCACCCAAGAGGCACTCCAACGATCAAATTCTAAGCATCTTCGCTCCGTTCAGATGTCTTTTGAGCTAAAACTCTATGAAAGTTTTACGAACGCACCGAGGCATCTTAAATATCTAAATATCATCCTTTGCTTGCAAAATCCTACCATGAGCTAAAAAATGTTCTTATAGATGTTTTGGTTAATATCTTATAGATACTACCCTTTATATTGTGTTTCGTATTCATTTTCTATCTATGCTTAATATTGCGTATTTTACATATCAATCATATTCAGTACAGTATTTAGGCTGTAAATCGCTATGAATGTTTTAATTTTCTGCACTTTTAAAAGAAATACCAAAGTTGGTGGCACTAAGTTTTAATGTCATTCATATTTTCAAATTTCTTACAAGATTTACACGGAGCGTAAGATTTTTTTAATAGAATTTTCCCTCTACTTCAGCGTTTTGTCGATCAATCAAATTCCTTTACCAAAACATGTATCACTTACTAAATCCTATGTATTCATCATTATATAAGAAACTGCCTATTCATGCACATTATTTTTGAACATACACACCTACACGGTAGAGACAATTACAAACACCGAAGAAAACAAATAAAAAAAAAAGGCTAAATCACAAAAGGAAAATAAAGTTAAAATGCTTCGTAAATCTGGAACAATTAAATCCTCAAAGTAAAAATGGAATAGAAATGTAAACCATTTACTTTTTTTAAAAAAAAGTATATAATGAGCTATTTTGGAGTAGAAACAAAATGAGGAATTTAAATCCGTCTTGAAGAAAAAAAACCTGGAGAAACTTTCAGGAGCTAATGATGTAAATGATAAGACGATACAATAAGATAACTTCTTTAGATAACGATGATTTTTTACTAATTAAACAAAAACATACATAAATTTAGCAAATAAAATTATTTTCTAGACGTCATCTTAAGTTTTTAGAATCTGTTAAAAGATAAAGTAAAAATGGTAAGTTGTAATTTAATTAAATTTATTTTTTCCTCGAAAAACGCCTGGAAGTTTGTATTAAATCTTTCTTTTTAAAACGTACTTCCCTATCTTTAATTATTTCCGTACATTTTTTTTACTTTCAAGTTATTTTCTGCCCATAGACGGCGACACTGTATTGCATTCAATGGTAGCACGAAATGGCTACATTCGGTAGTCACTTGGAATTCATTTCAATAGGTCCTGGATGAAAGACCGCGGCATCTATTTGAAAGATTTTGATGCTCTTTACCCAGTATAGAAACTACGCTCTACAATCTTATTACGAATACCTAAAGTATTTTACGTAGTTCTACGTCGATTAATTGTGTACTAAAGTATACGGAAGTCTTGATAAAGAGAACATTCAAGCAATTTGAAGCCCCGCAATAGAATCAGGTTCGCCTTGGGAGCCGTTTTCCCGGGTTGGATTCTCAATAGTTCTTCAAAAAACTGCTCACTCTAATCCGGAGATTGGTTCTCTAGGCCATAAGAGGTTAGGGTTCATTGGAAAACTGTGGAGTTCGGTGCAGAATGATCTTTGCTGTCCTTATACCATTAAACTCAAAAATTAAAGCAACTTTATAAGCCTGGTTTACTTTTTTTTAATAACATTTATGGACCATATGATCTCTTCCATATTTATTTTCCATTTCGCGCTAATCGGGTTAGATTTGTAAATTAAATTGTATCTTAGAATTCACATTAGGATCATGATCATGTTTCGGATGATCAGTAATAAGGGGCTGTCCATAAGTGATGTCACGCCGAAAAGAAAAGGGGGGTGTTCAAAAAATTGTGATATTTTGTGACAATCGGAAGGGGAGGGAGTTAATAAAACTGTGATATCAAAAACACGGAAAATATATTTTGGCAAGATATTTTGGATTTTTTTTAAACAATTTCTATTTTAATTGACTCGCCAAATATGACTTAAAAAAATAAAATAAAACGCATCAACATATATAACTTCAGTTCTATGGGACTGTGTACGAATTATTACCACTCGTTGGAATCGGCTTGAAGGAAGCAATTCTTTATGCTGTCACTGAGCTATATTACAACTAAATATATAACATCTGTATTATGAGTAATATAGCTCAATGCATGTGCTTTGCATTTGTGGGAGCCAAAAGTACAATATTTGCAAGACTATGACGTCATGCTAACGTGCCGAATAATCACTTATATTTTCCTGGGATAACAGAGCTACCTTTAGGTACTGCAGTTTGTAACGTGCGACAAAGTGGGGGTGGTGAAGTATGACATTTTGTAACAGAGGGTCAAAAATATTCAAAAAAGTGTGACATCATTTATGGACAGCCCCTAAGATGCAGAATGTAATATGAATAAAATGTCTACCAACTCTCTAGAAGTAATCATGTGTGATTGGTGTGTCATATTAGATTCCTTCAATATTGGTTTTAGATTAGGGTATATAATATACAGGGTTAAGACACTAATATTTGATGTGTAAGTATGATGAACACGGGGAATGTGGCAACAGTCACCCTTTTTATTGTTTCAAGATATTACTGACAGGGTTGAAGGCAGTTATGGATGCGTACTCACGTCCAGACTGGCAAAGGTTATTGAAGCACGAATGTGGCAGTTTTAGGAGAAAATATCTAAATCCATGGGAGCGAAAGTAATGCTTTCCCGGGCATCAGTTCTGCGAAAGGGCATATGTGGAGCCGCGTCATAAGATCAGTTTTCAGAGTTGCCCAGAAATGTAATCCCTTCCCACAGCGTTTGATGAATGGCGCACCCGTTTCCAGCTTTGGGATTTAGTTACATTGTCCAGGTACACATATATAGGAGATTTCAGGATAGCGTACTGCTTTAGCAGCAAGGTGAAGTCAAGCCACTCATTTTTGTATCATCACGTAAACTATTGAAAATAAAATGATTATCAAAAAGTGCTGCAAACGCTGGGTCACTCGTGTTGATCCTAGCCACACCACGAATATCGGGGATAGAATTCGATAATGTCAAACTGTGAGTGTTCAAAGATGATTTTTATGAGGCATCGACAGTGGCCATTTTGTGCCGGGGCCTAAAGCTTTTCGAGCTTCTGTTGCTAATAGAACCAAGCCCAGTGTAACGGTGGGCAGAAAAGCAACACGCGTTCTACGATATCATTTGGAGTCGACCACAAATTAATGGTACGACATGTGAATGCGTAATTCTGCACTAGATAAGTTTGATGGATTTACATTTTTCTGAGAGATACAAATCTCTTAGCTTAGTGATCCAGTCCGCTGACTACAATAAGCAGTTAGTTGGTAAGCTTCCATTTCTTCGTCGATGTTCGAATCGAACCAAGATTGATAGCTCCTCAGGTGAACATATTATCACCGCGTCAGCCCGAAGGACTTGTATTGCTATATATTGCTTTATATTGCTATTGTAGAAGGCTTTAAGGATCATAGAAGTGGCGAAGGTGTTAAGAAGTAATAATAGCAGCCTTCAAGTTAAACGTTCTCAACTTTGACTCACGAGGAAATCTAGCTTACCTGGACGTCCACATTGAAATCTACTACCACATATTTCTTCCAATGATCCCGACACCCTAATTTTTTCTTTCTCATGGAAATGGCAGTGAGTATCATAGCAAGGCTGCTTACCCTGGGTAACATGAAACACAAGTACCTTGCCCTGAAATGGCATTTTATGGTTTAGTTATTTTTGTAATAGTTAGGTTTTTTTTACTAATAGAATACATGAGATAATTTCAAGAATATGAAATATATATATATATATAAACGAGGCAAAACCTAATGAAAAGTGAAAGTAAGATATCACTAAAATAAAAAGAAGATGCATTTAAAAGGGTCAGACGGGAATAGGAACCATCTGCGCATGAGTGAGTAAGTTGCAAGAGATCATTTCTGGGTTGATGTATTGGTCAGTACTGTTAGAGGAATAATTTCCTATTTATGTAAGAGACAAGGGTCATTTGAAAAGTTCTCGGCCTGACACATAGAGAGTGGCAGCATGACCAAATAACTGATATTTATCAGGTATGATCCGTTAGATGGTGTGCTACGAAATTTCAGGTATTTGCGTTATATAAAGCAAGCAAAATTTGCATTTTCTGGAAACTGGATAAAATTGAAGTTCGAGCTATTATAAAATATTTTTATAAAATGTTTATCCCAGACGGATATAATAAAAAGAGTTTTCACTTTAAAAGATTCTCCTCATTCGTTTGCGAAGGTAAAAAAGTGGGTTGTTGAATTTAAATATGGTCGTATATCCATTCAAGATAATGGACACTCGCGATGACCAAAAACCGCTACGAGCAATTAAATCTTCTCAAAATTTACTATGTCCTATTAAGTGATCATCGATTGAAGGTACGTGAGTTTGATGATATTGCAAACACCTCAATAGAACGTGTGTGCTGCGTTTTATTAAGTAGATAATAAGTAGATAATAATAATATAATAATTAAGTAGATAATAATAATATAATAATTAAGTAGATAATAACAATATAATAATTAAGTAGATACTAATAATATAATAATTAAGTAGATAATAACAATATAATAATTAAGTAGATGACTAACTTGGGATTTTATGGATGGATTTATTTGTGATATTTGATTATGTTTATTATCAAACAACAACCTGCTGGCTGTAATTATTATTGTTAGAAATACAACTTTTGTTATTGTAATCTGATCGCCAATTTGGCTAAATTGAGATGACTACTGTTTTACAAACATCCAAATTCCAAACCCGGTTCGATTTCCTCAATATTAAATATTAGTTTAATACATTAGAAACCAAGTTAAGTTCAAACCTCAGTATTTACTTTTAGGTTCAATTTTCTCAATTCAGCAAGGTTGAATTTCCATTTCATAGGAAATTATTTTTTATTAGCGAATGAGGATGAAAATATTTGGGCCGTTTCGAATAGTGGCAATGGTGCAGAAAAATCTCGAAGTAGCCAATATTTTGGAACAGTTGGAATAACTCCCGAATTAAATAATTTTAATTATTTAAAATTATTTTGTTAAAATATTCTGCAAAGGATATCGCGTTATGAAGAGTTGATTAATTAGTTATGTGCAAAACTCACGCAATATTTACCCAGACTGGAAAGCCGGAGATCGTGTAGGGAGCATGACATGACCAATTTACAAATTAAAGCATATTTATTTAAACAAATTTAAGAATATTAAAGTTACAAAATAATTTTTTTACATACATTATTAGTATTGGCCTAATGATGGCCTGATGATTGACATTCATAGATCAATTAATCAATCAATCAGTTTATTTATTCTTCACATGCACAGTCAAAATTGGAAAGAAAATTTTATAAAACCATGAATTATACATACAGGATTTAACTTCCATGGAAAGTTCCCAGGAAAATGTCAACTATGATATGAAAAATCTTAGGATATATTCCCATAATCACATTCTGTTATTGAAAATTTAGTATTCATTGCCACTGCGAGACAATCACTGTAGAATCAGGGTTTTATGAACTATTGTTTTGGTCCAAAAACAGTGTATTCCACAGTTGAAATATTAATCCTCATGTAGAGTTTTCGATTTTAAAATTTTTTTTTATTATATTTGGGTCCCTAGAAGTTCGTAAACTTGAGAGTTTATTGCTCTAAGTAAAGTTTTCTTGTCTCTGAAATTTTCAACAATATGAAATAATAACTCTCCTTGTGCGTCTTCTGTTAGCTGTCTTGGACAAAGCATACGTTTTGAGTTTCATTTTCGTCTTTTCGTTCGCGAGAAGAAAGAATTCACATTACCCAGCAGGGGGTGATTCTCCTATCTGTATTGCAAATTTTGTGGCTCTTTGCATACAGAATGGATCTTGATTCGGCCATCTGTATTGCAAATTTTTTGCTCTTTGCATGCACAGGGGTTTTGATTCGTCCATCTGTGTTTCAAATTCGATTGTTGTTTACATGCACAATGGGTTTTTCACATTTTCAGCCATTTCATCGATGCGCTTTTGGGGTGAGTGCTTACTTAAAAAATTGTGCGCGTATTGATTATTTTCGATCACGGTTTACATAAATCAATGCCGGGAACAAATGGCATGCTAAATTCTTCACAAATCGGGAGTGATTTTTCAGACTTGGTAATATAATGTAAAACGATGTACCTAAACTACTTTCCTTTGAAACACTGAAAAAATATACCCGGCAGATCTGACTGTTTGTAAAACCGATCCTGAAGAAATTAAAAATATGCTGAAATGTAAACACACCCACAGGCCACATAAAGCTGCAATCCGCACTAGATTTGACCACCGCCCACTTCGGGAATCATTGATATAGACTAGGGTTGTTCAACATATAGCCCACGGGCCACAATCTGGTCCGCCAACAGTCTTAATCCACTGTTTGTAATAAAAAAGTTTTAAAACAAAAATTTTTGAGTTTTTTTTTGGAAATGAGGAAAAACCGCAGGTGCAGCATGGGTAACCCCTTTCTATATCGCAAATGAATAAACAAATGACCGGAAAAAACTTTGAAGGGATTTTTTTTTTTGCAAAACCACTGGCCAGCGAGTTTTGTGAAAATTTTTCAAAAAAAAGCTTTTTTTGCTAAAAAGGTTGGACAACCCTGACATAGACCATACTTTTCAATTAGTTGCCTTTTGAAAAATGGCCCAAATCTTCAGAAAATAATTCGTACAGATATGCTTACTCCTCATACATCTTAATCAAATTACACTGCGTTATTTATCGGAAATGAAATTTTTGATAAAAAAACTACAGAACTGTTCAGATATTTTCATATCGTTTTGGAATTTTCAGAAAAGTGTAAAGTTTGAAATGAACTTTAATAATGGTTTTGTTCATTATTTTGACATCCAGTTGCGTTTGCAGATTTAATGACAGTCTTTTTCGGAACACGCTCTGTAAGACTTCGCCAAAACTTATTTTTAATAAAGTCACTGAAATCTTTTGAATCTTTTAGAAAGCCTTTGAAAATCTTTGATATTGCATTTTCAAACGAAATCCAATTTGAAACAACATAATAGAACTTGGGTGCCTTTATTAAAAAAAGTACATATTAGGTCTGGATAGAAATAGGCTATAACTTCCTTTATAGTTATATGCGGTAACCCAAAACAAATATTTGTGAGAAAATTGAAATATTTCAAAGATTTAAATTGCTTAGAAATATATTTTGCGCAATTTGCGTTGATCTATGAGTAGTAGTTGATCTATGAGTGGTTCTTATCACATGGTGAAAAATTATAACATGGAAATTTAACTATCTGACCCCCAAAGTTGTTCCATTTATAAAAAAAAAAACCATTTTGTGAAAAAGTTATTAAAATCGAATAATATTTAGAGGTCGCACCGAGCATTTTATATATGCATACCTGTATAAATATACTTAAAATTCAATGTTTTCCTAGGGCATTTTATTAAATTTCAACCACAAACAAAAATGGTTGAATATTTAAACCATAATGTAATTTAAATTGTTCTAAGCACATTAATCATAATAATGTGTGTCACACTGTGACACTTACTAAAGTCATCGACGACTGGTTTGATAATTTTATCAAACGTGTTTGATATTTATAGCAAACTGCTCTTATAACAGATGGAATACAACTCAGCGCCTTTAGCCTTTTTTTCCCGCACACATTCTTGTTCCCATAGCAACAACGTAAACAAAAATACTGTTGCCAGCAAAAGTCCTACATTTTATAACTATATTCAACAATTACATTTTGTAACTATATCTATTCAACAATTATATTTTGTAGCTATGTCTATTCAACAATTACATTTTGTAACTATATCTATTCAACAATTGCATTTTGTAACTATATCTATTCAACAATTATATTTGTTAACTATATTCAACAATTACATTTTGTAACAATATCTATAATAATATAAACACAAACACTGTTGTCAATAAAATTCTTATATTTTACAATTATATCTGTTCGAAAATCACATTTTGTAACAATATCTATTTAACAATTACATTTTGTAATAATGTCTATAATGATGCAAACAAAAATGCTGTTTCCAGCAAAAATCTTACACTTCGTAACTAAATCTATTCAACAATCACATTTTGTAACAGTGTCTATAATATTCTATAATATCGTAAACAAAAACACTATTGCCACTAAAATTCTCACATTTTGTAACAATATTAATATACCAATTAGAAGAATTCGTAGATTTGAAATGTAAATAATCAGAGATATTAAACTTAAAAAAGTAATATTAAAGACTGAAACTAATGCCAACTTCTGCATGCAGATAAAGAATGTAAAAAAAGGAACTATAAAAACTTTGGGTTTATTGCTATTTTATAGAAAACATAAATGTAAGAATAGTTAAACTTGTCCTGCCATTTATTGACATAAACAAAATTTATGGCGTTGTCTTTTAAAAACCTGAACAATAAGTGGCAGAGTAACACGTTTATACGCTATACGACGAGTGAAACCCATGGAGAGCTGGAGGTCTGGTGGCTATCTTGCGCCTGGGAGGGTGACCTCTAAATATCGTCTGATTGTGAAAATTTTTTGCACATATATTTTTCCTTCAATAGGTGGAACAGACTGACGCGGTCAAACGAAAAAATTTTGAAACCTGATTTTCAAGAACCATCTTAATAAAGTATACACATAAAAATTAAAATCTCGATGTGCCTTCGTTTCTTTATTTTTCAAAATCTAA
>QLNU02015003.1:75081300-75123690 GCA_006491805.2 Dysdera silvatica
TATATACAGCTATGCATAAAGCTGAAGACTTGTCTCTACGTGCTCCTGTATGATTGGCTGTATACAGGAGCAGGAAGTAACATGCAGGGCCAATACTTCACCTTTATGCATAACTGTATAAGGGGGAAAGTAGCACGTAGTGGCGAATTTCGGTATATACAAGTATATTTAAGGAATGTAGGAGAATCCCTTTTATGGACAAAATAGAATTATATAATTATACGTCCAAAAATCTCCATTGGTGAATGTTGTTAACACCAAATTATGGACTTATTAGCTCAAATGGTTCTCCAGATATAAATTTTTACATTTAGGGATATATTTGTCGGTCCCACCCTGTCATTATTATCTTAACTATTGTTTTTCATACTCTTTTGAATCACAAAAATTCGTCTATATCTCGAAGATGATTCAGCTGCGATTGCATTGACTTTTTTACTTCCTGGTCCTGGGGCAAGACTTTTGGAATGACATCATTTTTGTCAAAATTGGCTATTGATAATTCTTGCACTTCCTTGTAAAATGTCTGAAAGACTCATATCAGAAAAATTCATAACTTAAAAATCAAGCTTCAATTGCATGACAATTACTAATTAGCAAGCTCATTTGGATTTTTATCTATTACAGTTAACAGGCTCAGTCTAACCATTGAGACTCTAATCACGTAAGCCGATAAAAGTAACCAAATAACCTTGTTGGTGACCATAAATCTACTCCTAGTTTCAATAATACATATACATCCTTAAACCTATTAACTAATTATTCCCCCCCCCACCGCCCCTTGACTTTCAATTTTATCCTCCATTTCACGGATTTTAAAATATTTTCCACCAATAATTGTCGCTGCTATCTGATAACCAACAGTAGCGTGAAGTGGCAACATCCAGTCCATGTTTCGGTCCTTGCAGACTATCGTTGATGGATAGTGAAGTTTACCTGAAACGCGTCGGCTTTCACTACTCTATGTGAAAAAGCAAACACCACAATGTTATTGCTAACCTATAATCTAACAACTTAACTGCTAGTTTTAATACTTTCCTTAGAGCAATGTTTTATGTTTTTGAAAGTGTTTACAAGTCTTTGTGAGATATGAAGGAGTGTAGTGGAGGAAAATTTGATGGCTTTGTGTGGGAAAGTACTCGAGCTTATACGTTTAATTCAAGAGCAAGCAATTTCATTAGGAGATGTTTAGACATCATCGAATACTCCGAAATGTCAGAGCTAGATACTGTTACTGCAGAAACTCCTCGATATCTCTTATTAATGAAATTTCGTGGGGCAGGTGATGTTTTATTTGCGAGGTGGGAGTTATATCGGCGGAACTCCATTACATATTAAATTGCTTGGCTGGCTTTATCTAAGAGTCCATTTGTTTGATGGTTCATGCAAGTTCAAATGGGATTGATATAAATGTCCCGAGTCCTTCACTTAATGAATTGATATTGATCTGTACTGTGAGAAAATTAATCAACTTTATATTTTTTAAATGGTGTTTTTATGGATACATATACCATGTTGAGCGGTTCAGTCTATCAGATTTTCAATTTTGAAGAGCGATGACGGGTTGCCTATGATCAAGGCCAACCAGTCTTTCGAACCCATCTCAAAATAATTTACTGCATTATTAGGAATTATTGATTACCCCGAAAATCGAGTGTCATCATTTTATATGGTCCCAAGCTCGATTCCGTTAACGGAAGCGTGTTTTTTCATAAAAAAATATTTTCGCTCTGGCAAATGAAATGATATGTCAGGAAAAGATAGTAAAAGATTTAATGACTGAAAAACGGCCCACGAGTCATCAATTACGAAGGAAGTGGGGTTTTGTCATTATATATGATCCTGTAGTTTGACTTCGCGATTGCGAAAATGTTATTTGTTTTATTACGAATTGATTTTTACACTGGTAATAGCATTTATATGGCTGAAAAGATAGAAAAAGGGACAATAACTAAAACTAGTTGAAGGGAATTTTCGGTACTCGACAAAAGAAAGCGTTTAGGCACTACATAGTGCTATGAATTCGCTTTTATTAATGTGAACCTGTTCTTTTTCTAAAATTAGCTTTGTTTTAGGAAATGAAACTGTAAGTTCCCACAATAGAAATACCACATATTCGCTTTGCAGGCTTTGCTGGATGTTGCCACTAAGGATTCCAAGAACGCAAATTTAATAAGTTTAATTTCTAAAATTGAAAACATGCCAATTTTTTTCTTTTATATATATTTTCCAAATGTATATAAGTTCACTTTCCGTATCTGGTAACATGTATTATATAATTATAATTTCACTTTTCCAATTTGGCCACAGTAAGTGTAATTGTTTTCTGAATTCTAAAATCAAACCAGTCTTCCGTTTACCATCGAAGTGTGCACACGTAATTCTCGGAGGCTCCGCTAAAAAGGCGTACTAAATTCTTTTAAATATGTATTTGAAGTAATTCATGAGTTTTTTTTTGTGCATTATTGAATCAACCTAAACAGTTAAAGCTTTTAATAAATACTGGATGAAGTTGCTGTATTTCTTTGATAATTGTATCTCAAAAACCATATAACAGAAACCGAAAGTAGAAGGCGCGATAATTAAGAACAATTGAGGGGTTGTCGACAATACACGAAAGTTGAGTTTTGTAAATATGTAGGGTGTAACTGAAACAATAGTAAGAATTTTAAGAGGTGATAGTACCCATCAAGACGACCAATATTAGATATGGAACCTACTGTCGCAAACCACTTACAGCGCCAGTCCGAAAACCGTCCAGCATGCAAAAATATTTACAATCAGTACCCAAAAGGGGCAAGATACGATGCCCCAATCGTTTACGCACTGCATCAGCTAACCTGAGTTGTATTTTCTGCCTGTCATGCACTGGTTGTAAATATTTGTGCATGCTGGACGGTTTTAGAACTGGCGCTGTAAGTGGTTTACGACCCCAAGTTCCATATCTAATGTTTCATCTTGATGGGTGCTATCACCCCTTAAAATTCTGACCATTAATTCAGTTATACCCTGCATAAGGTTCAGAGTTCGTTTCCGGCAATGCGAAAATATTCCTTATTTTTCGTTAATCATATAAATTTTGTCTTCATGCACGAAACCAGTCCAGTGGGGCAGGGGACAGAATTTACGGACCCTTAGGCAGTTTAGAGGATTGTACACCCATTCAGCTAATCTTTACCCCTTTTCCCACTCCACGATTTTTTAAGAATTGGAAGCTAACGGATTGACAAGCTCGTGATTTTCTGAATGATTATCCTACAAATACGACCAAACCCTCTTAAAGAACGCCCTTTAAATTTGGTCGCCCAATTTTACGATTACATAAATATTCCCTTGTTTAAGAGATTCTTCGACAATCACATCCCTCTTTTGTGAACAATTTTTTTCTGTTCGTATGTCCTTCGTCTGCATGCGCTAACGAGTGTTCCTTCTGTAATTTAAAAAAAAAAGAGAAAAAAATCGTTTCGGATCAAGCCTCTTAGGTTTCTCGGCCCCTGGGCATTTGTTCACTCCCCTTCTGTCTCCGGTTGTCGTTTAAATTTCAAATTCGCCTTTGTCCTCAAAATAACATAAATGAAAGGTGATGCACATAAAATAATTCCGTTGGCTTTGTGTGTTGACCATTATTTGGCAATTGTGTTATCCCTGAGAAGGGTAATAATATCTTACATCCTTATATACGGAGAAAGAGAGCGTTGTTCCTGTCCTTGTTCATCTAGAGGTCAAGAAACTCCGGGCTCGACAGAGAGGGCCCTGGTACGGATACAGGAAGGGGACGACGTCTCTTTTTCCCCTAAAATAAAAAAACTCTAACTTGAGCAACTTACACGTAGGTGCCGAAAATTAATATATAATAAATTACCCCGTGAAAACTCATAAAAAAATTGCCCTGTCGGCTTTTTGTGTGACCATTATTTGGCAATTGTGTTATCCCTGAGAAGGGTAATGATATCGCACGAGGTGATACACATTTAAACCCCATTAACAGGAATACATATAGTACCGAAAAATTCATCCGTGTTAAAAGTGGTTTGCGTTTATCTAGAAAGCATGCGATTACATTTCCCCTCCTATAAATGCACATTCAGAAAACAGTTCGTACTAACAATAATTCTCGTTAGTGAGGTTCGACTGTGTGCATATGTAAAAGCAAATGTATCGTAGGGTTTAGGTCCTGCGGTGGTGCAGTGGTAACGCGTTCTCCTAGCGGACGGCTATCCCGAATTCGACACCCAACTGTACCAAAGAAAACCAACGATTATTGACTAAATGCTCACTGTAGTCCGGGGGTTGGTTCCCTAGGCCTTAAGAGGTTCAGATTCTTCGGGAAACACTGATCTCGGTACTTCCGGGGTTGTAAATTGCAAACAAATAATCGTAAAGAGAATATCTGATTGGTTGCTGCCACTCGCGGACCATTTAAACGTTAGCAAATTGGAATAAATTGATTAATTTGTATTAAAATTGGACGATATTTAATATTATGCATGTGTTAACTTCGATAATGTTTAATGGGGTAAAGTATTCGTTAAATGTTTCTTATGTATTTTAATTTATATATAAAGAACTGTGATTTTTATTTTCGAAAGTTGATTAATCACAATCAGTTTCAGTTTTGAAGAGTGATTAATTATGTGCATCGACTAAAGGTTATTTCTCACAGAAACAAATGAATGAAAAGCATGTGTTCGAATAAATTTAAATTCTAAACAAAGCAACACAATTTGTGAGATATTTGGAAACGGTCATTCGTTATCTTGAGACGTAAATTATAATCCTTTTGTGTGTAAACTGTCAACTTTTGGATCCATACTGCGATTATTTTAAAAATATTAAATTTACGACTGTTCCCAATACTGAAATGTCCCATTGTCGTATGCAATGTTCAAATTGTGAAAAGTAGTAATGAAAAGAAGAGAGGGAGGATTCAGTATCAAACAAGAATACGCATATACTAGATATAGAGATATTGAGAAAAAAATTATGAAGAAGATTCATGGCTTTCAAAAGCAAAAAATTAATTTAAGAAAAATATTTCATTGAACACTTTCTGTTCTTGAAAGAGAGAGAGAGAGAGAGAGAGAGAGAGAGAAATTCCCTGGTGCTCTACCCCCTTAAGCCTTTTGCCTTGCCCCAGTTGTCCCTTCACCCTAGCTACATGGCTGAGGTGAACGATCTCCAACCCATGTATAATCTACTTACGAATTCTTAGAATATATGTATATATAAATACAAATTTTTATAAGAAATTCATTATGATCACCAAAGGAATACCAGTACATTATTTCCCATCGCTGAACTACAAAGGAAATGTATTTTCTTTTTCTTGGGCAGAAGCTTTTTTTATTAATGTTTCTAAAAGATCTAAAAAAGCTATGTCTAATTGTCCCTGCATATTTTTAAATATATATGTCAATATGCGTTAGTGTGAAGTTCCGATTTTTAAACATTACTTGATATTATGTATTCATATAGCTTAAAAAACAAATTGCACAAGGGAATTTTACATTATTTACAGGAGATTTTTTACGCAAAAAAAAATACAAACTTAACTCAAACGTGAGGAGATTTTGAAAATACAGCAAATAATCAAACAAACAGCGATGTCGATCAATCAACGTTTATTGGCGTAGTGATACCAACGCCGATGATATGGCGTGATTAGATGGTGAAACGTTCGAAAGAAAATAAACATTTCTGCCTTCGGTGGGACCTGAACCCACGACCTTCCACTTGCCGGGCGGAGGCTCTACCCACTGAGCTACGAAGGACAATGTATAATCTCTTTACGAACGTATATATATTGTTGCCAGATATTTCGCAGAATCAAGCCATACCATCGGCGTTGGTATCACTACGCCAATAAACGTTGATTGATTGACATTGTTGTTTGATTTAATCTGCGTAGTGTTCGATTTATATAAAATAAATACATATGCTGCAACGTGCATTTCGATCAATTTAATACCAGTCTCTTTGCAATTTGGTTTAAATAGTAGTCTATGTACTACACCATTCTGCGAAATAACTGGCAACAATATATATACGTTCGTAAAGAGATTATATATTGTCCTTCGTAGCTCAGTGGGTAGAGCCTCCGCCCGGCAAGTGGAAGGTCGTGGGTTCAGGTCCCACCGAAGGCAGAAATATTTATTTTCTTTCGAACGTTTCACCATCTAATCACGCCATACCATCGGCGTTGGTATCACTACGCCAATAAACGTTGATTGATTGACATTGTTGTTTGATTTAATCTGCGTAGTGTTCGATTTATATAGAATGGAGCAAATGATCATTGTGTATAATCTCATGTAAATCGCTGTTATAATCACTCATGTTCTGATCACTATTAGCATGTAAATCGTTGTTATAATCAATGTTATCATGTAAATCTTTGTTATAATCATAGTTATCATGTAAATCATTTTATTTTGAAAGCCTTAGTTAAATGAAATAGAAACTAATGCAAGGCTTGTTTATTATTAAATAAATAAACTATAACAATATGTTAGTTATAAGACTGTTGCATGAAAATAACCCAAAAACGTCCTCTTTCATAACAATCATTTATTATTTCGATAAAAACAAAATTCTTGGAAATAATTATAAATATGGAACTGAATAAGGTTTTACTGATTTATTTGCTGTAAGAGCGAAATATAATTGTGTATGATAATTTCCATTATTTAACTGGCAGTAACTATAAAAGATACCATCAAAAGTTTTTCGTAAAAGTTTGTATATACGATGAATATTTTAAACATTAATGACAAGATCCTGTACAAAGTTCTATGGGCAAGGTAAGTTTATGCAAACAATTGCAATCTTTTTATGCCATTTCTTTTCTTTTCAAACGCTTAAATTCCGATAAATATATTTGAAATAACAATTGGCAAAACCATTCATTAGAAGAATGAAATAATCGTTTTCTTCTACACTTTATCACTCGATGAGTCAGTATTCTAATAATATTGTTCATTCCAGATAGCAAAGATCGTCCTTGGGATGTCCTGAGGACATTTGGGACATCCTCAGGATGTCCTCAGGACGATTTTTGCTATCTGGGATGTATAGCAGAAACGGTAAATATTGCATATACGGGCCACATTGCTAAAATGTTCGCCAAGCTGCTGATGTTTGCGCCATTACGGTTTCCTAAACCTTTTTTTCCTGTTGCCAGTTTCCCTAACAACATGGCCTGATCTTTTAGGCTATTTTTGGAAATATTAAAATGGTTAGGATTGCAGTTTGGCGAGAGTTGTTTGGTGTATGGTGAAAATTTCGGCGATGTAGCTCATGTATGCAATATTAGCCGCACAAACATATATACCGGAAGAAGGCAACCTACGGCGAGCAGGACAATTTTTAGTGGAACACAGAGTAATATTTTTAAAAAAAAATCTGACTATACGTGTTAAAATAAAAACATATTTTATTTATTTTTAGATAAAAGATTTAGTATTTTCACACGTTTTAAAGAGAAAGGGTGTCAGATATTTGTGGAAAAGGTGTATAAAACTATTGTAAATGTGGATGTCAAATTTGTTAGCAATAAAACTATTGTAATTTTCAGTCAAACTGGTTGATTTATTGAAAATTGAACTAATTTAATTTCCACCCAAATCTCCATTTTGTGCTTGTCTCAGTCTCTTTACTACTACTCACGATTGTTCGTCATAATATTAGTGTCATGGGTAATTAATACTGACGAAACGCCTGCTATTAAAAAAAATCGATGTTTGCTATTTTGTACTCTTGAACTAAAAAATCTGTTTTCATACAGTAAATGGTTTCCCCATGCATTGTTAAGCTGTTGTAAATCCTACGTCAAATCGCATCCTTACTACGAAAATGTTACAACTCAGAAACCTCAATTTTCAGAAAACGCAAAAAGCTGTTTCTGGCTCAATTGAGGGACGTTGTGTTCATCTAATGATATGTGCCAACTACCGGAAACCCGAATAACTTATGGTCTAACATTTTACATAAAAGGATGCGGCACTGTTTTCTACACTAAGTTGTGACATTAAGTCACGTTCACCGAATTTTGAGTTGTAACACTTTCGTCGCGAGGGTGAAAAATTTTCGTACAAGGGCGTTTAAAAAAGCTCTTCGTTTGACGCAGAATGATTCCACTGGCATACGGAATGATTCTACAGTATTATTCTGGCGAAGTACCTCAAAAACACTTGTCTGTACCTTGTATGCATCATGGCGTTTGAGAATAAAATTCAGTGATATGTAGCAAAATAAGACAACAATATATATATAATAACTTACTTTGAAATGTAAACCTGCATGACAACATTGCAAGCCTGTAGCCAAGAAAGAACTAATAGGGGCGTGGGCACAGTTGCCCCATTTTTATATATACAGAACCATCTCCAGGTGTCCTATATCCCATCTACCCTCTATCTTGTCCCAGTTGCCCCTCTATCCAGGCTACAGACCAGCAACAGTGTTCTTTCCAATAAGCATCGTTCTCATTGATGTATCCAGGCAATAATAAACAAGCCAGCGCGTGCTTTTCATATCGGACGTTCTTACAGTCTCTGGTTTTCTATCAACAAACGTGCACGTACTAGAGAGGCTCTGCCATAAAATGGAACTTATGGATTATGTGTAACTCCGCACCTTTTCTCTTTCGAATGAACGTGCGTGTTTTAAAATGGCCGAATGCGTTTATCATTTCCAATATGCAATTTCAAATATGTGGGGAAGTAAAAAATGGCACTCACGTTCTCCCATAGATAGCAGGGAAAAGGTAAAGCAGGGAAATTTTATAAACCGCATAGAAAAAGCACTTCGCACGCTTTTTAAAGAGGGAAAAATCGGGGAAAGTACTTAAAATGCCTTCTTTAATTCGAAGGTTGGAAGTTAAAATAGACTGTAATTCTTTATCTTCACTTCCATAAATACCTACTGTTGCACTTCGTTCTATCCACGAATTTAGATCCTCCATCTGATTCCTCTTTTATATATCCTTTTCTCCCATGACGTGTTTCTTTTGTATTAATTGAATTCTTTGCTATTTTTCTTCTTTCTATATGTCTACAAATATACTACATTTTTTCACAGTATTAAACTTTTCTTAAAATGCGCATTTTTACTGAATAAATTAAAAATACTGAATTTGAACATCAGTTTAAATAAACTATGTTTAGAGATTACTGCATTTTGGATTATTATGCATTTTCGTACATTCTACATATACTATATATATATATTCTAGGCAATATTTAAAGCATTTTCCTGAATATTTTCATCTATAAACAGTGTGTACAAACTTTTTATTCAAAACTGTTTTATATTAATATTTTCAATGGTTAATTTATTACATATTATTTGTCGGTGTTACAAGCCAAACGAAAGCAATACCAGAGGCAGTGGAGCACAAATGTTTTACATATCAAATCTTTATACGTACCTCTTTTACGGGAAGTTTTTATATCCGACGAGTGTCCGCTAGTAAGGGGTTTTACTAAAATTGTTTTGGCTGAAAAATTCCTGCAAATATTTATCTTTATAATTATATGTAGTTTAAAATACGCACTGTTTTTTGTTTGTGTGTGATTTTTTTTCTGACACAAATGATTGCACAAAGCATTTTGAATTGAAGAGAATAAACGCATTTCCTTTTATACGTCAAGATATTAACTCTAAGCAGTAATTTGAAATTTTCAATACGTTACTGGTGTCTGATTAAGCTGGTGTTCTTGAGTATATGATACATAAATGGCGTGGTGGAGCACTAATTGGTTACGTACAATCTTGTATAATCTTTTGTCTACAAGAGAACTCTGAACAATTTTCTTTTCTTTTTTTTTTCAGCCATCACTGTTGTTTTCGGTATCTGTTATATTTTGTGAACGCATAGGCACCTTCTGTCACGTGAAGATATTCTAATTATGCAAAAAAAAAACTTTGGCTATTGTCAAGCAAGTGAAAAAATAATTTGCTAAATATTATAGTTTCGACGCAAATAGAATTTGAAGTTATATACTTCTTTATGAAGGCCTTGTAAAATTAACCCAGTGGCCATAATTCTTTGTCCAAAATAGGTAAGCCCTTAATTATACATTCTCCCAAAAAATAATTATTAAAATCATTTTGAAAACAAAATATAACATTCATGATATTTTCATTTTGTTGAACAATTTAATAAAAGCTGTCATTTGAGAAGTTAATGAAGATAAATTATAACTTTTTCCTTGGTTTTATTTTAATTTACTTTTATTGGTAGAGGCAACTGAGCAACAATTTTCAATTTAATCGAAAACTTCATTCAGTGATGTACTTTTTGAGACATCAGAAATTCTTTTGAAATTTCATGTTTAAAATTCTATGCTTGTTCTATTCAGAATTTATTAAAAACTCACCATTCAATTTTCCGAAAATTAAATCTTTTGTGAAAGTAGTCTTCGTTATAATTGAATCTTTATGTCCTTGACTTTTCTTGAAAAATAATCTAGCTCGTCTTGATTGCAAGCGGATAGGAGGCTATCCTTAAAATTATTTCATTATCCCATGCAACGGATATTTATAAACTTTTCTTTTATCATCTAAATCAGTGATGGGATTATTGGATTTGAAAATCTGAAATTTCAATTAAAGAAAATTACACTGTGTGTAATTTCGATTTACTTTATTGACTTCCAAAAAACCTGGGAAATTCAATGGGACGTTGAATAAAATCCAGTGAAATAATAGTGCGTAAAAATCAGTAAACTAACAGTGAATAAAATCTAGTAAAACAATAGTGAATAAAATCCAGTAAAGCAATGATGCATAAAGTCCAGTACAGTTATAGTGAAGAAACTCCATGAAAATAACGGTGATTGAAGTCCAGTAAAGTAATAGTAAAGAAATCCAGTAAAATAATGACGCATAAAGTCTAGTAAGGCAATGATGCATAAAGTCCGCTAAAGTAAGGGTGAAGAAAATCCAAGGAAGTAATGGTGAATGAAGTCCAATAAAGTATTGGTGAATAAAGTCTAATAAAGTATTCATAAATAATGTGAATTCAGGAAAGCTCAAATAAAGCAACGTAAAAACTTTACATTTCATCCACTTTATCTATAAATGAGTGTGTTATTCTGAATAAAGCAATCATTTTTTCTGCAGTTTAAAAACCAAGGAAAGAGATTCGGAGCGAAAGAGGTGAAAACGGCTGCTATAGGAATTCCTTGAACTTAAAGATAAATGTGATTTTAATAAAATAAAATTTCAAGTAGCAAAGACATATTAACAAAAATAAGATTTCTAACGTATCCATATGATTTGGTTGGTATTGATGAAGAAGTTGCACCTTTTTATATTGCATGTAATGTTAACATTGCATGTAATGATATTATATGCACATTATTTGATTTACAGACAGTAATATGCGAAAAGAAAATGCGCTAACGATTATTTATTGATAGAGTATTCAACCTTTAGAAAATTGTTTAACGTTTAATAATATTAATTCGATATATTCAAATGCATTTCAATTCGATATATTCAAATGTATTTTAATTCAATATATTCAAATGCATTTTAATTCGATATATTCAAATGTATTTTAATTTGATATATTCAAATGTATTTTAATTCGATATATTCAAATGTATTTTAATTGGATATATCCGAATTTATTCGATATATTCAAATGTATATTATTATTAATTTATTAACTTTTTAGTTCATTTATATGTCGATTTCGTTTTCTTTAAATGAGCAAATACTCACTTCCGTACACATAAAACTAGACGCACGAAAAATAGTTTTCATCAATAAAATTTCATAATCAACAAATATGTTTGATTATCCGACGTTAAGTCGTTCTTGCATAATTGGATCCATAAGTAACTGGATCACACGCATGCTTGATTTTCCGAAAGCCAATTTGCCGAAGCTATACTCGATATTATACGTGTCAGTAGTTACCGCTGAAAAACTAAAATTTATTTTAGATTAGCTTTTTAAAAAAAAACCACTAGATCTATTAAAATACATAATTAGTTAGAATATGCAAAAAGCAACGAGGGACCAAAGAAAAAAGTAAATGAGGAAAACGAAAGATATTCAAAACAAGGAATTAAGAAAACGATAAAACGTAATTAGGAAGAAAAAGTAGTACTTTTATAATTATGGAAGAATTTGTGCAGCATCGAAAAAAGTTTACATTATATACTTTTTAACTGACGACGCTTTATAGACAGAAGTTAATGCGCCCTGTACTCAGAGCCATTTCTTAGTGTTTTGCCGCCCCACCCTTTTACTATCATCATTCTTTCGCCTATATCTCCCTCTCCACCAGCATCCATTGGTACAACAGTATAAATCTTCTATTATACTTTTAATCATTAAACCCGTTAATTATATTTATATTTTAAACTTATATTAGTTATTTTGTAATATTAGAATATTGTGAATAGTAAAACAATTGCTACATGTTATAATTGTTTAATTTCAACATTTTATATTTTTGAAAACTGAGATATTAAAGGAGTAATATTTCAAAACACAACGTTGTATTATCAGAGCTAGAAGGCTTAAATGTATTAGATATAAAAGGACTTGTATGCAAAATTAAACAATGAAACACATCAAACATTTTTACATTCGTCGAAGTAAAGACTTATTAAGTAATTGTTCCGTATGCTTTTGAAAACAATTATATGTTTTAATTTTTCTTCTTTTTCATTTTTTCTCCTCATTTGCTCAATTTTTTCTTTGTTTGATTTAAAATTAAAATTTTTACGCCATTTTGCCGCCCTAGGCAGTCGCCTACCTGGCCTAATGGTAGAAACGGCACTGCCTGGCCTTTTATTTCTTAAAGTTTAATTTTTCTCTTCTGGATTTTCCCATCGGCTCTGCAGTAGCAACGAGTTCGTCTAATATGCTGTTAATCAGGATTCGATCCTCAACGATGAACAAAGGAAAGTCACTAACTTCTAGATTTAGTCCAAGAATTGCTTCCCTAGGCCTTAGGGGCATCGGATTCTTGGGGGGGGGGTGATTGTAGGCCCCGATGTAGCACGACCTTCATTGTCCTTACGACGTAAAATGTAAACCAAATTTTAAACGAATTTTTCTGTTCCCAATTTCGTACTTATGTCGCTTTTTATTTTCTGTAGCAATATCACATAGTTCTCCAGTTTTTCATAGGAACTTCTTTAGGGATTATTTAAAATAAAAACACATAATCGCAGTTTGAATTATTAAAGCTGTTTCTAGCTATTTCGGAAGCCTTTGAGCTTCCTTCTTCATAATCCTAGTTATACGAACGTGGTGCACATGCTGAAAGGTCTATAGATGCCAATATGCTAGTTGTAAATTCAAGTAAACCATTTATATGTCCGTAGCCGCGTCTTTTGCTATGGGACGAATGAAGTTTCTCCAAATAGAGGACATGGAATTGAACGGAAGCTGATGGTTAACAGTGAAAGAGGAATGCGAAAGAATATGGAAGGCTTCAAAGAAATTGAGGTCAGATGGTGAAATTTTCTCTATTAGATGGGCCTTGTCGAAAGAAAATTTATGGCCAGCTTCCCAGGCGTGTTTGGCCAAAGCAGATTTTTCCAGTTGTTGTTTACGCACGTAGGCTTCATGCTCTTTAAGACGAAATCGAAGGGCCCGACGTGTTTGACCAATATAAACACGATTACACTGGCATGGAATGGAGTAAATTCCCCAATAGTTGCAATCTGGAAGATTAGCCTAGGTGCGCAAACGGAAACTTCAATACAGTCTGCTAAGTCCGTCATTTTTTAACGTCTACGTTAACGATATTCCTCGTATGGATGGAAATCACAGTTTCATGGCACTGTTTGCTGACGACACTGCATTGGGAGTGGACACCACTTCACACAGGATTGCAATTAATGAATTACAACTTCATTTAAACAAAATTCTAAAATGGTTAAAGATTGGGTCATTAAAGTTAAACCCAGCAAAAACCGAAGCAATACTATCCTCAAAAAATACAAATGTCCCACAAAATATTTGCCACAAGAAACGTATTTACGGTGGGTCAGAGAAGAAAGAAGCTGGAAGCAACAAGCCAAATATCTGGGAGTAACTCTGGACTCCAGGCCAAACTGGAAAAAGCATATTAAATTGACCAGCAAAAAGGCAATTAAATCTATCAAATCGCTAAATTCAATTTTTTACTATAAGAGTAAACGTAGGCACAAAAACGAAATTATTCTCTACAAAACGTCAATTCGACCAATCATAACCTACACTGTCGGAGCATGAGGAAATGCACTCAAATGAACAATCAACATTATAAACGATTTGAAATTAAACTCTCCGAAAACTTACAAAATCCCTATGATTTGTCGCGAATAATTCTATTTACAATGACAGCCAATGAACACTATTCGAAGAACATATTATGGAGTTGATAAACAACGCATTCACCAGAGTTGATGTTCATCCAAATGGTACCATAATTTCAAATATTTTACCCACTAGAAAATTCCTTAAGCCTAAATAGCTGAAAGAATTTCGACATTTCAATTTTCACCATATTTTTTCAAAATATTCACGTAAAAAGTTAATAAAATTGCAGAATAATTACTTTTAGCTCAGTTCAAAACATTTTCATGTAAGAGAGAGAAAGAGAATATCAAACAACCAACAGACTGGGTTTTCATATCTCTGAAGTGCAAAAAGAGGCGCTGATTGGATATATCAAAGTAGATGATAATGTAATTATCTTGCCATCAGGCCACACCCTTTGTCAAGCTGAGTGGATCTGCTGTGCGGAAGTTTCTGTTGTTTCAGAAGTCACAAATAATTGAGATCACTTATACAAATTATTATTACAGTTTTCAACGCATGATTTTACACGAAATTTCAACATCACATTGAAGATTAACGATTAATAAACAAATTATTTACACTACATTGATTTATTTTAAAGTTTCATTCTCTCCACAATTTCTAAAGCAGAGATTATACGATATTTATCTTTATACTGAAAGACAGCTTATAAATTGAAAAAAAAGGCAAAAAAAAAGCACTTTGATAAATGCTACATATACGTTTTAATTTTTCACTAAAGTGAAAAGGAAACTGTACATAACATCATGTGACGTAAGAAAAGGATGGGCTGAAGCCCCTCCCTGTTGGATAACAAAAATGGATAGATAACTTCCTGTTATTCTCTTCAGCAACTTAACTTAATCTCTTTTGAAGTTATTTGAGTATGCCATACTTTTGGAATTTACGGCTTTGTTAATACTGAAATTTCAGTATTAATCGTCAATGTTATATTCGGTTAAATGATGGAAAAATTTAACAGAAAAAACGCATTTCTTCAATAACGGAATTTTCATAGTGTATTCATAATGATCTGCATGTTTTTACATGCTGGTGCGGAGTTTTATATTCTTTTTAAATAGTACATTTTTAGGTGTGGTACGTTTTTCTTACACATAAACGTTCTATATGTAAAAGTTTCATTAAATTTCAATTAAAAGAAATTTTTTGGCCACTAGTTGAACATACGGCCCATCAAATTTGTTTTTTAATATCGTCAATGTACGAACAAATTCTCCATATCAAGAACAAATGATATTTATATATTCTTTTCCCCCGTAATTTAACAAAAGGAATTACTGAATTTTGAACTATTCAGAAATTTTGCTGTCTACAGTACTTGAAAGGAGTTGAAAGTCTGGTGCTTAGAATCGAACAATGATATTAAGTGCACTTATTTAAGAAATTGTATTGTCTTCCCTATGCTTGGATTGTCGATAAATCTTTCAAGTACAACGAACAAAGAACTGGTCGTTGTAATCAAAAGTGCAAGAAACTGGATTATTTTTACCTCAAGTTTCAAATAATCGAAAAGCGATTTGAAATCTTGATAATAGTTATTTTGAATTTTATGTTCTGCTTAGCTACGAATCCTGCGTTTAAATTTTCGCTTCATCCTCATAATAAATAAAATAAAGGTGCAAGATTGATAATGTACTAAGAGTAAGGTTTATAAGTATTTTTTCTTAAAATTTCAGGGATTTTAAAAATAACAGATTATAGTGCGTAAGGTAACATAAAGAACATTAACTATATATATAGCACTTAACGTCATTGGCTTCATTATGATTTGTTGCTAGTAACTATAGGAAAATTGTGCAACTTTCTTAGCTATTTTCATTTTTTCTATTATCATATTTACAACTGATGAAGGACTGCAGTTGACACGTCCGAAGGCTTCGATGATCTTCATCATTTGCTATTTTACCAGAGTTTAATCTTTTGTACGTAAATGATTGTTTTTATTAGGCTAAATATTGTAGTTCAGCGATTACGCGTTCAAATATCGTGCTTTTAATCGGTGTTCAAGTCAGAACGTCGCCAAATAAATCTTATCGATTAAAAATGCTCATTGTAGTCCGAGAGTTGCTTCACTAAACCTTAAGAGATTCAAACTCTTAGGAAAAAATATAGGTCCACGGTCCTACAGTAACATGACGGTACCTTTAAACCAGACCCGACTCCCAATGGTAAGGAATGACGCTGTATTTCGGACCACTGTACTCCAGGGTTTTGTTCGTTTAGAAGCAGAGATTCTAATTCCTTGGGAGATTGTAGGTTTTCACATGACGTGTATAGTGAGCTATAAACTGTGTATTTAGAAATTTTAGGAGCTTCTCCTTCGTGGTAAAGAGATATGAATTATTGAAGGATTAGTTGTATTGGAAAGAAAGCGGCATAAACGGTGGTGCAACGAGGCGACCGCAACTCCCAGCCTAGACAGATTTTACAATCAAGAGGGTTCCAGTGAAAACCGAATATAACAAAGGCAAAATAATAAAATTGACAGTCGGTTTATAGGGGTTATAACTCCTCGTGGTTTTCGCTGTTTTAAATCCCGAGAAGAAGGAAGCTGTTAGGGACGTACTCAAGTAGGGTCGTGCTTGTTTGTGGTTAAGCATTGTATAGGTCGTAAGGAGGAGCCATAGTTGAGGGCGGTAATTGTGATTTGTCTGGAAATATTGGTTGAGAAGTGATTGGTACGTTCTAGGTGATGGACAGATCGAGAAATGATTGAGAGATGATGCAGGAAGAGAGGGAAAGGAGAGACGAAGTAGGGAGCCCGAGAGAAAAAGTTCGGAGAGATCGGAGAGAGTGACGTGTCGAGTTGTGCCGGGGCCAAGTGGCTCGAAATTAGAAGTATAGTAAACCTCGACAGTGAGGTGTTAACAGAGTTGATAGCGACGTGAGAAAATTTGTGGGGAAAGGGACGTTTCCGAAGCAAAGAGCTGAGCTGATCTGAGCATTGATTGTTTACGACTGGCGTTTCCGAAGCAAGGAGCCGAGTGAGTCTGAGCGTTGATTGTTTACGACTGGCATTTACGGTGCAAGGAGTATCAGTGGCAGTGCGTTATACCATCAAACATACAATACCGAGACATAAGGTGTGTCCCACCGAAATAAAGTCACCGTGATTGTGTGCCATGACTGGCAACGAAACAAACCAATAAGAACGCAGCAAATATATTAAGAAAGTCTATATACAAATACATATTTACAAGGAGTAACTCACTCCCTGCCCCACCTGGGCAGGAAAAAAAATGAACGTGTAAAAAAAGAGGGGAAAAAGTGTCCCGCCGAAATAAAGCCACTACTGTTAATAGCCAATATATCCGCCATGATTATATATGACTTGGAAAACACGATGTGGCATACCATTTACCAATCCCTGGAGGACAGTGGCATCAATATTATCCCAGACTTCAATGATGGCAGCCTTCAATTCTGCCACAGACTGAAACTGTCTGCCATTGGCATATACAGCCCTACTGAGGTTACCCCCACACATTTTCTTGGGAAATAAGATCAAGGGAAAGGGCAGGCCACTCCATGACATGCACCCCATTATGCAAAAAACATTCACAAGAGGGTTTTGCAACGTGAATGGGGGCGTTGTCCTGCTGGAAAATCCAACTTGGGCCACCAATTCTCTCTGCAAATGGCAGTAACTGGATTTCTAGCATTTCTTGGTAATTGGTAGCCTTATGCGGCCTAAGGGAAAAGCCAGGTTAAGTTTATCACCATAGCCAAAGCTTCCCCACACCATTAATGAGCCTCCACCTTACTGTCTTTTGGAGCAGATTTCCTCTTTCCTCATGTCACGCCAACAGAGTGTAAGGCCGTCTGGGCCATCAAAGTAATTTTTTTCTCATCTGAGAATATAACACGATGCCACTGGTCCTTCCAGGTTTGATGATATTTGGCCCAATCTACTATCCTTTGCTTGTGGATAGCTTTCAACATGGGCTGCTGTTTCCTTTTTTTATATCGCAAGTTGTTTGCATGTTTTACAATCCGTGACAGAGTTGATTTTGTCACAGGGATGTTATCCTCTTTGGCCAATTGTCTGAGGGAAATACCACCTTGTGAAAGACGACGCACAATATCTATTTCCTGCCTGGAAGTCATTTTTCTGCCTATAGACCTCCATTTTTTACACCTGTACGCATTGCCCTGATTCACAAAATTGTCTATTACGGTTTTAGATCGTTTGACTTGCTTAGACGTTTGTCTATGTGAAAGACCTTGTTCCTTAAAAGCTGTTAGCTGGCCTTTCTCGAACTCTGATAGCTGGGTTCGTTTTCCCATTGCAATACTGCAGGAGAAATAGAAAATACAGCCTTCTGAAGTCAACATTCGACTGGGATAGAACAGGTAAGTTATTTGACAACTTCCTGACGTCATAAACCTGTTTACCTGTAGCAGCTCGAATGTTGAGAGTTACCCAAAACACTAATAAGGATTGTGGCTTTATTTCAGCGGGACACTTTTTCCCCACTCTTTTTTTACACGTTCATTTTTTTTCCTGCCCAGTTGGGCCAAGGGGTGAGTTACTCCTTGCAAATATGTATATGTATATAGACTTTCTTAATATATTTGTTTCGTTCTTATTGGTTTGTTTCGTGTCCAGTTACGGCATATAATCACGGTGGCTTTATTTCGGTGGGACACACCTTACCTGGAGCAGGCTTGTGGCGCAAGGACGATGAATCATCGTGGGACACCACACGTGAGTCTTTCCCCTTTCAGTTCGAATGAGGTTGCAGAGTGCATAAGGTTAGGCTCGATTAAGTGTTGTTTATATATATATATATAAAAGTTTTCCTCGCCCATTCTTGGCGGAAACAGGCTTTGGGACGGGCAGAGCGCCATGTTCCCAAGCCTCTTTTTACATCACTTCTTAATGTGCCATGTCTAGAAACTTCCTGACAATGTGACACGTGTTTAGGATTGTGGCTTTTTGTATTTCAATGTAGGTGTTTGGGTCAATGTTGAGTATCTCCAAATTCGTCGCAAGCGTTTTTGGTACTATCCCTGTTGCTGAGATGACTAACGGGATGATGAGGATCTTTTCCATACCCCATATATCTCGTACTTCATGTCTGAGATCTTGGTACTTGGTGATTTTCGTTGTGTAGGTTGTCTGTATGTTATTGGTGTTGGGTACTGCTATGTCGATTAAGTACGTGGTCTTATTCGATTTATCGACGAGGGTTATGTCAGGACGGTTATGTGGGACTGTCTTGTCTGTTATGATTGCATTGACTGATTATATATATATACGGCCTAGAACGAGGGCTAGGCTAAGGAGGGAACATAGTTTAATGGTAGACACGCATTATCAGAATCAAACTGGAATAATTTATGCATATTGATGATTTACTAAGGTGAGCTATTGCTAGCTATTTGCCAAACAGCAGATCACTCATCAGATAAATCTTAAGCAACCTTCTTGTTAATCACCAAATTGGTAATGCATGATCACGTCAATCAGTTAATTAGATAGCCATTTCGCGCTATAAATATGAAATAGATTGTTGGCCATAATTTAATTGTTCTTTACGATCACAGTTGTGTATTTCCAGTATTTGGCATTTATTAAATTATTGTTTGTTTTACGAATGTTTCATGTTTAAATAAGACTGGCTCATTCACCTTTGCCTTTCCAGCTAAACTTAAACTCAACCTGTACTTAAGGCCAACTATTGGTTTACGATACTTGCTATTGATGCAAAATATATATTGTGAACATATAAAGCAACATATCTATTAATATTTTCTACATTTTTTAAAGTTTTAAAAGTCTAAATGTCATGAATTCTTCAATTATTTTGATTATGTTCTTTTCAGAATTTCATTAATGCTACGTAGGAAGTCAGAGACATTATTGTGCAGTAAAACAATTTTACATTTTAAGATATATATTCTAAGAACATCTTTTCAAAGAAACTGCACACGAAAGTATAAAACGTATACTTAACTACAGCTTATACTTAACTTATACAACTTATACTTAACTAGTACTTAACTACAGCTTTCTTTGCCTTGTTTCAGTTTCTATTGATAATTACCCCTTACAGGCATCCAACACATGATGTTTTAGTATTAATGATAAAATATATTCTTATGTATAAAAGTCTTAGATTTAAATATTCCAAGCATTAAAACTGTATTTTTTAATCTAATTAGAAATTTTTTTTTATATAACTTCTGCACTGAAAGCATACATATTTGTTTTGAGTATAGGTACTGAAATCGATGTAATCGACTATTCAGAAATTTGTAATACGCAAATATAACTTTCTCTAAAAGCTCTGTAAGAACTCTTCTCTCTCTCTCTCTCTCTAAGAGTACAAGAGCTTTATGTAAGAGCTATTTAAAAGGCTTTCCTTGAGGGAGGAGAAAAAGTTATTTAAGAGCTCTTATCTTTGCCCTTTAAGAGCATTACTGCTACCAAATCTTAAGTTATTCTAAAACCGAAATATCTTATCGACAAAACAACTACATCAAGGTAAAATAGTTCGCTTAGAAAACGTCGGTGTTTGCGAAACGTTTCCGATAAAATAATGTATCAGTAAATTGGCTATAAATGAAATCTTCTAAATCCAAGGTATAAAGCATAGTATCTTTCATTGATATCTTTCAAGATCCTTTTCTTTCAAAGTAATTCGATTCTTTTATTGCCAACTAGGATCTATTGCTGACAGTAATTGAATCAAGATCCAATGACTTAGCCGATGATATAGGAGTTTAACCTAGAAAAATTCTGGATGACATCAGATGGGCAAACCGATTCATAACAAAATATTTTATTTTTATAACTCTAAAGTTTCCCAAAAAGATTTCGACTGGAATGCTTTTCCATTACCTGTGTCGTAATTCAATTATAGCAAGCTCACATTATTTCGCATCTTATAATTGGCGACAGATGCTCTTTTATTTTACTTAAGATATATTTTTATGGATATATTCATGCAGATATTTCACGATTACGGCAAAAATGAGTATCATATAGAGTTCACTGTTAAGAAGCCTTATCGCATTGGCTTTTAATTCTAAATTTTTAATAAGTGTTAATTTAATATATTTTATTCCGATTCAGGAGTAAGGCAGCATCAAAGTAGAAGGTCGAGTTAAACAAAAAAATTTCAAATGCATATTAATTCTTATATTTTCGCCTGGTTTCTGTACGAGGATGTTATTGAATATGCCAAAAATAAATATTTCGAATTAAATACCATTGAATAATTTTAATGAAAAAACAAACGTTTATTACAGGGGGGAAGTGACGTAACTTTTGCATCGACGAACGGATATTTTTTAACGTCATTTATAAATTTATAATTTTCTTCAGAATTCCATTAATTATTTTCCACGGATAATTAACTAATCGTTGTTACTACATTCAAACACGCATATCTGCTTCGGTTATGATTCAGGTTTGGGAATTAATGTACACAATTAAGTCCTGTCAGCAGTGTTGTTAAACATAGGGCAGTGAAATTTGTGAAATGTATATATATATATATATGATCTAAAGAACAGAAATACATATATATACACTGAAATGGTATTTCTCTTAGCATGTATTTTAATTATGCTTGCAGTGCATTTATTTGAGATGAATAGCATATATATTCAATAGGAAATAACAAACCAAATTAATTTTGTTTTATAAATAGCTACTTCCCCAAAATACTGAATATACATTGGGCGGGAAAAATTTCAAATATAGAACTTTGGTATATTTTCGATCAGAAACATGTGAGAATTAATAAAATTATTCGTCATGAAAAAGAAACAAAATATGCATTAATTGGGAAATCGGGAATAAGGGAATATAAGGCATTAATGGCTAGCTCCTATGATTGTTAATAACTTATATAGAGTGTTGAGTTTGATTCCGAAATTGTAAAAGTCTAACAACATAAAATAAAATAAACAAAGACTGTAACAACTAGATAACACTTTTGAAACTTTTTCCTCTTTAAAAAACGCAGTTTCAATATACCAAATGAAACTATTCGCTATTGAAAGGAATCTGAAGGATTATTAAGAAATAACTTTAGAATATTAGAAGTAGGGAACAAGGAATGTAGTAGCTGGTAGTTTTATGATCAGTAATCATGATAATAGACTTTTGAAACTACACGGGGTCGTGAGCTCATTATTTAGCTTTCGAAATTCATCATTTTTTTTCTTAGAACGCAAATTTTTTGGGAATGTCGTCTTTTTCCTCACTAAAACCCAATAGCGTAGGACGGAGTAAAATAGATACTTTTTTTCTTTATTCGACTGCAACGACTAAACAGTTGCTTTCAAGACGTCTTAAATTAGTGCATTATTTCAGTCCTGTTGTATAGTAATATATAGTAGTAATATAGGGTAGAGTGTGATAAAAAAAAATCCTACGATATTTTTTCCGTAAGAAAAAAATAAAAAACTGACCTGCCGAAATTAAAGTGAATTTAGGGTAATTTTGACATCCCATGTTTTTATTGCATAAAAAAATGCAGTTTCCAAAGACGAACATTTTGTTTCAAATTTGGCATTTCTAGGTTCAGGCATTCAAAAGACATGATCCTTTTCCTATTAACGCTGTGTACGTTACCATATAAAGTAATAGGCACATAATCTATGATGATTGTATGGCGTATTGTACATTACTAAAAACGATTTTATTTAAAGAAATACTTTACTAATAAACTAAAACAACTTGTTGTTCATGTTAACAAAGGTAGTAGTATGGTAAGAGAAACATTCATAATACAGAAAATGAAATGTAATCTAACATCTACTAAGCTGGTATTATGTAATAATATATATAAGAAACGAAAAATGGTACATAAATAAGCCAATTAGATAGAAAAAAACGACGTTGTGTGGTAACAATGCCTAAACTAAATGCGACATTTTCGTGAGTTCCTCAACTTTGACAAAGTTAACTTAACTTTGATTAATAACTTAATCAATAGTTGTATGAATATGTAATTCAAACTGTAGTTGCAATGACAGACTCACTGAGCATATAAATTTACTCAAGGGAGCTTACATTTCACACGATCATCATGACAAATTAATTTTGGATAAGGCAATAATTCGACAATGTATAATTTTATGAAACATGTGATACATCATTGTCACGAGGACGGAATACATGTTTAGATTTCTTAACAGATTGTAATGCCAGTACTTCTACCGGAACTTGTTCATTGGGTTTCAAAGCTTGAATAATGTAAACATCAAAATATATGATTTTATTGCTGGCAAATGTAACAAGAACATATTGGTCACAACGCAACAAAGAAGATGAAACTGGAACAGCGGTATTAACTAGCAGACGTCTCAAGATTTGCCGTTTAGGATTGAAGAGCAGCTGGTAACGATTTTGCATTAGGTGTGCTTGTGGAGGGCTAAGAGCCATTCTCTGCATATTCAGAGAGAATAATCGGAGCATCAACCTTTCCGGTGTGACAACCTTTCAGTTTATTTTGTGTGATGTCACGTGGTACATTGTACTTTCAAGAAGCAGAACTGTAGCTAAATTTAACCAATTTGATTCGTTCACTACTTCTTGTAATTGGAATTCTGTATAAGTTACGTAAGATCTTTTACCAGGGATTTTCTCCGCTTTTCGTGGCATTTTAATGGCTGCCAAAATTATCCCGATTTAGACTTGAAACAGAGAACTTTTCGCCAAATATTATTTTACATAAAAGTTGTGAACATATATTTTTAAAACACATAGCAAAGGTGCTATGCATAGTTAAACTGTCACAGAGTGAAAAAATAAGTTCCCTTGTTTGAATTGCGTGTTTACGGGACATGGATATTTTGGGTGATTAAAAAATGCTCTTTTTTGTGCATATCGTTTTGATTTGTTTTGTTGCCATAACCTAAACCGAGGTGGGATAAAGTGAAATCCTAGTACAATATTTACTACACTTACACTTGGCAAATTTTTTTATCCAACAAAATTCAATGGTTGAGTGTGAAAAAGTCGATGAAACGTTTTTATAGAAATCTGGCAAAGTCTTGATTTCTCAGGGTAGTCTTGATTTCGAAAATGAACTCATACACCATAAGAAGAAAGCAGGGTACGTATTAGCTAAGAAACTCCCGAAAAATACTAAAATAAGAGAACAAGGCATTTAATAGTTGGTACTTTAATGGTCATCAATAAGGAAAATGGCCTTTTGACACTAAAGAGATTGCTGAGTTCGATATTGGACCGTATGATTAGTTTTGTGGATCTGATGAAAGACTTCGCAATTGGAAAAGGTGGGAATACTTTTCAGATATGGTCAGGTCTTGACTATATCCAATGTAATGGATGGTCTGGCTATCGTGGGTAATCAGAAAATAGAAGAAATATTGGGCAAGCATTAAAAATTTAAAATCTGCCTTCTATTACTTCAAGTGCGCTTGAATTATAATATAGCTGAAATCGTGAGCATAAGGGAAATATTTTCAGATTTTTTAAGGTAATCGGTGTTTTTCTTTTCTCTTTCTTGGTAGCAAAAAAACACCTCCGGTCTTATATAAAACTGCGACCAATGTGTGGATAGAAAAATATTCAACATAGTAGATTTTGGTATCGAAAATCTCTTAGACTTTTTTACATTATGTGGATGCACAGTCGATCGTCTGCTAGTGCGTTAACTGCAATTTGCACCTATCCCTTTCTTCTCTCATTCAGGTTTCAGTTTTTTTCATATCAAATGAATGGTTTACAGGTTGAACTGATGTCAAGTATCAAAACAGGGTTAAATTTTTATATGCAGTATTTCTGATTCAAATATCAGCGTTCAGATAAATCAGTAATTTCTGATGATTACGGTATTTTCAAAAATTACGTAATCTTGTTTTTCCAGTATTTTAATCTATGCTCATTATTGGGTGGGGGGGGTGGATCATCATGTGACGACTGCGAATGAGGTACATGTAAATGAAAACATTATTCTCTATCTTACTCTAAATTTTGAATATTTTTTTTTCACTTTTGTTTCATTTTGAAAATTAAAATTTTATTTCGTGGTTTATTATTCATCTGTCAAATTAAATATGTATACGGGGACACCATCTTATAAGTTCTTAGGATGGCTAAAGTTCTTAATTCAACCTTTAGCAGATGTCTAAGTTCATATTGTGACATATCTGTTGCAGGATTGTTTGCAGCTCATAGCCCGATGATAACATCCTCCAGTGTAGAAATATCGGATGTAATAACTTAAAAAAAAAGGAAACTTTGTAAAAAGGGGAGAAAATGTATTTTTACACTCGTCCTACGTAAATTAGGGGAACACTTACTTGCTTATTTCCCATGATAACGAGTTTTCTCTCGCAATAAAGAGTTCTTGTCTTGGATGTTATCACCTACTGGTTGTGTTTTTTAAACTTTAAATTTTTACATCACTGAGGTAACGAACAAATTCACAATGAGACGGGACTTTATTATGAATTAAATCTAAAGTTTATTCTGAAATGTCATAAAAAAGTAGTAGCAGCGGCGGACAGGACCGCCAGCCCATCGGCCCCCGGGGCGGTGCTCCCTTATCGGCGATAGAACACTTGCCACCGAATGAGCAAGCACCCCCGCCCTCCGGAGGTCCAAGGTATGGGCCCTTTGCGAGTACCCAGTCTGCCCCTGCAAAATATTTAACGATAGTGGCCTACCACTATTCTCGAAGTCTCTGGATGCTACGATGAATAACACGACGTGAAAACATTACTATTCCGGCTAAATGATAGGTTTAAAAATTAACGCATCCAAACTGAATAGTTTGGATATACTGATACTTAAAAAATTACTTTTAGCATTTATAAAAGATTAGATAATTTTAAAAGAACGGGAAATATTTTTTGAGTGGAAAAAAATAAGCAAAATAAATTATCCCATCATCGCCATTCACATCTTTTAGCCAGCACCTCCGCTCTGAATTATTTGGAAAAAAAAAAGACGTATTTCTCTATTTACTGGCGCTATTCATAAGCGCGATCATTTGAATTCATCTCCATGAAATGAACATTTATTGTCACTTTATCCCAAATTATATCTCAGCGCAGATAGTAATTCAACTCTTTCACAAACCAATCAAATTTTGCTCAGTGAAATATCCTCTTAATTATATACCCCCTCATCATTTTCCCTTGTGCATTATTTTGTTTGCAAATATATATATCACACTTCGAATGATATTTGCACGTTTCAGGATAATCTTCGTTAAATATGAGAGAGGGTTTTTCGCTTACAAATGTGACTTCAATTCCGATAATAGATATTTTATTCTGATTTTATTAATGCCACACACATTTACTTTTACTCAGTCCTGAAATGCAGTAATCGGAATGAAACCCGTTAGAGTGATAACAAAAGTGAGACAACGGAGCCACTCGATATAAAGATGATTAAAGAGATGGTTAATTGAACCATAGTTCATTCTTTAAAGCACAGGTGTATAACTTCACGAAAGCTACGGTCCACCTCCATTAGTTTGAAGGGAGGGAGGGAAGAATATGTGTGTGTAAAATGAGGAAGCAACTGATAACAATAATTCATTTTTTGTGGAATTATTTTAATTATTTTTTAACTTAGACAATATTAATTATTAATTTTTTATAAAATAGTGATCAATAGCCTTTCTGAGAAAAGGAATGGATTTACAGTAATAAATGCAATTACAATATATAATATAATGTCCTTTTCGTATCTTCTTAGAAAAGTAACTTTTTTGTTTTTATCCCTTTTTCGTTCTGACCATATTCGTATATTTGCCATTTATAAAATTTGGTTCAATATTTCAACATTGGTTGAAATAATTTTTTTTCGTTTAATGTTAATAGATATTTTAAAATCTGATACAGCCAGCTTGTAGGTGTTACGTTGTATATACATCGGCCATTAGGGGTTGGATATATTTGTGTGTGTGCGTGCGCGTGTGTGTGTGCACAGAATTAAAATACAATTTATACATAGTCGCACCTAAATTACTGGTCATGAAATTTCAATTCAATTAATGTTCAAGTATATTTCTACTTCGCAGACCTAAAGAATAGGGAAGCTAGTATATACTGATGGAAAAGAAGTATAACAGCTGAAAGAGACTATAACATCTTCCGTGACTCTTTGTAACGAAATCACGGAAGAAACGAATTCCTTAGAGTAGTTACTACGGACATTTCCGTTAGTCCAACCAAAATATGATGGAAGTAGAGTTGGACACTTGGACATCGGAAAGGTGAAAACGTGCAAAAGTTCACAATAAGCCGAAGATATATATACTATCTTTATGGACGTTCGGTAGGTCATGAAAGAAAAAGATATTCTTTCTGAATTGTATTGGAATTGCTATTATAAGAACTCATCAATTTTCTATTGTTTATATCGCTTAATATCGTGTATTTTTTGTAGTAGTAAGAAGGAAGTCTTAAAGTTCGTCTTAAAAGTATATGCACAACAAATTCTCTGGAATAAATGTAAAAAAATAAACACATTAAATTGAAAAATTGTGTGAATAATTGTGCTATAGATCCGCATACATAAATGATATTTAAATTGCTTTTGATAAAGAAAATTAATAAAAATAAAATAAAGTTACGAAATCTAGGTATCTCAAAAGCATATGAATAATAACCTAAAATTGGTTTAAAGCCACGAAAGTAAAAAAATTACATATTTCAGTTTCGACCAGGCTTACCTGACGCAATACTTAAGGCGCAGCAAGAGGTAGAGGTACAGCAATCCCGCTTTCAGGAATCAGAATGCTACGCAATGTGTAGTTTACGGCTGACGATGTAGCTAAAATATAAGAACCAAGATCAAAAGTGTAGATAAGTGCAAACATTGCAAAAAAAAAAAATAAAAAACGAGACTCAACAGATCTAGTATTTACCAAATATTATCAAAAGGTGATAGTGCATCTGTACAACCGTGCTCTGGATGACATAGCACACATACAAATGTGTAGCCACGGCTGGAGAGGATAGATAAATTTTACAACGAGCATCAAGCCAAGAGCTACCTCTGCACCAAATTTCTTGTAATTTAGCAAGCTCAGCGTCGAAAGGCACTGTTCATCGTCGCTTAAAGTTGAGTGAAGGACACGTATTTCGCACCATTTGTCGTAAGCCTTTGCTATAGCAACACCATAAGCATGCTCGGCTGCCGTAGGCTAGAGTTCGCATGTATTGGAAGGACGACTGGATCAATGTTATTTTAATTATGAAAATGAATCAACCTGGATGGTCCCGATGGCCGTACATAAATTAAAACGCCCGCCTGGCACTTTTTATAACTGGCCACAAGGACATGGCTCCGTTTTGGTGTGGGGTGCATTCGGTTTCCACAGTACGATCGATGTTGCTGTTTTGTCAGGTCGCAAAATTTCAGAAGATTATCAGCACGTTCTTGAAAGTGTCGTGCTACCGATTTCGAAAGTAATTAAAGGGAATATTTCTTTAAAAATTGGGTATTTCAACAAGACAATGCTCCATTACATAAATCCAGGTCTACTCATACATGGTTTACAGCTAACCAAGTGTTTGTCCTGAACCCCGGCCCCTCAATAAGCCCTGACCCAAATTCCACGGAAAATATATGGACACAATTATTACGTGATGTGTATAAGCGTTGTTATCAGTTTGCAACTGTTGACGAAGTAAAACTGCAAATTGAAGGCAGCTGATTCTCCCTTAATCCTACATATCTTTAAAATTTAATTAACAGTTTGCCTAATCGAATTTCCAAGCAAATTGCAGCAATTGTGCAACTATACGGATATGAAGCTCTGAACTTTTATAGAAGGTTCATGTCCATATATTTTTGAGACTGGCAATCTTTGCAATTTCTTTCTTAAAGTTGCTTTTTCATAAGATTTAGTGTTGAAGTCTTGTATACTTATTTTAATTATTTGTTATTTGATGTATATAAAATTTTCCTTTTGTACCACTTATTTTTTTCCAGATTTTAATTTAAATTAGTTAATATTCATATACTTTTGAGACGCAATATACATAGTTATGCAGTGGAAACACACAACTATATATATTACGTAAATTAATTTTGAACTTTAATTTATAATTATAAACTTTGTCAATTTTACATTATTATATTTATAAGCCATTATCCGTTTCTGAATGCAACGCTTTTTAACAATATTTTCATAATTACAAGAAACGAAACCTGTTATATCTTTAATGATCATTACGTAAGCAAGTTTTTGGCAATTATATTTTTAACTATCTCTGCTCTTTTTTAGAAGGGAAACTATAAGGATTAAAATTTTAACATCAGTAGTAAAAGAAATATAAAAGAGAGTAAAAATAAACATCCGCTTAGTTAGAAGTTAACGGGAGTTATTAGTTAAAGTTTTGAGAGCTTTCGTAGCTTAAAGTTTTATTTAATTTTAGCGGCAATCTCGGTCCGCCTATTCTAATAAGATAGCGTCCATCTTCCGCAAGGTTCAACATAATATATTACATCGCTTCATGCTTACTTTACTACTGCAACACCTTCACGACGAATTTCCGAAGAAATGATAAGGCGACGAAGAATGATGGGAAGAAATATAAGAACTTTCGTCCAGAAATTTATGTGGTTTCTGAAAAGCCTACATGCTCGTTCGAGACTAAAACACGAAAGGTGGTTGTTTGGGTTCACTCGATTAAGAAATAGTTGATAGCGAAGGTACGCCTCGTGAAACTGCTCTTTTTTTATCTTTACACACTGCTTTTTTAAAACTTTGAACCTTTTCGTGAAGGCTAATCCATAAAAAGCGTCACGAACTTTTGTGGCATTTTTCGGCCCCGAAATTTTGTACACTTTTTTCGTCAAGTTTTGCTGAATTTCACGTAATGCCAAAATTCTGCCGCAAATTTCGTCAAATTTTCTAGACGAAGTTGAGAAGCGTGAAAATTAAAATGACGCTTTCAACGTTAATTTATGTTTAATTTAATTGTGAATTTAACAAATTTTTAATTTTATGGAAAGCAATTTAATCAAAACCTCAAGTTTTTGCACAAGTGAAGTTGGCTGGAGGGAAGTTGCCGCAATCGTGAAATGTGGGCTAATTCAGCAGTCAGATGCACAATATTTTCCAGAATCGCCTATATAGTAGTATATGGGGTAATATACTATATACTATTATATTTGATTCCATGCTGTAGCATATATCGGCTTAAATCGCCATCAGAAGAAGATTTACTATTAAGTAACAAGCGATCTTTACCTATTGCCAGTGCTCTTCGATGAAATATCTTTCAGAAATAAAAATGCGATTTAAAGAAATACCCACAAAACAGACGCAGTTTTGTAATTTATAAATTCCATAAAAATTTCATCGACTAAACACGTCTGCCGTTTTCAAAACACATATGTAAAAAAATCAAATTTCCGAATTTTTCTGGAAGTCGGCATTTCTATGGAAACTATTTCCCTTTTCTAAAAAAACAATTATCAACGAATTTGTGAATCATGTATTTGCGTCAGATTTATATATTTATTTATTTTGTTGTATAATTATAATTCTTTCCATAACTTTACTAGAGTATATTGTTTTTCTATTTATAAAAAAAGTAACATTTACATCTTATCATACTCATTGCATTTGCGGATTTTCATAAAACAATGTCCTCTCTAGAGTTCTTTTGTAACAGCTGTGAGCATGTTTGGCCAACTTTCCCTGGAGATTCTCCGTACGTTCACTCCGTGACGTCACTATGAATCTATTATGCTGATAGTGGAGGCACAGAGGGCCGACGTAGGGGACGTTGCAGTCTGTGGTAGACAGTGACCTGTCGTTACTAAGGGCTCAGAGGAGTCCAGAGTTCGTGTTTTCTTAGTTAGTTTATTCACTTAAGTATGTAGTTGTAATCAAGCTTCGTGAATCTACGGGTTTGTTTACGAATGCATCCTGGCGTATTCCGGCTGTGGTTGGAGTTCCGTGTTAAAGGTGTGCGTAAACTGGAATTTGAGACTGAGGAAACTTTAAATGAGGAGCTAACAAGTGGAGCTGCTGAGTTGTCACGTCCACGAAACTTCGCCATATAAAAGTGAGCGGGTGCACCCGTCCTTAGTTTCGTCAACTGCAAAAGGTGGTCTGAGTAAAAAACTGGACTCGCGTGACTTATTGCTGTTAAGATTTGTGATTTATTTAAGTTTACCGTTAGTAACTAATGTTTAACGTTGTGTTGAAATATTAACCTTTAATAAGCTTATGAAAGAACTGGAACTGGTAGATAAATAAAACACAATACTATACTAATACAAGTATACGAGTTACAAGTAAAGCTTCGAAGCATAACTTGTAACTCGTATAGTGGCAACCTTGACAAGCATTACCAATCAACAGTTTTTTTGGTTTGTATATTTTGTTTGAAAAAAGTATCAAGAAGCTACTGAAACAGCTGTCACGACATTAAATTATGTAATTTCTAACTGCAAAAGTATTGTGTTTTATTTATCGACTATTTTTACCCAGTGTATCACATCAATCGCAAAGAAATGGAACTGTTTTAGTGACTGTCTAAAATCATTCTAGTGCAAGGACAAGCGCCAGTAAGGTGGTTTAATAATCTAATAACGTTTGTTGAAAAGGATAACCCTTATTAAAGTGTTGAATAGTTAAGAAAGTGCTGGAACTAATTCAGCGGTTGCCTACGTGTAAGTTGAAGCTTAAGTTGAAGCGCCGGTTACACGGTTAAGTTAGAAGTAACAAAAAGGGATTTAAAACTTCCTGGTTGAATTCTCAACTGTGCAATATTTGGTTCTAAGTATTTTTAGATCGCCTGCAGTAATAGTGTTTCAATTACGGAGGTGGTACTAACTGAATAGGCGTCGCAGCTTAGAAGGGGTAAGGTAGGAAAGATCTGGATTTTCAAATCCAGGTCACGATATATTCTTTAATAGTTATTTTAGTTAACCTTTTAACTGAGTTATTATACTTATGAACCTTAGTAACGTGGTCATACTGTTTTTAAAAAATATTGCGAACTGCCCCGATGGAAACTGGAATCGTACTTGGAAGTCAAGGTATGTTTAACAAACTTGATTGTGATCTTTAACATGTGGATGTAAATCTAAAATACTCAAAATAAACGTCTGTTTGGAAATCTTTGTATTCATTTGTCGCCACTCGGACCTTCGGTTCCACGAAAAATAATTATGTAGCTTATCTTCCTAGTGTTGAAAATATGGCTAAATCTATTTCAGTCACTTAAAAGTTTGAGTAAGAAGAATAGGTTTTTACATTAAGCTACCCACACATTATCTCACTTTGCTCACATGCGGGACTGTCATTAAGTATTGCTATCTACAATTTTTCTCTGCTGCGTTAATGTCCTATGTAATTAGACTAATTGTTCGCCTTGCGCGTGGAATAGCTCACAGAATGTAGGATATATATAGAAAATATTCAAGGAGAATGTTATTGTCGGCAAATATGAATCTAATAATCTCAGTCATGAAAATTGAAATCTCTAATAAAATAATTTTTTCGTTAGATAATTACGAAACAAATGTCGTCTGCTCAGTACAGTGGAGAGGGGTGGGTACAGCACGGGGGTCCGGATAAAATCTAGAGACTCGTCATGGTAAGGAATTATGCTGTGGGGGGTCCAAACCCCCCCCCTGCTAATCGGAAAAATCGTCCTCTAAATACAGATTAAGAAGATTTTGTACACTTTTAATCAGCACCTGATTTACGCAGGGGCATGCGGGGCAGCTGCCCCGGGCTCTCCGATTCAGAAGGGATCCCAAATTCTAAATTTAGTCCAAGATATTCATAAAAAGTATACGAACCACAGAAGCGATGGAATGTTTTCTGGTTAATTTATTGATGACGTAACAAGCTAGTCAGTCGAGGCTAGGCAAAGCCCCCTTTCTTAGTCATAGGTGGCGATGATTAAGAAAAAAATCAGGGGCAGACTCATAGTGTAGCTATATAATTTTAGCCCTAATACAAATGCTGGTAGAGAGCCCCCCCCCCCTTCTACCCCATACCAGGATCCCACAATTTTGCCATCCAAGGAACCTCGATTTCCAAAGGCCCGTCCCCCAAGGGCAAGTGGCCCCAATGCATTGCCATCGCTATGCCACTGTGCGGACTGGATACTCTCAAAGGGTGCATTCCTTGTATTTTCAGAGACACGCGAGTCCTTGCTCATTCGCTAGTCCTGCCGCCCATGAGGGAGCACTTGGCCGGTGGGCCAGCGACTCAGTCTGCCCCTAGGCAAAATATTTTCAATTCTCTCAAGCTTACCTGATAGGTAATGTTATATTATACTTACCTTGATCTTATAAATAGAATTCATTCGCTCATACATATAATAAACATGACAACAACGTACAAAGATTGACCAGGGCTTACCATAACTAGTAAAATTTGACACTGGTCGGAATATACGAAATACAAATGAAGAAGGTAAAAGATATTTACCATCTGCAAAAATATTCGCAACGTTTCGAGAACTACTGTTCCCTTCATCCAGCGAAAGTGTCAAGGAAATGTAGATGTTCCTGTATTTATACCCCAACTTTGTTTTTTCCCAAAGCTATCCGGCACTCGGGTTTTCCCCCCTGTCTGAATCTGGATTTTCTAAGAACTACTTCGCACTCGGTAATCACGTCTGTCCGAATCTGGTTTTCCCCATCTCCTAGCAAAAATGCGGTAAGGTTCAGGCATCGATTTTTCGATGTTCATTTACTATGCATTCGGAAAGTCTCCCAGGACTCCAGAAAAAGCCTACAGTAGCGAGAAGTTACATTTTTATGAAGAACCTTTGTACTTTTACAATCAGGAACATGACCTCTCTTCCAGGCATGTTCTGCCAGAAGATTAGTCACCTCACCTTTCGCCACAGCACACAGTACGATGATCTTCATTTTTAAGTGTACAAACAGTTCTTCCCATCTCGCCAGTGTATACTTTTTCGCAGTCTTTGTAGGGTATCTGGTAAATTGTTCCAGTCAATTCATTCATTGGAACTCGACCTTTCACTTTTATTAACAGGTCACGTAAAGTCGATGTAGGTTTATAGTAAGTCTTGATGTCAGATTTCCTAAGAATACGCGCAATCTCCTCAGAAGTCCTCTCCATATGATAAAACAACCGTCCTTCTAGTCCGTCCCTCCTCAACAGGTTCTCTAGGTCCTTCATAGATCTTCGAGCGATAGTGCAGTGTTGAGTTGGAAGGTGCTGAGGTATGGAAGGTAAGGAGAGCGCTTGTAGATAATGGCTACCCGAGCAAGTTTATCGCTCGAAGATCTAATAATGGACATAGAGAACCTGTTGAGGAGAGACAGACTAGAGGGACGGTTGTTTTGCCATATGTGGAGAGGACTTCTGAGGAGATTGCGCGTATCCTGAGGAAAGTTGACATCCAGACATATTATAAACCTGCATCGACTTTGCGTGACCTGTTAGCAAAAATTAAAGACCGAATTCCAATGGATGAATTGACTGGAACAATTTACCAGATACCCTGCAAAGGCTGCGAAAAAGTATACACTGGCGAGACGGGAAGAACTGTTTGTACTCGTAAAAAAGAACATCATCGTGCTGTGGAGAAAGGTGAGATGACTAATCTTCTGGCAGAACATGCCTGGGAGAAAGGTCATGTTCCTGATTGGAAAAGTACAAAAGTTCTTCATAAAAATGTAACTTCTCGCTATTGTAGACTTTTTCTGGAGTCTTGGGAGACTTTTCGAATGCGAAGTAAGGCGATGAACATCGCAAAATCGATGCCTGAACCTTACCGCATTTTTGCTAGGAGATGGGGGAAAACCAGTTTCAGACAGGGGGAATTACCGAGTGCGGGACAGCTGTTAGAAAATCCAGATTCGGACGTGGGGGGGGAACCCGAGTGCGGGATAGCTTTGGGGGAAAAACCAAAGTTGGGGTATAAATACCGAACACCTACACTTCCTTGACACTTTCGCTTGATGAAGGGAACAGTAGTTCTCGAAACGTTGCGAATATTTTTGCAGACGGTAAATATCTTTTACCTTCTTCATTTGTATTTCGTATATTCCGACCAGTGTCAAATTTTACTAGTTTTATAATAAACATAGCAATCAGAAATCTGTCGTGGGTACAGGAGGGGTTGGGGCCCCTTCATGTGTGTCTGCCTTGGGCCCCAGAATTTCTAAGTCGGGCCCTGCTTTTAATGTACTATGTTTTATTTATTCTTCATTAGTATGTTTCGATTATTAAAAAAAGGAATAGTAGCTTATTTTAGTTTAATTTTTCAGCAGTGATCTTGTAAAATAATTAAGTAATAAGTAAGTACAAAAAAATGCGTTCTTATTTGTGCTTTCTTCTATATTATATTTTTTGTTCATTTGAAGGCTTGATCCCTGCTCCAAAAACAAAAAAATATCTATGCTACTGCCCAAAGAAGTCACGGGAACCCGTCAAAGTGAACCTAGGAGCCCGCCTTGATTCTCGGAGACCCTGAGTCTGCTTACGAATTTACAGAAAAAAAAATGATTCTGCATGTAAATCGATTTCTTTTCCATCGAAGATTCGTTGATTTCGGCCAACTTCAATCGCATTTTCTTAAATTATTGAAATATGCATCTCAATGTTTTACCGTGTAACTATTATCATCAATGAATTTCAGTTTGAGTTTCTGAAAATTCTGAAAATACTTATTTGTTCTCCCTGTTTTTCAAAAACCGTTATCTCATAGCAAAAATACAACTTACTTTTTATTTCGTTTCATAAGTTTATATAATTTCATTAGTTAAATCAATCATTTTGATATAACATATTGGGATTGATCTACTCTATGTTTACGTACATATATAGACGATATATAAATTTTTATCCCACATAGAAAATTGTTTACAATATTAGCGCGATGTATGGTACTCAATCTTCCGTTCTCAAAAATCTAGGTAATGGATCTGAATCTCTTCAGACTATCGAAACCGTCTTCAAATGTCATAAATCAATATTTTTCATCAATCTACGAGTCTTAGGCTCTGGGCGACTACTGAATACGTATAGATCTATGAAATTCGTGACGTGATACAACATCAATAAATCATGTAATAGAAATCTGTATTTATGCGTAGAACAATTCGGCAGAAGACTCAAAATGATTGAAAAGGTTTGAAAATAGTGAATGAACTATAATATATTACGTTTGGATACACAATTTCATGTAATGTATATTGTATATTATATGTTGATTGTGTAATCATTGGTAAACGCGTATTGAAATATGTCTTACACGAGTTATTTGCAATTTATTAACAGTATTATGATCACGACGTATAATTGGACATTTAAATACTTACTGATACATTGTAACCTCTCTTAATGGACACCTCTAAGATACAGTCACCCCGCTTTTACGGACAGATAAAAATTCCCTGGAAGAAACTGATTTACAATAATGTATTTCAAACCCTTGCTTAGCGGTCACCCTCAGATAGGGATACGGATACAGTTTTCATGATTCATTCCATTAGACTCGAATCCCTGTATGGACAAAATACGTCTGTACTTCGACCTTTACGGCATTTCTCACAACAAGAAACTAAGGATAAACAGGATAAGAGCTAGGGAAAATTTCCCCCTCCTTTTAACAAAGAGTGGAAATTGACTCAGATTCACTGATTCAAATGAGTAATGCTTAAAAAAGACTTTGATAATAAATAAATCATATAGAGATACACTGCGCGAAATTAATAAACAATTTTAGCACAAAACTACCGTAATTAAAAACGTATTATTATTATTTACTCAACTACCACAAAGGTCATATAAGCACAACGACGAAAGAGCGGTGGATTTAATCTCGCAATTAAAAATATCGAAGGAGAAGGATCTGTGAGTAAAGCCCACTAAACGGCTATTGATAATTTTTTTCCAAGACAAATAAATTTTAATATTTAACGTTTTGTTGTAAATTTACTTGTTATATTCAACAAATGCTTATGTTCGTTATTTTAAACTTGTCTTATGTGTTGAAAAATGCATAAGCTTTGAAATCATTTAAAGGACTAGAATGCATTATTTCAGTTACTTCAGAATTACGCACCGTCTTTTACGGCCACCTCTCGATACGGTCACCGCTAAATTTTTCTGTCGGGTGAGTGGCCACTAATGAGGGGTTTTACTGTACATTTAATTTACATGATCTGAATTTCACAAAGCTTCACGTATTCGTTGCAATGTAATCAATAAATAAATAATTGAATGAACGAAGGAATAGCGCCTGGGAATTTGAATATAGATTTTAATTTTGTAAGGCCTTAATAACGCGAATGGCAGATCATGTAACGATCCAAAAGTAAAAAAAGAACGGAATCACTGGTACGAGTACCAGTGATTTGGAAGACTGAAATAGAAAAAATAACGACCATTTGAGTGATTATCGTGAGATACGAAAACTACGCTGATACTACTCTGTTAAGCACTAGGCCAGTGTGAATGCCCGTCCAAGCGGAAGAACATTATAGAATAAAGTGTCATTTGTATATCAACTAACGAGAGATGATGAGAGGACTCTTGAGGAGGAGAGTTGTAAGAGAGTACGGAGGAGCAAGATGAAGGCTCTGACCCTCGTAGGTGCTTGTGGAGAAGAGAGAAGGAGGAAGATAAATGAACCCTATCATTGATATTTTGTGTAGCGTGATATATTTGATTGATGCAAGGATCGGAAATCCGAAAAGGCGCAGAAAGTTCATGCAGGCCCGCAGCTAGACGCTTGTTACGGGCGGGGGCTCTGAAAGTTACACAGAAGGGCTCAGAAAGCCACAGAAGGGGGATTAAAATGCGTAAACGTTTTGATGTATTTTATTAATATATTTAATAATAGTAAATATATAAGTAGACTAATATATTTAACATTAATGAATAAATTTCTTAACGTAAATTTTTATTAAAAATTTGCAAATTTTAGTGTACCCTTCTCTCTATAATTTCCCCAATCCTTATTATAAAGTATATGAAGACTCAAACCTATGTAAAAAAAATTACATACACAAGATCTACAGTAGAGAGCTATTTTGAATACATTTCTAACATCAAAGAACAATTTCCATTGTCATGTACAATTTCGTACAAAACAAAAAATTTAAAATAAAATTCTACAATTTATTTGAAAATGTTCAAATTGCTTTTTTGAGAAAAAATATTTTCCAGAAAGGGTGGCTGGCTATATTTCCATGGGATTCCGCCCCCTATAGTCCCAACCTGGCTACGGCTCTGTGTTCATGCCTAGTGGTAATAGTTGTTTGGGGCGGAGGCAGGCAGCTCATAAACGAGTTTTCAATCTCTACAATGTTAAAAGAGATGTTCTGTGGTACAAATATATGACAAAATATTACAAGTTTAAGGTCTGTGTTGACATAAATGTCCAAATAAATAGAATAATGTGAATTTGAACAATACCACGTTTCAACCGCTTTATAAAAATTTATAAAAATAAATAAATAAAAATTGTTTGTTTGTTTATATGTAGAGGATCTATTGATTATGTCTACAAATATTGAACGGCAGGTGAGAGCACAAAACATTAAGAATTGTTATATAAAACCATTAGTTTAAATAGTAATTTGGAAAACTATGTAAAAAAATCTCCTTCGCATACATAAAGTTAATGGAAGAGTATTACATACATAATATACATACATAATATACATAATATACATAATAATATACATGATGGTTTTTCAAAAGGTATGCGAGGGAGATGCGATAATTCCTAAATCTGCCCATTCCGTGGTATATTTTGCGTTGCAAACATTTTTGTCCAAACAGAAAATAAAGCGATTTTTTGATTACATCCCAGCCAATTTGACCTCTCCTCCATACTTGGCATACGATCGGCATCTATAACTAAAATAAAAACGGAATTAATGCTCAAAATAAGTTTAGCAACCTTTGTGCGGATGGATATCCTTACTCATTTCGACATGTTATGTCCTTATCACATGTCATGTCAGTTATCATTGAACAACGTTCTTATCGCCGTATTGAATATAATTCATTATCACTTGCAATAAAAGCTTATCATGGGATGCTCAGTTCAATAAATCTATTCTATTCAGGAAGCCAGATTAAATTCAATGAAATGATATATTTGAATTTTGGGTGTGAATTACTCTGACTTAAACTGTGAACAACGGTGTTCTCAAGCTGCGAGGACCGTACTCTTCAACGTTCTGAAAGTGGCGGTTATATCCTTTGAAACAATTGCACAAAAGACGTTCGCGTATTTAAAACTATAATTAATTGTGACAATTTCCTTTTAAATATCAATAAAATGAGTTTAACGGCTTAAAAACTCTTTTTTGAAAGTTTTATCTTTATAAGTATCAACAAAGCCAATGAAATCAACTAAGCGTTATACAACTAAAAAATATTAAATTTCTGAAAATGTCAGTTTCGGAAACCATTTGTGGATAAAATTTTACTTTAAGATTTAGTTGACGGTGGGAAAGTGTTACGCGCTGGAAAGACATGCATTATGACTGAACGTACATTACTACACTTGTCATATCAGTTATTTCAGCATTTTCATGACAGTTCGTTATATTTCATCATGACAGTCTATTGCGCATTGATTACTCATGTAAGATTACATTTGCGATAAAATAATATTTTGTAAAAAAAGTATTTTCATTATAACAACAAACTGCAATTTCTAATTTACGGACATGATGTAATATATCTTTTCCATATTTTTATAATTTCCTAATATTGTTCTTTATGTACATCTTAAGTTGGGTATACAGATACATATCTTTAGTTAAATATGCCGATGTGCCTTAAAGCAAGTATGTCAATAATAATGACTGAAGTAAGCCATGAATTTTACTCATGAACGCAAAAGCAATTTTTAATGTTTTCTGATGGCTGAAATCATGAATTTTTCCATTTGCATATCTTTTAAATCATTAATAATAACCGAAATGGACTTTTCCTTGCTTCACCAAGTATTTCTAAATGGCTCAGTTTATACAAATTGTTGCAAAGTTAGAAATTTTCTTTAGAAAGAAAAGTTTTGGCATTTAAAAAGGCTCCGACAAGTCATAAATTTTCCGTTAGCGTAGCATATCTGCAAGCGGCAGCCCCGAAACAAACAAAATCCTAATGGTGGTGGATAAAGTTATTTAAATATTTTTCAAAGAGCTGATGGCGTAAATCATGCGACTTTCAGTGGGTTGATATTTATCTTATATTTCGTCTTATTTGTTTCTTCCTCCCGGTGCTTTCATAAAATCGACATCAGAATTTTGTATTTCATTAAACTTCGTACTGTTGAATGTTCCAGCTGTAGCTTGTTCAATAAAGGAAAATGTTAAACCCATAAAAATGGAATAAAGAGAAAATATTTTAATCTACCTACTAATATTTAATTTTCTGATGTATCTATTGTTATTTACAATAATTCAATTTTGATTTTAATTGTAATTTTAAATTTGGGAAGTTAAAATTTGAAGATTTAATTTCTGGCTACTCATACTCTATATAAAAATTATTTGGACAGAACATTCCATGTTGAAATTATTACAATACTACAAATGATAACAGTAGCTTAAAACGAAGATGGATAAAACGAAATATTTCTATATTTAACGATTTTGACACTAAACGTTTGCGCTCCAACTAGGGCTTTAATTTATAAGAGAAAAAGAGACATCACCCCACAGAGTACAGCCTAATTAGGTTCCTTCCGCCCGTCCCAACCCCGAGTGCCTTAACAACAATACCACCACGGTAGTTTGAGTTCAAATGTGGGTGTCGAAATTATTAACTATAATTCCCCACGAAAAATCATAAAATCTCGCCCCCCCACTCCGTCTTTTTGCGTTGCCTATTATTTGGCAGTTAAAGTAGCCCTAATAAGGGTAATAATATCTTACATCCTTATATACGAAGGAAGGGAAAGTCGTTCCTGTGCACTCGGTGGTCAGATGTTGAGGCTACATCTATGTTGCCTGTGTCTATATTGTCTCTTGTGTAGTTTGTTCACGGACAAACTTTAAAATTTTAATTTTACTGACTGCAATTATCTTAAATTTTAACACAAAACCATGGGAGGATGGGGGTTTGTTAAGCAGATATTATCTGCTTTTTTCTTTGTTTTCTTATAGGCCTTGCTCATTACCCCTGCCAATTTGTAAATAAATAAAATTACAAAGTTTAAAAAGAATTTTTTTGAGAAATCTTTAAATAATATATGCTATTGTAGCAAATAACTAAGCAAGTGTTATTACGATCGCTGTTAAATATTTTTTTTTAATAATTAAAATTTCTTATCTCCAGAACAATGCAAGTGTTGAGTTACTTATAGCCAAGATTTATTTGACGGGGCAGGAGGGTCTGCTGCCCTGGGCTTCGCAATATTAATGGCCTCGACTTGGTAACTCAATATATGTTAATTTAAAGACCTTTAAAATATTCGTTGCCCCGGAGCTCGCATCCACACTGAAATGTTTTGCTTATAGTCCATGTCGAAAATAGCTTAGAATGGAAAGGGTTAAATATAACTTACAATTTTTGTGGTAAAATTTATGGTTCCTTATATTTGTTATAAAGTTTATATAAACGTATATAACATTAATGTTATATAATGGAATTAATTTTTGAAGTTAAAAAATTCATGGAAATGATGGATGAATGGATGTGTGTGTGTGTGTATGCATGCATGCATACACTGGTATTACACACCAAATACCATGGCCCCTAGTCTCCAGGTGTGGAATGTTCCTGATCAAGTTTAGCGGTCAGCAGGGCATGAAAGTAAGGGGTGCTAAGAATTACTGGATTGGCCCAGGCTGCTATTTGTTATTGACCTTGACTACGTATAATTTACGATCGCTTGCTTCTGAAGCAAATCTTCAGGAATTGGAAGAAGAACTTGAAAAAATCAAATGGGACATTATAGGATTCAGTGAAGTCCGAAGAAAATGTGAAGAGTTGGTGAAACTTAAAAGCGGACATTCGTTTTATTATAGAGGAACAGAAACTGGAAGAACAAGTGGTGTTGGATTCTAATTCATCAAAAGAATTAAAGACCAAGTTGAAAGCACATCGGACTGAGTGGAGAGGCTCGTTGTTC
>QLNU02015003.1:75123790-75151036 GCA_006491805.2 Dysdera silvatica
AGAAAAAAATGAGTTCTTATTTCATACTTTTTGTTCATTTGGGGGCTTAACTGTCTCCCCCAAAAAGAAAAAAAAAATATCTGCTACTGCCCAGGGAAAGGGCCCATGGGGCCCCCTTCGAGGTGAGCCCGGGGCCCGCCTCGGCGCCCATGCGTCTGCTTATTAATTTATAGTAGAAAAAATAGGATTCTGTATATAATTCGATTTCTTTTCTATAGGAAATTCGGTGATTTCACCAACTTCAGTAGTATTGTTTTAAATTATTGCGCTATGCATCCCAATGTTTTACCGAGTCACTACTATTACCAAATCATTTTCGTCTGAGTTTCTAAAAATTTTCATAAATACCTTTTTATTTACTCAACTTTTTAAAAGCAAATATTTTGTAGCAAAAATGCAAATCACTTTTATTTCATTTTATGAATTTATGAAATTTTATTAGTTAAATCGATCATTTTGATGTAGCAGATTGGGAATGCTCTACTCCATATTCAGCTACGTTAAATTTTTATCCCATGTAGAAAACTGTTCACGATATTAACGCGATGTATGGTACTCAATCTTCCTTCTCGAAAATCTATCTAATGGATGTGAGTTTCTTCAGACCTTCGAAAGCGGCTTAAAATATCATAAATCAATATTTTTCAGTCTCCAAGTCTTAGGCTCATGGCGATTATTGAATACATAGAGATCTATGAAAAGCGTGACGTGATACAACATTAATAAATCATGCAATACAAATCTCTATTTACGTTTAGAAAAAATCGGCAGTAGATTGATTATGATCAATAAGATTTCAAAATAATGAATAAACTATAATATATTAAGTTTTAGATATACGATTTCATATAATATATATGGCATATTCATTCACAAAGGCATCCACGGCGTCTATTAATATACATTATAGAGCTTTGCGGGATATTCCACCACGTCTGTTTATTAAAAACACTTTACGAGAAAGGGTACTATAAAATACGTCTCATACTTTCAATCATTCATTTTCTGCGGAGCAACCAAGAGAAAGTCTTGTATTTTTTTTACAGAGGGAAACTTGGTCGGCTGTTTCTTCTGAGAATGCCCCGCATAACACGGAGTGAAACCTTAAGTGTTTTTAATAGACAGACGCGGCGGAATATCCAGCAAAGCTCTATAATGTATATTATATGTATATGATATATGCTAATTGTGTAACTATTGGTAAACGCGTATTGTAATATGTTTTACACGAGTTATTTGCAATTTATTAAAACTATTGTGATTACGACGTACAATAACTAAATACTTTCTGATGCATTGTAACCTCTCTTAACGGACACCCCTAAAATACAATCACCCCGCTTTTACGGACAGATAAAAATTCCCTGGAAGAAGCTGATTTACAATAATGTATTTCAAACCCTTGCTTAGCGGTCACCCTCAGACACGGACGCGGACACTATTTTCATGATTTATTTCATTAGACTGTGCGGATCAAATACGTTTGAACTTCGATCTTCACGGAGTTTCTCACAACAGGAAAACTAAGGATAAACAGGATAAGAAAGATAAGGGGAATTTTCCTTCCCATTAAAAAACAATGGTAAATGACTCGGAGTCGCCAATTCAATTGACTAATGCTTAATAAAGACTTTGATAATAAATAAATCATATAGAGGCACACTGCGCAAAACTAATAAACAATTTTTAGAACAAAACTACCGTAATTAAAAATGTATTATTATCGTTTACTCGACAACCACACAGATCATATAAGCGCAACGACAGAAAAACATTTAATCTCGCAATTAAAAATACATTTCGAAGGAGAAGGAATGGTGAGTAAAGCCCCCCCAAATATCTATAAATCAATTTTTTCCAAGACAAATAAATTTTAATATTTAACGTTTTGTTGTAAATTTACTTGTTATATTTAATAAATGCTTACGTTCGTTATTTTAAATTATCTTATGTGCTCCAAAATGCGTAAGTTTCGAAATTAAATATTTATATGACTGAAATGCCATATTTCAGCTACTTCAGAATTACACCTCCACTTTTACGGTCACTTCTCTCTTTTACGACCTAATTTTTCTGTACGGCGACCGTTACGGTCTTAAATAAACGCTAATGAAAGGTTTTATTTTATACTAAATTTACATGACCTGAAATTGACAAAGATCCCTGTATTTGCTGCACGCAATCATGGAATAAACAACTGAATGAACAAAGGAACAGCGACTGGGAATTTGAATACATATTTTAATTATAGAGGATTCCTAGCAAAGTCGGAATGCGGCCACTAACTTTTGAATTTAGACAGATCTTGCAGCGGAAGTTAGGTACTGGTATAGTAAAATGACTATGCAGTATCAGATGAGATGAATAGCAGCGACCTGGTGGCGAATTGAGGAAGTTAAAAATTTTATTTCTAAAAACAATGAAGCTAGGTAAATATTTTCAATTAGAAATTTGTAGAGCATCCTTCAGTTAGTAAGCAAAACATACGGCTTACATGCACTATGTACACGTACTGCCACAAAGTAAGGTGTTCCGAATGTTTCAGTACATCGCTTTCAATTGATGCTTTCTAGCGCTTTAGAGGTTAAGTTGAAGTTTTTATAGAAAAGAAACCATGGTCTCTCTCTCTCTCTTAAGAGAACTTCAGCTCAACTTTTAAAACACCAGAAAACATTAACTGAATGATGCATTAAAATTTCCGCAACACCTTACTTTGTGGCAGTACGTGTACATAGTGCATGTGAACCGTATATATTTTCTTACTAATTGAAGGACGCTCTACAACTTTCTAATTGAAAATATTTTCCTGTCTTCCTTATTTTTCGAAATATGATTATTAATTTCCTCAATTGGCCGCCAGGGGCGCTAATGTTCATCTCATCTGTTAGTGCATAGTCATTTTACCATACCAATACCTAATTTCCGTTGCAAGATCTATCTTGTTTCAAAAGTCATTGCCCGCATTCCGACTTTCCTAGAAACCCTCTATAAAGCCTTAATAACGCGAATGACAGGCAGACCATCTAACGACCCAAATGTTAAGAATGAGCGGAAAAGTCGATGTCAAACCAGTGATTTGGAATACTGAAATAGCGAGAAGGAATAACGAGTATTTGAGTGATTATCGTGAGATATGAAAACTACGCTGATACTAATTTGTCAAGCACAAGGTTAGTGTGTATTCCCCTCCACTCGGAAGAACATTGTGGAATAAAGTGTCATTTGTATATCAAATAACGAAAGGCGGTGAGGGGAGTTTTCAGGAGGAGAGCTGAAAGGGGAGCACAGAGGAGCGAGATGAAGGCTCTGACCTTCGAAGGTGCTTGAATGAAGGCGGAGAAGAGAGTGGGGAAGATAAATGGACCTTAACATTGATATTTTGTGTAACGTGATATATTTTGATTGATGCAGTGATCGGGTCCGAAAAGGAGCCAAAATGTTTATGTAGGGCTGTAGCTAAAATCTTGTTAAGGGGTTCTGAAAGTTACAGGAGGGCTCAGAAAGCCACAGAGGGGGGATTAAATGTCGTGAATGCTTTTATGTATTTTAATAATGTATGTAAGAATACTAAATATATAAGCAGACTAATATATTTAAAGTTTGCAAATAAATTTCTTAACGTACATTTTCATTAAAAAATTTGTAAATTTTAGTATACTTCTCTCTCTCTCTCTCTCTCTCTCTATAATTTAATACATCCTTATTATAAAGTATATGAAGATTCAAACGTATATAAAAAAACACGTTATATACACAAAATCTACGGTAGAAAGCTATTTTGAATACATTTTTAACGTTAAAGAACAATTTTCATTGTCATGTACAATTTCGTACAAAACAAAAAATTTAAAATAAAATTCTATAATATATGATTTTTGAGAAAAAACATTTTCCATTCGGATGATTATTTCCAGGGGCGCTCATGCCCTTTAGCTTCAGCCTGTCTATGGGTCTGGGTTCACGCCAGCAGGGAGCCCATAACCGAGTTTTCAAACTCTACGACGTTGAAAAAGATTTTCTGTAATGTAAGTATATAACAAAATATTATAAGTTTAATGTTTGTGTCGACATAAAATGTGCATATAAATAGAATAATGTAAACTTAAATAATATCATGGTTCCAACGCTTTATATATGGAGTACCCATTGAGTGTGTTTGCAGATCTTGAAGGACAGCAGGTGAGAACACAAAACATTAAGAGTTGATATATAAATCTATTAGTTTAAATAGTAATTTGAAAAATTATGTAAAAAAATATCCGCACATAAAAGTTAATAGAAGAGTATGATATACATGACCAGTTTTCGAAAGGCATGTGAGGGAGGGACGACAATTCCTAAATCTGTCTAATTTGTGATATATTTTGTATTTGCAAATATTTTTAAAAAAAAATATTGACAAATACAAAAAAAAATTTCCGAAAATAAAGCGATTTTTCGATTATATCGGAGCCAATTTGATCTTTTCGCCGTACTTGGATACGATCGACATCTATGACTAAAATGAAAACGGAATTCATGCTCGAAGCAAGTTCAGCAACCATTGGATGGATAGACACCCTTGTTCGTTTTGACATGTTATGTCATTATCATATATTATGTCAGTTATCATTGAACAACGTTCTTATCGCGGCATTGAATATAATTCATTATCACATGCAATAAAAGTGTATCATGGGACGCTCAATTCAATAAATACTATTTCATTCAGGAAGCCAGATTAAATTCAATAAAATGAAATATTGGAATGTAGGGTGCGAATAACTTCGAATTAAACGGTGAACAACAATATTCTCAAGCTATGAGGGACGTAATATTCAACGTTCTGAAAGTGGCGGCTATATCCGTTGAAACAATTGCATAAACGACGTCGCGTATTTAAAACTATAATGAATTGTGACAATTTCTATTTAAATGTCAAAATGGATTTTACGACTTAAAAATCCATTTTTGAAAGTTCTATTTTTATAAGTATCAACAAAGCTAATGATATCAACTGAAGCGTTATGCTACTAATACCGATTTAGTTTTTGAAAATGTCAGTTTCGAAAACCAATTGTGGGTAAATTATTACTTGAAGGTTTATTCAATGGTGGAAAGATTGTATGCTCAATGTTTTAATTTTAAAATCTTGAAACGGAGTGTTGTAGAAATCCAAGCCACCTATTATTCTTTTTTCTATGCGGAAGCTAGGTAAATTAATTTTCCGTTGAAACTGCACAAACTTAAGCTTATTTTTCATTTTAAATAAATGTTTACTTAACCAGAATTAGCTATTTACATTTAAATCAATATTTTCTGTTCGAAATAAATTAAAGATTTATATTAAAATTCTCTACATTCAAATTGGAAGGTTAAGAAAAAAGATTAATTTTCCGTTTAAATTGTTAGTTTACGGAATTAGTTTTAAAATAATGTCCTTTCTGAATTAAACCGATTAATCTCTAAACCATGTGTGTCCATTTTTCAGTTAAAATTGATAATTTTTTACTACATCTAATTATGTTTAGGTAGACTTAACAATGCCTTATCTAAATGTAACTAGAATTGGTGAAAAGTTTTATGTATTTGTTACAGAATATAGCCTTTTTAATTTGTAAAAGCCTGTTATGAGTGGAAATGTAGAAAGAAAATATAATAAAGAAAATCAGATAAAAGCGTAGAATAAAACGAAGGATAGAAAAATGAATTAAGAGAAAAGAGGAAAATATAAAATGAGTATTAAAATTAGGAAAATAAAAACAATAAAATTGTATTCTATCTTTCTCTTACCATCAGTTACCTGTAATTTATCATGCTGTTTCCTTTTATTTTCCTTATTTTATTTACTCTTTTTTTACATTTATTTAATTTGTTTTCCTTTTGTTTTCCTAATTTTAATTTTATTATTCCATTTTATTTTCCATTTCTCGCTAATTCTTTCATCCTTAATTTCATTCCTTCGTTTCCTTTTACCTGTTTACTTTTTCTTATTTTTCTCATTTCGGCCAGATATATAGAAAAAAATTAATGTTTATAAAAAGCCTTAGTTAATATTTATACATTGCTGTCATTAATATTTTGAATTGACATGAATTAATTCAACTGAAATTTAAAATAGTAGAAGTTATAAATGCTCAGAATAAAAATACATTTCTCTAAATTGGGAACTTGAGTTTTGCTAAAGTAAAATTTCGCGTGAGTGAGTTTTTATAAAAAGATTTTATAAAAAAAATTTAAATTTAGCTTATTAAGCAAAACTGAATCTGCAAAGGAATTCATTCTTAAATAGGAAGCACATGCATTATGACTAAACGTGCTTTATTAAATTTGTCGTATCATTTATATCAGCATTTTACTGATAATTTATTATATTTAATAATGAACGTCTATTACACTTTTGATTATGCGGGCAAGAATTACATTTGTGACATAATAACATTTTGTCAAAAATTTGTTTTCATTATAACAAAAAACTGCAACTTCTAATTTACAGGCATAGGGTAATACATATTTTCCACATTTTTATAATTTTATAATTTTACTCTCTAGATACATCTTAAGTTGGGTGTACCGATACATATCTTTAGTTAAATATACCGATGTGCAAGCGGCAACTGTAAAATGTAAAAGCGGCAATGTGCTGCTTGAAGCAAGTATGTAAGTTGATAATAACGCCTGTAGGAAGCCACGAATTTTACGCACGAACGCAAAAGTAATTTTTATGCTTTCTGATGGCTGAAATCATACATATTTCCAGTTGCATATATTTTGTATCATTAATAATAACTTAAATGGATTTTTCCTTGCTTTAACAGCTATTTCTCCATGCCGTAGTTTATACAAATTATTGCAAAGTTAGAAATTTTCTTTAGAAAGAAGAGTTTTGGCATTTAAAAAGGCTCTGAAAGGTCATAAATTTTCCGTTAGCATAGCATCTCTGCAACCGGCAGCCCCGAAACAAACAAAATCCTTATGATGGTGGCTAAAGTTATTTAAGTACTTCCCAAAGAGCTGGTGGCGTAAATTATGCCACTTTCAGTGGATTGATATTTATCTCATATTTCGTCTTATTTGTTTCTTAAATATGGTCAACACGAGAAAGCCTCCGGGGCGAGGTTTTTGTGAGTTTTCGTGGGGGAATTTATTATACAATAATTTTTGCCACCCACGTATTAATTAGCTCAAACTAGAGCTTATGTAATTTTGGAGAAAAAGAGACGCTTTCCCCATCCTGGATTCGAACCAGGGTCCCTCCGTTTAGCCCGGAGTGTCTTGGACCGCTAGACGAATGAGGACAGGAAACAACGCTCTCTTTCTCCGTATGTAAAGATGTTAAGGTATTATTACCCTCCGCAGGGATAACACAATTGCCAAATATGGTCAACACAAGAAAGCCTCCGGGGCGAGAATTTTGTGAGTTTTCGTGGGGGAATTTATTATACTATAATTTTTGCCACCCACGTTTTAATTACAGCTCAAACTAGAGCTTGTGTAATTTTGGAGAAAAAGAGACGCTTTCCCCATCCTGTCCTCATGCGTCTAGCGGTCCAAGACACTCCGGGCTAAACGGAGGGACCTGGTTCGAATCCAGGATGGGGAAAGCGTCTCTTTTTCTCAAAACAACTCTTCTAGTTGAGCTGTATCATCGTGGGTGGCAAAATATTAATATATATTGTTCTTCCTCGCCGTGCTTTCATAAAATCGTCATCAGAATCTGGTATTTCATTAAAACGTCGTACTGTTAGATATTCCTGCTGTGGCTCGTTCAATAAAGGAAAATGTTAAACCCATAAAAATGGAATAAAGAAAATGTATTTTACTTTACCCACTAACATTTAAATTCCTGATGTATCTGTTGTTTGTTACAATAATTCAATTTTGATTTATTGTCATTTTAAATTTCGGAATTTAATTTGGAATTAAATTGTGTTTAGTTGCACTTTCTGTAAAAAATACTTTACAGATACTTTATATATACTTTGCAGATACTTTATATAAAAATTATTTCGGCTAGACTTCCCATGTTAAAATTATTATAATATTGCTACTGATAATATTAGCTTATGGCGAAGACGGATAAACAGGTATTATTTTATTGTTCATGATTTTGAGATATATATATCACCATCATCATCATATTCAACCATTATCTATCCACTGCTGGATGAAGGTCTCTCCAAATGCTTTCCACACAAGTCTATACTGAGCAATTCGCTTCCACGTCACCTCAACCTGTTTTCTTATTTCATCTACCCATCTAGTTTACGGACGTTTTCTAGGTCTTCGGTGGCCTCTTGGAATCCAGTTAAGAATTACAGTTCACTGTTGATCGGTTTCTCTTGCGATATGCCCAGCCCATCTCCATTTCAGCCATTTTATTTTAACGCTGATGTCCTCCACTCTAGTTTGCTCTCTTACCCAAGTGTTCATTTTTCGATTTCTCCTAGTTATTCCACGCGACAATAGTAAGAGAGGACTGACACTACACACTGGGTGAAGGCCTTTCTTTTTTAGACGGAAAGGAAATTTTCCCTTCAGGATAAAACTGTTTGGTCCGAATACACTCCAACCAAGTTTAACATGTCTGTTGAGTTCTTTCATAACGTTGCCTTCCATTTAAATCAACGGCCCGAGGTAAATATATGAATCAGCAATCTCTAGTTCAATGTTGTCAATTTGTATTTTTGTTTTCTCTATGAAATAATTGAACATGATGTTAGTTTTTTGTAGGTTTATCTTGAGTCCAACTTCTTCACTTCTAGTTGAGAGCTCTTATACCATGTCTTGGAGTTCTGATGGGTTCGTTGAAAAAATAACAATGTCATCAGCAAACCGCAAATGATTTAAATATTCACCATTTATTTTTATTCCCCTGTTATTCCAATTTATTTGCTGAAAAATCATCTGTAAAGCTGAAGTAAAAAGTTTTGGAGAAATGGTATCTCCCTGCCTCACACCTTTACCAATTTTAATAGTTTTGGTATCTTTATGTAACCGAAATTTTGCACTTGCATTTTTATACACACATTTCACCATGTCAATGTACACATCCTCGATGTCTGCTGATCTTAAAGAGTTGATGACTGCTGACGTTTTAATAGAGTCAAAGGCCTTCTCATAGTCAATAAATGCCACACAATGGAAGTTCATATTCATGTGTTCTTTCAATTAATTCTCTTAATACTTGAATATGATCTACTCTACTGAATTCACTTCGAAATTCGGCGTGTTTTCTTGTTTGAGCTGCATCTAATGTTTTCAGTAGATTTTATAAATAGCAGGTAACAAGCTAATTGCTCGGTAATTTTTCAAATCTTCTTTATCATCTATTTTATGCAAAAGAATTACTGTTGCAGAATCCCAGTGGTTTGGTATGTTACGGCTGTTACGTCATTTTGTAAAGAAATTTGAAAGTATGTCTTCTACATGTTCTCCAGCTTCTTTTAGGACATTTAATGTGATGCCATCATCATCAGGGGCTCTACCTTTCTTCATATTTTTATTTCGAATGCTACTTCCTCTTTTAAGATTTTAGGCTCTTCTCCTTTGAATATTTCAGTGTCTTCGTTTAATTTAATTTTGCTGTTTCCTTCATATAGCTTTCTGTAGAATTCTTCAACTTTTCGACGTATTTCTTCCCTACTTATTGTTACGGTGCCATCCTCTCCTTTTAATGCAATGATGTGTTTCTTCACAACACACAAACTTCTTTTAACAACCCGAAGGCTATTGCTGTTTTCAAATGCTTTCCTTACTAATTCATAGTTTAATTTTCTTACGTCTTCCGTCTTTTTGCCCAGAGTTTAACGATGTTCTACATACTCGATCTTGCGACTGGTATTTTGATTGTCCACCTTCATAAGTCTTCGCCTTTTCATGAGTTGTTTCGTCTTCTCAGATAATTTGCTATTGTGCTTTTTACATATTACACCACCAATTTTCCCAGCAGTTTCAATTATGGTTTTTATAATGGTTTCATATTCTTCTGAGATATTAACTTCTTCAATAAATTCTTCCAGTACAGAAAGGCGATCTTTTAATTTCAACATGAATGCCTCAGTATTTTCTTTCACACTTTATTTAAATCCACCCTCGTATATACTTGTTTCCTATTGAGCCTTTGTCTTTGTAATCTAGAATTTAAGTGCATGTTACATCTCACCATTCGACGATCACTTCCGGTATCAAATCTGTTCAGCACGCTGCAATATTCATAAATTGGTTTCTTGGTTACCAGAATATAATTAATTTCGCTGGTTCCTTAATTTGGGTATTTCCATGTCCAATTTGTTTGTGGTTTCTTCTTAAAAAATGAATTCATAATGCTGAGATTTTCAGCTTCTACAAATTCGGTAAGTTGATCGCCACGTTCGTTCCTTTTCCTGTATCCGTATTTAACAACAGATGTCTCTCCTTATTTCTGTTGTCGAATACTTGCGTTATAATACCTTATGATGAGTTTGATGTGTTGTTTCCCCTTGGTATGTAGCTGTTTGATTTCTTCATAGAATTCTTCAACCTCCTCGTCGGTATGGCTTGACGTTGGTGCATATGCTTGTACTATCTGAAGTTGGTATCGCTGGGTTAGTTGAACAACGAGCCTCGCTGCTCGATCTGACGTGCTTTGGACTTCAAGAAGGTAGACTTTAATTCTTTTGTTGATTAAGAAGCCAAAACCACTTGTTCTTCCAGTTTCCGTTCCTCTATAATAAAACAAATGTCCGTTTTAAGTTCCATAAACTCTTCACCTTTTCTTTTGACGTCACTGAGTCCTATAATGTCCCATTTGATCTTTTCAAGTTCTTCTTCCAATTCCTGAGGTTTTGCTTCTGAAGCAAGGGATCGTCTATTATACGTAGCCAAGGTTAATAATAAACGGCATCCTGGGCCATTCCAGTGATTCTTAGCACCTCCTGCTTTCATATTAAGCTGACCGTTGCTTTGACCAGGAGCACTCCTGCAGCACCTGTTGACTAAGGTCCGTGGTTTTTGGTTTGTAAGCATAATGGAGGAATTATCTATAGTTTCACTACTCTAGTTGCACGGGTTGGTGAATTAACCCTCCCTTTTCACCTTTCTATTCGTGCAGCAAATATTAATTTGCTTCATAAATAGAAAGCCCGGCCCGCACCACTGGAAGGCGGGGTAGGACGCTACTTTCCTGGCCCATCCAGTGTCATACATCGTCACATAAGTTGAGCGTGTGGGACTCCTTCCAGTTAGATACCAGCAACCCTTTTGCAGGCCATATATATATATGCGTATAAAAGATAAAGGAAACATATTAATATAACATTATTTTTATATATAATCTTAATAAAAATTCAAAAAATGTGTAAATTCACTTAAAATTTTTTGAGTATAATAAAAGTTAACTTCAATTAAATATTCCACAAAGAACTCTACATGCACCATAATTTACTCAAAATTATAACATGTAATAAGATTTAAAATTTTTACATGGAACTTCATTTTCATTTCGCAATATAATTTAATTGTGCAAATGTGGTGCAAACAATATTATGGAGAAAAGATATTTAGTTTTGGAAGCATAGAACGGAAAAAACATGTGAGCTTTCTTCAGGAGGTTGAGAAAGCCATCCATCAAAGTCTTCTAAACAAATCATTCAGTTTTGCACATTGTGTCACGCAAGGGAAAAAATGAGATAAATTTCGCTATTTCCACATTTTTGTAACACGCCATTTTGAGAGAAAATACGATTTATCATTTCATTGTAGATTTTACCGAACCTTCGTTAAATTCAACTTCAAAATAGTGGAAAAAATGCAATTTTAAGTAACAGAATTATATTTTCCTCATTTTTAGAAAGTGAACGTTATTCGGGGGAAATCTATGAACATAAATTCCTAAACCAGCCATAGCGTCTAGAAGAATTTAAATTTCAAATTCTCCTCAGCTGGCTCAACCATGCCTAAAACAGAAATTGCATTTCTATGTTTAATCTCTCGTTTTTGAAAGTTTCAAAAAAATTTCTCAAATATTCTTAGGTACTCTAATTTTATTTTATATCGTTTCTTTCGTATTCTTCATCTCGTCTCTGTTTTCAGCCTGCATACTTATGATAATTTTTTGTTGTGTATTATACGTGTACATGTTAATATATATATTTGCTATATATATTCCATTATAATGAAGGTAAAATGTGGGCCAGGAATTTCGACATAACTTTCGAATTATTTTGTTCCGTTTTATCCATCAGCATATTGAAAAAGTTAATTGTTTAAATAGACTTTTATGAATAGCAATCCATTCTAGATTTCTATGTACAAATAATTAATGAAATAGATAATTGAACTTTTAGGAATTTTCATATTTTCAGTGATTATTAATAATATCAGATTTGGTGGATGGCGTTGGTTATCTTTGGAATGGAACAAGAAATGAGCGAGAAGTTTAATTAATATTTAATAAAGGTTCGCTTTCGAAATTTTTATACCTTTAAAAGATATACGTTAGAGTACTTTGACGTCGGTCACTGTCTTCTAATATTGGGATACAAAGACTTAGTTTTATAGTTTAGTAGATGCATAGGCAAACACTTCGGTTTCACAAAAGTAAATTGTGGCAAACGGGAAAAGAAATGCTTCTGCTTTTGAGGCAGAAGTTTAAATTCCTTCTTTAAAATTAATCAAAATTTAGGACATGAATAATCGTGGAAAGCAATTTTTAAGGCGCTGTCTAAGGTAATGTCTATGAGGTATTCAAAAACATTGATATCAGGCAGGGTGATTTCGAAGTATCGGTAACTGGATTCATTACCCATTTATACTCCTTCGGTATTATAATATTTCTTGGACCGTTTAGTGAATTTTTTTAATATGTTTAAAATACGAGAGTTGGAACATTAATAGTGGCAACTATTTACTTACAACTGATACAAAATAGATACATGTTACCAAGTTTTACTGTCCCTCTATGTAGTCACCAGTATTGTGTACAAACCGTTGCCAGCGATGTGGAAGTTGTAGGATACCATTAGCAACGCCTGTTGCGTTGATAGTTCGAATGGATCGGTCTACTGCCTGAAGAATCTCTGGAACAGTTGTGAAACGAATGTCACAAAGTGGTTGCTTCATCTTAAGAATCAAGTCATACTCCCCGGACTTAAGTCCTTGTGACTATGACTTGATTCCTAAGATGAAGGAACCGCTTCATGGCATTCACTTCAGAAATGTTCCAGAGATTTTTCAGGCAGTAGACCGGTCCATTCGAACTATCAACACAACAGGCGTTGGTAAAGATATCGTACAAATTCCAGATCGATAGCAACGGGTTGTGCACTATGCAGGTGACTACATTTAGGGGCAGTAAAACTTGGTAACATGCATCCATTTTGTGTCAACTGTAAACAAATAGTTACCAAACCTCGTATATTGAAACAATAATAATAATAACAATCATGTAGTAATCATGATGCGATGAAAAATAATTCTTTGAGAATTAGATTTATTCATTTAGTTTTTACTGAAAAGTGAAATTATTTTTGCTGAATGTGTCTTTTCATTTTCAATGTCTCTACAGAGCCACGAGGACTCGGAGCACAGATTAGGAATCTATGATCCAGGCCATATGAAAATATATATTAAAATCGGAGAAAATGCAACAGAACAGAAAAGGGAAAACGAATTTCATAGAATTAAAATCCAGGCAACTATTCACGGAAAGTCCAAAGATTATTCTTATGAGCAGAGATGGGAAATTGTGGTCTATAATGATCCCCAATCTCTGAATCGGGAGGATAATCGAAGAAGAATAAATTCAGAGAATGCGTAAAATCGAGGTATCACTGCAAATAGTTAGTGTTATCATTGGCATTTTCCTATTATTATAATAGCTATCTAGATTAATTACTCGATGGTTATTGGTTATATGAACCATTTTATAAAATATTCAATATTTTCCCCAAGTTTTTTTACTTAAGGCAAAAATTCCGTTACAACTTCAAACGATATTTATACAGATTAATAAGGCATTTCGCATATAAAAGCACCGTTTTCGGAATAGAATTAAATATAACATATTAGTGAATATCGAAATATAACCTCTGCATTAAGAAAAAAAATTTAAGTTTGAATAATCGCTTTTAGGTTGAAAGATAACATAGGGCATAAATAAAAGCTTTTCTCTCATACGGAAAGCCATAAATCAAATTTTAATCTCCCGTGGCTACACTTTCCGAATTTTAGAAAATTCCCCGAAAACTGCAAACTTCATTTCGTTTCAATACTTAGATTTTTAATTGAAGGAAATGTAAAAATAGCTTTTTGAATTTCGAAAATATAAAATACTAATTCTTTCTTAATATCTCTCTCGTTGTCAAAATAAGATATTTTTTAAATGAAAAATCTTTGCGTTCTTAACAGCTGAGATTGAAAGCTTTCCTTTCCAATTTTAATTTTAAAACAAAAACAAGTTTAAACTCTGTCAAAAGTTAAATTTCTGGAGTGATTAATGATGCTAGTTAATTAAAAAAAATTAATGTGTTCACGTAAGTATTTGATATAAAAAATCCAATTCAGTATTTTTAAACTTGACCAGTATTTTACTATTCTGTAAAATTATGTAAGTAATATGCACATGTAATATGATAAGAAGCTATATATAAGATGATCCTGATTTCTAAAGACAAAATAATAGGAGGTTGAAGAGAGATTGATACATAATTTAAGTGATTGAGCTAATAATACAGCAGAGACAAAGAAATCCGGAATTCCGTTTCCTGATCCTGATCTGTGTTACTATGTAGTGAAAATAAGCCTAAAACTGCCTTTTTTAACACACTAGAAAAGAGTTGGGAACTGCCAAGTATGTATAACAGGTGAAGAACATCAAAATAAAAATTTTTTGTTCAGTGAATTTTTTTCCAAAAATTAGCCGTTCGGGCACTACAGTGAATTTACTGTTTGTGCTCACCACATTCAAGGTTTCACAAATGGCTACAATGCACCATTTTAAAAATTTTTCAAATTGTTTAATATCAACAGACATCGGGCTCTCTCCAGCGATTTTTTAAAATCAGTTAAATTCACCGGAATTGTATGTGTAGAATCTGGGGCTTCAGTTGCGATCATATATGTAATATATACCATGGTAAATATTAGTTACGATCTACAGCCAAACCAGTGGATGTGGGCAAATATGCGTTATTTATTGTTTCCAACAACCCCTCTTACTTTCTCGGCAGAGTTCAGGACCATCATGTATATATATATATATATAACATACATAGAATTTCATTTAACTTTTCAATGAAAATAACCATATTCACGATTTAGGGGAAAACTGAGCCCATTTTCAGCTAAAACCAACGTTCTCCTAAGAGATCTAACTCTCTACCATCTAAAACACTGTCCTAGATGGTAGATCTAACTCTCTACCATCTAGGACAGCGTTTTTTAACCCTTTTCGGGTCAGAGTCCCCCCTGTGAACTTCATTCACGACCGTGGCCTCCACTGACGTATTTTTTTAATTTTATAAATATAATGTCTCAAATCAATGTATTTCATCAAAAACACTTTATTTATTGCACAAGTAATATTAATAATAGAGATATTTCATAATCATATATGATAATATTGTTAATAACTTAGTGATGTCCTTGTGGTTGATTAGTACAAGCAAGTTTTTTTTATATCTGTCTGCAGCTTTGTTAAAGATATCGAAGATCACCTCAAAATATTGGGATTGTTACTAATAGAGCATTCAAAAAAGTAATTATTGAATAATTTAATATCACTTTGCCGTTACTTCTTTGCTATATTAGTAATAATTTTGTTTCGTAAGTCAACTGCTCGTGACCCCCTAATTTCACGATGTGATCCAGTGACCCTACAAGATTTTGCCCTGGCCCACAAGGGGGCCCATATGGTTCCCGCTGAGAATCACTGGTCTGGGGCAATGCTAAGAAAATGGCGGCCCGCGGAATTGTTGTGTGAGACCGATTGTCAGACTAATATGTTGAGTGAGACCGATTGTCAGACTAATATGTTGAGTGAGACCGATTGTCAGACTAATATGTTGAGTGAGACCGATTGTCAGACTAATAAGTTAAAGTGTTGGTATCAACGGCTTTGGTCACACACTTCCTGATGCGTGTAAATCTCCATACTTTTACATGTTAAACACAATCACAGCTGACGCTCAATATCGCGTGCTGCTGATAACAGTATTCAATAACTACTGGGGAAGGTTTGCTGGAGAAGGTTGTGGAGATCCTTATATATGTATAACGACAACATTTGTTGAGGAATCTGGTCTGGATGGGATGTATAATAAAATGCGCGTGAAAAGTAAGATTGTTAGAAGTAAATCTCAAACAAATTCGGAGCCAGTACATAAGAATATTGTTGCACCATTAACATAATTCATTTAAAAAAATAAACAATATCAAATAAAACAAACGCACAAAGGAAATCTATCAGCCTAATTTTTAAAGAAAGAAAATCTCAAAATCATAAAACTACAAAAAATGCAAAGTGATTTATTGATTACGCTAAGATCTGTGAATTAATTGCGAAACCGTGATCATTACTTTTGAAAATTTAATTAATTATCGGCTGATGGGATAATAGGCACTAAACTTAAAAATTGCAAACAAAAAGGAAGCGAAGGGTTTAGAAATCTAATTAATGGTTAAGTAAACGGTTTTAAATATTCTAGACTAAAAGAGAAAGATACATATCTAAAGTAGTAAAATAGTTATCGTGTAATTAATCGCCATTCAAAGCACATTAGTGAACATGAAAAAATTAAATGTAGGAAAGAAATAAAAAAAAAAAAGAATTAAGAGAGATAGTTACTTAAAATTGTGTAGTTTTCATTCATACGAATGCATGCTCACTTATCTTTTAAATTTCTACTCTAGTTTTATTCAACAGCAGAATATTGGAGGTAGCAAACTAATTTTAGAAGAATCCTTTGGCCCATCTTCTTTCGGTTCTTCTTTTGAGCTACATGGTCTATGATTTCCTATTATGAGCGTTTGGTTTTCTTGATGATGTCTTTTCAGACTTTTACAGACCATGTAACTTCCATTTAAATATACGGAGTAATACTAGGAACGTATCCTGCAGTGTTTCCTTGTATTATTCGTAATTTTAGCGATTACATAGATATTGTCCATGCTTTACTACTGTGATAGTATAGGTAGGACATATTGGTTAAAAATGCTTTCCTTTTTAATAAATTAGAAGCCTTTTTAAAACTTATTTGAAGTCGATATAACGTATGTTAAATGAGCTTAACACTTGGTTATCAAAAATTGTATTTAATGCATGTAATTGGCTACGTAGCAACGACATGGACATAAACAGTAGCTAGGCTCTACAGCCAAACCGGCCCCCTTGCGGACACGGGGATATGGGAAAATATGCCTTATTTGGTGTCCCCAGCCTGCTCTTATCTCTTCAACCTCCTCTTATTTTGTCTCTAGAAATCAGAATCATCTTATATATAGCTTCTTATCATATTACATGTGCATATTATTTACATAATTTTACAGAATATTAAATTATTGGTCAAGTTTAAAAATACTGAATTGGATTTTTTATATGAAATACTTACGTGAATACATTAATTTTTTTAATTAACTAGCATCATTAATCACTCCAGAAATTTAACTTTTGACAGAGTTTAAACTTGTTTTTGTTTTAAAATTAAAATTGGAAAGGAAAGCTTTCAATCTCAGCTGTTAAGAACGCAAAGATTTTTCATTTAAAAAATATCTTATTTTGACAACGAGAGAGATATTAAGAAAGAATTAGTATTTTATATTTTCGAAATTCAAAAAGCTATTTTTACATTTCCTTCAATTAAAAATCTAAGTATTGAAACGAAATGAAGTTTGCAGTTTTCGGGGAATTTTCTAAAATTCGGAAAGTGTAGCCACGGGAGATTAAAATTTGATTTATGGCTTTCCGTATGAGAGAAAAGCTTTTATTTATGCCCTATGTTATCTTTCAACCTAAAAGCGATTATTCAAACTTAAATTTTTTTTCTTAATGCAGAGGTTATATTTCGATATTCACTAATATGTTATATTTAATTCTATTCCGAAAACGGTGCTTTTATATGCGAAATGCCTTATTAATCTGTATAAATATCGTTTGAAGTTGTAACGGAATTTTTGCCTTAAGTAAAAAAACTTGGGGAAAATATTGAATATTTTATAAAATGGTTCATATAACCAATAACCATCGAGTAATTAATCTAGATAGCTATTATAATAATAGGAAAATGCCAATGATAACACTAACTATTTGCAGTGATACCTCGATTTTACGCATTCTCTGAATTTATTCTTCTTCGATTATCCTCCCGATTCAGAGATTGGGGATCATTATAGACCACAATTTCCCATCTCTGCTCATAAGAATAATCTTTGGACTTTCCATGAATAGTTGCCTGGATTTTTATTCTATGAAATTCGTTTTCCCTTTTCTGTTCTGTTGCATTTTCTCCGATTTTAATATATATTTTCACATGGCCTAGATCATAGATTCCTAATCTGTGCTCCGAGACCTCGTGGCTCTGTGGAGACATTGAAAATGAAAAGACACTTTCAGCAAAAATAATTTCCATTCTCAGTAAAAACTAAATGAATAAATCTAATTCTCAAAGAATTATTTTTCATGGCATCATGATTACTACATGATTGTTATTATTATTTCAATATACGAGGTTTGGCAACTATTTATTTACAATTGATACAAAATAGATACATGTTACCAAGTTTTACTGTCCCTCAATGTAGTCACCTGCATAGTGCACAACCCGTTGCCAGCGATGTGGAATTTGTAGGATATCTTTACCAACGCCTGTTGTGTTGATAGTTCGAATGGACCGGTCTACTGTCTGAAGAATCTCTGGAACAGTTCTGAAGCGAATACCACGAAATGGTTCCTTCATCTTAGAAATCAAGTCATAGTCACAAGGACTCAAGTCCGGGGAGTATGACTTGATTCCTTAGATCAAGGAACCTTCATGGCATTCGCTTCAGAACTGTTCCAGAGATTCTTCAGGCAGTAGACCGGTCCATTCGAACTATCAACGCAACAGGCGTTGCTAATGATATCCTACAACTTCCGCATCGCTGGCAACGGTTTATACACAATGCTGGTGACTACATAGAGGAACAGTAAAACTTGGTGACAGGTATCTATTTTGTATCAATTGTAAATAAATAGTTGCCACTATTAAAGTTCCAACCCTTTTATTTTAAACATATTAAAAAATTCACTAAACGGTCCAAGAAATACTATAATACCGAAGGAGGAGTATAAATGGGTAATGAATCCAGTTACCGATACTTCGAAATCACCCTGCCTGATATCAATGTTTTTGAATACCTCATGGACATTACCTTAGACAGCGCCTTAAAAATTGCTTTCCACGATTAATCATGTCCTAAATTTTGATTAATTTTAAAGAAGGGATTTAAACTACTGCCTCAAAAGCAGAAACATTTCTTTTCCCGTTTGCCACAATTTACTTATGTGAAACCGAAATATTTGCCTATGCATCTACTAAATTATATAACTAAGTTTTTGTATCGTAATATTAGAAGACAGTGACCGACGTCAAAGTACTCAAACGTATCTCTTTTAAAGGTATCATAAAAATTTCGAAAGCGAACCTTTATTAAATATTAATTAAACTTTCTCGTATTTTTTAAATTGATGAGCGTATGATTTCTTTCCTACATTTCTTAAAATCAATATTAATAATATTTAGGAAGGTGACCCGGTATAATACTCGCAATACGATTGACGAAACGAAATCTAACAAATAAAATCAGTTTTATTTCTATACTTAATATAATTATTGCTCAAATACGTCTCAACTCGTTTTGCTATATTTTCAAACAATTTTTCTCTTTAAACTTGTTTTGAATTCATTTATCGGAGGGGAAAATAACAATTATTATGCTCGCTTAAACGGCCAGAAAAGCCTACGTGATTTGTTTTAAATGTATTAGTAAAAAATATTATAACATGCTTTATAACTATTTTAAACTTTTAAATTCATTTCTTATTTACAGGCAGCAAAACTGCTCTGTACGTTAATACATATCTAGCAAGCGAACCTATCTGGATTTCGAACTAACTGCTTTGAAGCTTATATTTTCAATGCGAATTTTTGCTGAAAAACCACCAAACAGGGGTTGATTATTTTTCCGTTTTGTCGAAAGATTTGAAGGTTAATATTTCAAAATTTTGAGTTTTACTGGAAAATTGCTGAAACACATATCAAGTGAATGTTATTTGACTAAATACAACGTTGAATTTGCGATAAGTTTTAATACATCAATAAGCGCTTTCGACCCTTCACGGACGGGTCATCATCAGAATGTAACAAGACTTTGTGAAGTTATAAATGGAAAACAATTTTGGAAATAAAAAGTTTATTAAATGATATCAAATGTAAATAATAACTTGCGTTGCCAATTTGTAAAATGAAAATAATGGTGAAATTAAACGTGCTAAAGTTATTATTTGCTCATTGATAGAATGAACTTCCACGCTCCATTTAGTTTTACCGGAGTTTCGAGATTACATATTGTGGGCGTTGTTTGGTAGATTCTATCGTAGTCTTAGGTTTGTTTGATGTTCTTTTAAGCGGATTTTAAGTGGTCTTTTTGTGTTGCCTATGTAGGATGATTGGAATTCGTTTGATTTGTTGACCAATGGGGTGTAGTAAACTCCTGATTTTTCTTATATTGTTATTGGATTCCTGTCTTTTCTGATGTTGTTAATTAAAAAGAACGCTAAAAAGAACATCAAGTAAACCTAAGGCTCGGACAAAACGAAACAGGACTTACACACTATGTATTCAACAACGAAGCCGAACCAAATTTTGAAGAAACAGAAATTTTGGCAACAAACGCTAAGAATGAACACTTCCTAAGACTAATGGAATCAATAGAAATCCACCAAAGAACACACACAATATGCAACCCCAAAAACACAGGTATAACGAAGTGGAGCATGAAAATACATTCAAATTTAATGAGCAAATAATAACTTTAGTACGTTTAATTTCACCATTATTTTCATTTTACATATTGGCAACACAAGTTATTATTTACATTTGATATCATTTAATAATTTTTTCATTTCTAAAATTGTTTTCCATTTTATAACTTCACAAAGTCTTGTTACATTCTTATGATGACCCTCCAGTGAAGAGTGGAAAGGGTTTAATGATGTATTAAGACTTAACGCAAATTCAACGTTGTATTTATTCAAATAATATTCATCATAAATTGCGGGTATTAGCAAGATCATTGAAAATACCAAGTGATATTAGATAACCTGTCTTAAAAGCCGAAGATAATTAAAATCGATTCGCGGAATCATGAGATATCAAGGTTTGTAATAGCTGTTTTCGGACTTTGGGGGTCACTATCTCCGAAATATAGGCCATCTGAAAAAAGCTTGGACATGGGTATAATAATAACTTTTTGAGACCTATGGAATGCACCTACTTTGGTTCTAATCCCCGTAGGGCACGTTTGTGGGTTCCCTCGTAAGACTTCCTTGACGTACGAAATTATTTAATTCCACAGCCGATGTTTTTCCTTCGAGTCTTGTGTTTTGCAGCTAGATATTTCGCCCTTACTTTTCAATTCTGTATTGTGCTTTTATAAATATTTTGGGGCTTGTGAGAAAAGAAAAATTTTACTTTGTCCATAGAGAGATAAATTGCCTATATCCACATAAGGCCATTAGCTAATTTAAAAAATAAAATTTAAAAATTTTCAGTATAACTTGCAATAAAGTTAGTTGGAGCAAGCTGAAACAATATGCATCAAACTTTTTCTAGATTAATTTAAAACTTGTGTTCATTTATGTCGATTAATCGTCCTTGCTTTTTCACTTATGAACTTCGCTAAATTCATATTAGTTCTGGAACATTTTGACAGCGCAGTGCTTTAATAATAGTTGATTTGAAAATACAGACTCCAGAGTTGATTCTCATTAAAAGGTATGGATGGTGACATTGTGCCTTTCAGAAATTTTCTGGAGAACCCGAATGTAATGTATTGTATTAAAAAAAATTTTTAATCACTGCTTATTTTTAAGCTCTTGCCCATCATATAATAGTCCTGACATTCTATTTTTCATAACCTCAATAGCAATTTTAATAGTAAATTTTAGTAGTAGTCTTAATAAATCTCTATAACTACAGAGGAATAAGAAGAAAGAAAGCAAGGGGGAAAGAAGTAAAAGTTTAACGGTATAAATTTTACCAATCATAAATTTTTATTCATATTTTCTTCCTGTCATTTCTACTTATTTTATATTTTTTCTGTGTTTGCACTTTTTCCACCAATTATATAATTTCTAAATTGTTTCTTTCTAAAGTTCTTTTTAGAATTTTTCATTTTTCTCTTCGTCGTTATTTCTTACTACTTTTTAATTTACTAATTTTTTATCTAAGCTTTCTTTCTCTTTATTTTTGGTTTTTGTGTCAGGCCTAGCAACAATTAAGAGTTATGGTATATATATATATAATACTTAAAACCTAATTATAGCTTTCAAATTGTCAGTGATGTCTCTCGAGATAATTATATATCAACTTCGCTTCAAATCATAAGGTCGAATGTATAATTTTCGTCGACTGAGAGGCAGTCACATTTAATCCTCTGTCAGTAAATATGGTCATTGACAGAGAGCTTGTTATTATCGCTAAATTGAATAATTGGCGTCTTGTAGCACAACAGCAATTCGTTATAATACTTAAAGCCATCAGTCACCCTTACAGTACGTATTGTAACTATCTAGTTCGATGTTTCTCAAACTTCGGTCACTCACGTATCGCTTCAAGCATTCCTTTACTTATCGCGGGCCATAGGAGTGGGGAAATTCTTCCCCCTCCATTAAAGAATATATTGCCTGAAATTAAAGTTGCCAACTATGGTTAATAATATTAAGCCCTACTTAGCTACTAACATGCTGATCTCCCCCCACCCGCCTCTTCCAAGGGAAGACATAACCAAAGTAATCCTCGATTGATATGATTTATTGGCAGACTTATATACGTATATAAGAACTCCGGCACGAGGAATTTATTCTTCCCTTGAAATATAATTTTTAGTTTGGAAATATAATTTTGAGTTTGAAATATACCTTGAGTTTGAAATATGATTTTTAGTTTGAAATATAATTTTAGTTTGAAATATAATTTTAGTTTGAAATATAATTTTAGTTTGAAATATAATTTTAGTTTGAAATATAATTTGCAATTCTTTGAAAGTTAATTTGAACTTTTTAGTTTTTTACTTTAAAAAAACACTAGCTTTTGGCAGAAAATCTCTAAAATCTCCGATCAAGTTCTTAAAAAAATATGGGTTGGTTGTCAAACCCACCTGGAACAAAATAATTTTTAGAGTAATGCTATTTGATAAAGAGAATGAGTTACGATCTTATTTTGTCAAATTTACAATGAAAATGACATCATTAACTTAAATAATAATAATAAGCAATGTAGACAGCATGGGTGTATTATGAGGATTCAAATCTTTCGTGAAATTCTGAAAAGTAAAGTTAAATAACACTTGTGGGCACGTATAACGTCAACGAGAGCCGCATTGCAATTTATCATATATTATGAAGAGCCACACCATAGTTACATAGTATTAAATACACAAATTTAATTAATATGGTTACATATTGTACTCTTAAGTGCTATGTAAATTATACATAAAAGAAAATATAATTAAGAGAAAGAAAATACAAAATAATTATTTCAAAGTTTAATAATAACTCCAAGAATGACCTATCGATGCAACCGAAGGTCTACTTTTGAAGCAATTACGTATGGCTTTTACTCTTCATTAACCGATTGACTTCCTTAGTCAATTTAACAAGATTCATAAAAAAACTTCTGGAAAAAAAAAGGATTTAAATTTTCGACGGGAGCCGCACTTAACTTAACGAAGAGCCGCATTTGCTCACCCTTGGTTTATAACAAGGTCCTGAAATCTCGCCCGAAACTTAAATTTCAACGATTTTTAGTTCTTTTTTTTTTCTGAAGTTTGGTGATGGTCCTACGGACCACTTGATAAGCCGCCGCGGACTACCAGTGGTCCGTGGACCACCCTTTGAGAAACACTGATCTAGTTTAATATAAATCGTTTTGCAGATTCTTAAATGACAACAGATTTCATACATGAATATGATCTTCAGGATCCCCTTTACATGTATTACATTCATACATTTATTTACATTTGCAATTATTTATATTTGCAATTATTTACATTTGCAATTATTTACATTTGCAATTATTCACATTTGCAATTATTCACATTTGCAATTATTTACCTTTGCAATTATTCACATTTGCAATTATTTACATTCGTTTTACAATTTACATTTGTAATTTACATTTGATTTACATTTGTTTTACAATTTACATTTGTTTTACAATTTACATTTGTTTTACAATTTACATTTGTTTTACAATTTACATTTGTTTTACAATTTACATTAATTTAATATTTTATTTACAATTTATTTTCAATTATTTGTATTCATAACATCACATTTTTGTTCTAATTTTATTTTCATATTTTATATTCTACAAAATTTGAAACATGTCATCAATTCTGCTGCAGATTGCATTCCATGAAAAAGGAAAAGGAAAAAACTTGATGATATCAAAAAGTTTTCGATAGAATTTCGCGGAATTATAAAATTTTCATCATTATTGTCTCCGTCCTTATTTTGTCATTTCTAGACTGGTATAAGGAGCCAGTGAACATTACATTATTTGTTTTTATACTATCATCATTATTCTTGGATTTGGCTTCATTATGGTTATTTAGTTTGGAACTTTCTTCCGTCAAGTGAATAGCCAGAACAAAAAAGTTACTTCAACAGCGTATACGGTCTCCCTCAAAAGCTGAATCTTTGTACGTAATTCTGAAATCGCAGAAAATGATAAAGAGGTATTTTCTTAAAAATAAATTGACTTTTTCATTTGTACGTTCCACGTTCTAAGATTGAGCAATGGCTCATGTGGGATGGGACAGAGAGCTTAACACGACGCCCCAAATAATGGTATATATGCATGCAACTATAATTCCTTCACGAAGAGTAGTTAGATGGTACCGTTAGAAATTACTAGAGCTGAAGTCACAAACTGCCTAGCCGGTTACAGCAGAGGGGGGCGGGGGGTGTGATGTCATTTTACTAAAAACTGTTTTTTAGCGAACGTTTGTCTGCGCCAAAAACCAGTTCTGAAATGACGTCCTCCCCTCTGCTGTAATCGGCTAGGCCGTTTGTGACATCAGTTCCCGTTATTTCTAACGGTACCATCGGACTATATTTTGTGAATGAAGTATACGCCTATTGAGAGTAAAACAAATTGTTGGCCCAAAGACGGTATTTTTAACCATTTACTGGCATATGCGGGTGTCTAAGGAGATCATAACCTCCAATCAGTTTCGATTGACGAAAACTACAATATAACGTATTATATATACGAATGTACAATACATACGTCCATATAAAATTATAGCCATGAAATCAGCCTTATAATTTTTTTTTGCGTACACTGCTTTAAACCCTGGCCTTGCAGTGGCACCAGTGTAATGCTCCCATCTAGCGCATCGTTGATTCTAGTTCGCCTCCCAGTGGTTAAAAACAGATGCTTGCAGACAAACTTACGCCGTATTTCGAGGTTTGGTTCCCAAGGTTAAGAGTCTCGGAACATTTAAAGTCTACTGTCTTACGGTTATGTAGTGGCCATTAACCCTGGTTTGATTCCCAATGGTATTGAAAAAGCTTGCCGTTTTCACGCCCACCGTAGCCCGTGGTTCAGTTTCCTTGGAAGCAGAGTTTCGGCTTCTTCGGAAAACTGTCTGTCCGGTCGTAGCATAATCTTGTTTCTCCTTGAGCCGTGAAAACAGATTCGCAGCTTTTCTTCGTATTGAGCCATATCCGCTCAGCAAACATTATCAAACATTGGACGAGAAATTACTCCCAAAACAAGAATAAATTTTTGTCTCACAGTTGGAACCGAATCCACAATGCCTTGATACCCAGTCAAGTGGGCTTCCCTTATAAGTTGTAGGCATAAAAACTAAAATTGCAACTTTCGGTTATTGAATAATAAATTAAAATAAAATTAGAGTATTTATAACAATCAATTATCCTATTTTAAGTCATCGTAAAACAATGTATACATTAGCGAAGGGGTTGGCAAACTTTTAGTCCGAAGAGACCTTTTTAAGAAAAAAATTTGGCTTCGGAGCCTCTGACTTTTTTTCACTTTTAATGTGTGTGTTTTTTAGGTAGGGCCTATATGTAAGTAGTAAGATAGTTACTATACTACGCGCGTGATAGTAAACTAATAATATACTCTGTTCGTTCACGAAAAGTTCTGAAACTGTTATAAATAACGGGAGGTGAGGTGACAAACGCGCTATTCCATTAAAGCAGAGGACTCTAATTTCGAAACTTGATTTGCGCCTGCAATCGTTCACCAAAAGCCAGTTCTGAAATTGTAGTCCTCCTCTGCTGTAATTAACTTGCCCGTTTGTGACGTCACCTCCCGTTATTTCCAACTGTTCTATCGGGTTTCTTTTCGTGAACGAACAGTATATAGTAATCGAAATGGGTGAAAACTAGTTTCCTAAAAATTAGGATAATCCGTTTATTTTTTACTGGGCAAGTGGTTTAATTATTCTGAAAGTGTCCTTTTATTTCAAATACTCCCTTGGAGCCCCTGGACATGCACCGCGGAGCCCTTGGATCCCCGCGGAGCATAGTTTGAGAACTTCTACACCAGTGTGCACTATAAGATCCATTACTACGATAAGTGTTGGAATTCCCCTCCATCGAGCTGATTCTATATTCTCACTTGCTTGAGAACGATGCACTAAAACTTACTATTTTCTGTAAAAATAAGTAAACTAGAGGTCGAAATTAACTTTTTAAATCAGGTGCACAAGTGCACCCAAGTCTTGAGACTTAGGTGCATTAAATACTAGTTAAGTGTACAAGTAACGAACGGAATAGAAAGTAAACCTCAACCTTAAAAACGGGTAAAATGTAAGTGAAATAATTACATTAAAACATGTAAGGTAAAAAAGTGCAAATTTTCAAAATAATTGAACATTCGTATGTAATAAAAAAAAATTCAAAGCAAATGCAGACACATTGAGAAAATTATATAAAATTATTCCGTAGTTCACTATTCTTGAAAAAAAAAAGTAAGTAGCCATGGTTTTGAATAG
>QLNU02015003.1:75161067-75186187 GCA_006491805.2 Dysdera silvatica
CAAAATTAAGTTATGCTTGCTAACATTACCCCAACCATTATTGATTTAATGTTAGCTGACGTAGTACTCAGGAATACATTGTCCATTCGTATAAACGTTGTAGAGAAGCGGTTTTTAACTTTCCTAGACCGCAGACACACCTTCTGAATCACTCGCCCTCGCGGACCCCCAAGAATTAACTCAAAGTTTAAAGCCCGGAATTTGCATCATACATATTTATTTCTAGTGTTTCATCACTGATTTTCACCATTTAAGGAAAGAATTTTTCGTTCCCTCATAATTTATTTTTAGCATTAAAGAGTAAATGCTCGTGTCTTAGTACTTTTCCGAACTTTTGTGGGGCACTGGGAGGATCTCGCGGACACCCGGGGGTCCTCGGACAACAGGTGAAGAACCTCTGTTTTAGAACATGGATTTGATGTTAAATGAAGCGTGTTGTCGCATTTAAGCAGACAGCACTACCCTTCTTTGCGATTTTATAAAGAGCAAACCAGGTAAGCACAGTTTTGCCACCTGATGTTTATTTTTTGGTTTGTGGCATGACATTATGCCGATTCTATAATATTTCAGTGCAATCTGACCTCAGAATAAGGAAACGCAATTTTGGCTCTCTAAAGTGACGTTGATTTACGAACGCTAGCACTATCAGCCCTTGTCGTGCTAGTAGTGCTGAAGCACTACTAGTACTGCCAGCACTATTCACACTCTGTTTTGCGTTCTTTAATTTATCGGCCGGTGGCTAATATATTATTTCCTGTTATTCAATTTAACGGCGTATAGTTGTAAGCTTAATTGGTCATATTAAATTTATGAAGCTTGGAAAAACATTTGTTCCGCCATAGCAATTTAAATATGCTTCTGGGATGTTATTTAAATGAAATACATTTATCTTTTCTCCAGATGTAAAATTACATTTATTTTTATTGCAGATACATACTGAAATTAACATAATCCGAGCTATAATTGATGTTAATAAGAAAATTTGAAGAACAGTTTTATTCAGAGAAGACTTTTTGTCAATAATCCGAGTATTACATTGTCTTGGCCGTGACACTTAGAAATATCTGAAACAAGATTTGTATTTTCTGTCGCTTGAAAATTCTAATTCCGCTACTGTAATTACTTTGAACAAATTCTTCGACTGAAGGTTTAAACAAGCATTTATAGGGGAAGTTTAAACAAGCATTTATAGGGGAAGTTTAAACAAGTTGACTTAGGCATATTTTTAAATTTATTCCTTACTTAAATCATTTAGAATTGCAGGCAAAAGTTTTCGAGCAGTGAAACCACATTAAAATAATGGTTTTTGATAATTGTTGCTCACAACCTTAAATACCGTTCATTTTAATATAGAAAATCTTTTGCATCATATGTCTTATTTAATATTATGTGGAAGAAAATTTTATTGAATAAAAAATGGGGATAAATAATAGTAAAAAGTAATCAGATGAATAAAGAGTGAAAGTGGGACGAAATTATATAAAATGGAAATAAAACAAGAAAGTTCTTGTGCCCAGGGCCGGATTAAGGCTTCATGGGGCCTCCAGACAAATTTGTTTCAGGGCCTCTTGTATTATGAATTAAGCCTGTGTAATTACAGTAGGACCCGTATGTAAGGAGGATCTTGGGGCCAACGAAAATTCTACTTTTACCCGATTGATCGCTAAATCCGTTCTGAAATTTAAATTTTAAACTTTTAAAATAAAGTTGGTACAGGTAACATATTTGCATACGACGTACAAGCAACAAATTCGAGGAAAACGTCACGGAAATCGCGGCCCGATAAAAAAATACCGCTCTGATGACAAGGTCCGATTGACGACGATTTTAAAGTAGCAATGAACCTTCAACGCGACGAACCTCCACTAGAACTGCGGCTGCCGTCAAATTAACCGCTTGTGAAGTTTAATATCTTTTGTGAAGTTCAATATCTTGAAGTTTAATATCTTTTAAGTAAAATATCTTTTAAACCTTTCGTGTTTGAAAGCTAGAAATTCTTGACTTTTCCTAAAATATGTTCCTAATAGCATATATAAAGTTTTAAAAAAATACATTACAGAGAACCGTAGTTATAAGCATATGGACCTAGAACCGCGGAAGCGATCAATTTGACCGCTTAGCTCTTTTTATGTCAGTAATAATAATAATAATTAACAAGGACGACATGATATAAAAAGTAATGGTAATGATAATCACAAATATATATATATATATATATAAATAATACAAGGCTAATAATGTGTGTATAAGAATTATGCGAACTGCATGGAATTGTTCAGAAATATTGTTTTTATTGATTAAATTTCAATATGTGAAACCAGATAATCTGGCTTGATTATAACGTTAATAGTCTATCAGCTCTTGTATGTGTGGAATCGAGAGAAACCTACTAAAATTTCATGGAATCGCCCATTTCGTTATATGGAGGTTCTACCGTATATACATATTGAAATTAATATCCAATATTTCAAAAATTCATTATTTCACATCATTTTTTTCATTTATAAAAATTTATTATTTTAACAAATATATCAAAGTAAGAATAATAATAACAGACGAATTGGAGTGCTTCTATAACTTCATCTGCTTTGGACTAGAATAAATTTGCTATCTTTGAGCAGCAAAAACCTATCAATCAATCATTTTATTTGCGAAAAAAATTAAAATTCATATTCAGTGAAAGTAAACTCAAATTTTCAGAAGGCAAAATTACAAAAACTTAAGATAGTATTATCATCATGCACACTTCAAACAATGACGGATTCAGGATGTTCTTACGGTGGGGGGGGGGTTCGAAGGCCCTCGGCGGGAAAATTTTAGTTTTAGTAAATGTTTTATTACTAGCCTTCCTTTATATCAGGGTTGTCCAGCATATGGCCAGCGGGCCATAATCCGGCCTGCCTACAACTGTTTGAAATAAAAAAAATTCTCAAACAAAAATTTTAGATTTTTTTCAAAAATATGGAAAAATAGTTTGGACCACAGAGGTCACTCTTTCTATATCGGAAATGCACAAATAAATAACTAGAAGAAACTCTAAAGAGAGGCTGTTAAATGTTAAGTTCGGTTTTTATTTTCCTTTTTTTTTTAAGAAACCGCTGGCCCACGGGATCCGTGAAAATTCTTTAAGCGGCCCGCTACCCAAAAAGGTTGGACAACCCTGCTTTATACTCACCAAAATATTTAATTTACGACAATGAATTAAAGCTGGGCTTTTCTTTAATTAAACTATATGGTTTAGGGTAGATTATAGTCAAGTATGACAGAAGGATAACCTAGTAAAGGAGACATATACAATAACCAAAAACGATAATTTACAATGTAATTAATAGAACAAGTTTAAATTTAAACTATAAAAACATTGTAATTATTTTACTTTTTTTATAACAAGCAACTTTTTAAAAAATTTGAAGTTTATAGTGCGAAGTCGAGCCATCTTGGTTTCTTTGAAAATTTGTCAATACCTTTTTTTACATCAATATGAATGTCTCTGTGAGTGTGTATTAAAAGTCTCTTCTGTCATCCGCGTTCGAAGCCAAGTTTAACGGCGCTTCAACGATAAAAAACTACGTTTTGCTGAAGCAACACTTACTGAAAATGCAGTTTGAAAGACGAGTAGCTTGTAGATTCGTGGAAAAACGTCTTGATCGCATTTCTCCAAGATTTGGAGACTTTAGTGTAAGACTTTTATTTATTACAGTAGTAACAAACAACACATAAAATATTCTTCATCGTCTTTAATTTTTTTTCCTATTTAACCCTAGGGGGGGGCAATCGCCCCCTCCACCCCTCGCTGGATCCGCCAGTGACTTCAAGCAATCTACATCCATCGTTATGATTCGTATTGCTCTGGTGACAGTTTTTTTTACCAATAAAGGAATTGGAAGAGGTGAGAGGAAGAGGTAACATAGAGGGAAGAGGTAGCATAGAGCCTGGAAAGTTTTTTAAGGTCTCTTCCATTAGGAATGGTAGCATTAAAACCTGTTTAAATGCAAATGCATATGAATTTATTAGCAATGCAATACATAAAATTAGCGTCAAAGGAAAAATTTAAATATTCTGTTTTTTTGGTTTTTTTACGAGTCGTTTTAAAATTTTATTTCAATTTTCATTTTAAAGCTCATGAAAAAAAATTAATTTTGCACCTTTTCTTTCAAAAAAAAAGTTAACAATGGCAGTTTTAGAAATTTAAAGATACAAAGTCAGTTTTTATAATAAGGACTCCGCTTTTTTCCGCTTGCTGTAATTAGTTTTTCTTAAAATATGCAAATTGAAATGTCAAAATTTCAAAAGCCGCTTAATCTGGTAATTAATTTCAATGCAAACAAAATCGTTATTTACATATCTATTTTTAATGTTTACGAAAATATCTGTTCTCTAATTTTTGGCGAAATATAAAAATGAGCAAACAGACATGGAAGATATTGAATGTTAATTTTTGAAGCGAAAATTGTTTATTTTGTTAATTAATCTGCCTAAAGCGAACATAATATACGCAGAATAGTGAACCCACTAATTAAGCAGGTGCAACGATGATGAAAAAAACAGTTTAATTCAACAATTGAAATTAAAATTGTCCTTTTTTTTTTTAATTTTTAACGATGGTAAGTGGCTCTGAGGTTAGGCAGTTGTAGCATATTCGCTTAGCGTGCGGTTATTCTGGGTGCCATTCCCAATTGTGCCAAAAAAGGAAGCTTACAGACTGACTATTCACTGTAGTCAGGAAATTGTTTCCCTAGGACTTAAGAGATTCCGACTCCTCGGAAAACTGCAAGTCCCAGCTTAGCATGGTGTGCGTTGTCCTTGCGCCATAGGTCACAAACAAACGAATGATGGTAAGCAAAAATTTGTCCGAAATGGCTATTCACCTAGTTGCTTTCAAAATTATGAGCTACGTTTGTTAACATTACTTCAATCCTTATTGATTTAATGTTAGATTGAAGTAGCACAGTGTAGCATACATTGTCCATTCGCGTGAATGTTGTAGCATAAATGTGATGTTAAATAGAGCGTATTATTGCGTTTAGGCAGATGACACTACCCTTCTTTAGGATTTTACTGGGGGAAACCTCTATTTGAACACAGTTTTGCCACCTTATGCTTTTATATTTGTAGCATGACGTTTTCTCACATTATGCAGATTCCAGTTCATTAGAATCTGACGTCAGAACATGGTAACGCAGTTTCAGCTGTATAAAGGAATATTTATGTAAGAACGTCAACACTACTAGCACTGCCAGCACTATTCACACCCTGTTTTACCTTCTTTGATTTATTGGCCGGCGGCCAATGTATTATTTCTTTTCATTTAATTTAACGGTGAACATATCTAGTCTTAACTACCTATACTAAAGAACGTTATCGTTTGGAATGAACTTGGTTCTGCTTTCTCAATATGCACAGACATTTTAGGAGGAATGCGCAAACAAGAAGCGGGTAGAGTAAATTTAAACCCACTGCAGTCAAAAACCTACATATTTATGTTATTTTGTGCTGTATCAATAAATACACCTACTGTCTGACGCTCACGAGTTGAGCTCTGGTAAACCTGTCAGTCAGATCACATTCATTTTTCCGTGGGGGAGTTAGGAAAGCCACATCATATGTTTAGCAATGACAGGTTGTGTACTAACTGGATGAGAAAAGATCCCGGATTTACTACCCGCACCCTATTTTGATCAGTTAACTGTTCCAAGTCAAACTTGTGGGTGGACTTCTGGGGATCGACTCGTCAGCATTAAATAGTCAATTATTTTAAATTTCATAAAGTTAATTAAATTTGATGAGGAAATAATTCAAACTTTGCTAAATAAACATGATTATTTCTTAAAGTATTGTATAGTAGGTATTCTTCAATTGCCGAGAGTATAATTTTGCATATAGTAAATTCAACACAGCATATATATGCTTTAAAAGTACGTCAGGAAATCATAATATACACATTTAATATCGCTAGCTCCGTGTCTTTTACGGATATTGTTTTATTTGATATTGACGGATATTGTTATTTCAGTTGAAAAATAAAGCTATATCAATCGACATTTTATGATATTAATGCTATATAGTTATATATGTATATTTAGTGGCTTTGATATAGTGCAGAGGTAACGCGTTCATTTAGCATGTCGTTAATACGTGATTAACTCCCAACAGTTCCAAAAGAATATAACGCTTACGATTAAATTCTCACTGTAGTCCGAAGGATGGTTCCCTAGGCCTTTAAATGTTCAGGTTCCTCAAAAAATTGTAAGTAAATTTCCCTTCGATAGCAGCGCATTTATTTATCATGACATTGATTGATTTTAAATCCCAATGACATCGTGCAATGCGTGTCTTTTTCCCCTTTTGCCCTTCGTCGTCTGGACTTGGTTCTCTTAGTAGAAGAGGTTCAAATTCCTAGCAAAACTGTAGCTCTTCACTTTTTGTAGCATGACCCTAACTTCTCTTGCGAATTGCAGAATGTGCAATTCAGTTGTTCTCCTTTTAGACCCTTCCGTGTTATGAGCTTGTCTCCTTGTTACTTAACTGGTGCTTCTGCTTTTCATAGTTGGCTGTTTTGTCGCATTCAAACGTAAATGGTGAATGTGGACTTTTGAAAGTCTGTTTTCGTTTATGGTTTAATACAGTCTTCGGAAAAGAATGACGGGATTACAAAAGCGGGAAATAGCACATATGCATATGGTTCTCCTGCTAAAATATTAAGAAATGTCTAGAGTCACAGAAGGACCTCAGTATATTTCGATACGTGCACCATTATTTGATCGACAGACGTCGGGACGATAATAAATCTCGTGCAACGTTTTCCGAGGCACAGCCGGAGTTTCTGTTGCAATTGCAGATGCGATCTGTCTGCTTAAGTGGTTTTCTTGCTTGACGTAAATTTGATCACTTGATCCCGATTTAAAGTGTTTTTCGTCTTAGAGGTACTAAAAGGAAACAAACTATGGAAAGCCTTTTTAATGTTGAGATATTTTATAGGCCTAGAGATTGTTCCACTTGCTTCTGATCTTTTCTTTTACATTTTAACGTCCAAGCTAGACATTATTCCAAAGCGCATATTCGTAAGCGCAGAAAACGCAATCTGCGAAGACAAAAACAACGTGATTGTGAAAAGTTTCCCAAGAAACTTTGCGAAAAAAGCAGGAAAAGTTGTCAGAATTAATTTTTCATTGGATTTTTGGGCCAAGGCGACAAATAGCAAAAGCGACAATTTCGGTAGTGCTTTTCCAAAGAAAAATAGCTTTGTCTGCAATATTTTTCACTCTAAAGCAAATGTTTAGCTTTCTTTCTTAATATTGTCTATTGAAAAGTTTGCTATAATAAATTTCGTGCACTTTATTTTTTTAACAAAATAGTTGAACAGAAACGCCTCAATCATGCTGCTTAATAACATTAGGCGATAATACTGTAATACAAGAATTTGCGCAGAACAACTTTGAAAAGGCTTAACTAATTCTTCACAGAGAAACTTGAATAATTTATTAGTCTCATTACACCTTTCAGAAAATAAGAAGACGTGCAGCCGTAGCGTGTTTTACTTACCTACTGGTAAACAGAAGGAATTGAAATTAAGTTCACGATTTATCCTTAATTCACAGCAAAAATATTTGGTGTAGGTTATTTCACCATGTTTCAGTTTCATCAATTACTGGAGTCTACAGTCTGGAGCAAATGTGGGGAACCTGCCGCCTTTAGGATGAATCTGAATTCTGCAAACTAAATCCTTTTATTAATATGATTTTTTTCATCTTATTTGTTTTCTATTTACTTTATCTTTAATATTAACTTAAATGGACGTATTTCAAATGTATCGTGGTAGATACTAAGTCGATCCCAATGAAGGAGATGAAAGTTAGTGTAACAACCAGATCAAGAGAGGAACTCTTTTATTTACAAAGTAGTATTAGAACGAAAAACAACACAATACCTCGCCGCGAGCCATGAGGGAAAATTAAAAATCTATGAAAATAATAATAATAATACTTTATTTATTCTTCTTGGAACAGTCGTTGTGACAATACATGACCACACAAAGGTTCTAAGAAAATATCTAAAATGAATATAAAAAGCATGAGGACCTCAGACTGATTCAAAATAACAAATCATACCAAGCAACATATACAGCCAAATAATAACTTCATAAGATGAAGGCGTTTCACGATTTTTTAAATCTAAACAACAAAGGAGAAAAGACAATAAAACTAAATAAAAACAATAAGTTCAAAGAGCGCAACAACGCACATAAAATACAAGAGATAAAATTAGTATAGTAAGAATAATCCAAAAATTCAATTTTTAGATAAAGGTGCAAAGAAATTGAAATATTTATCCAAAAACACGTTTAATTACATATTATTAAACAAATATATTGATAGTAAAGAACGCCACAAATATATGTATGCTTTAACTAAAATATTAACTGTTTTGTAAGTAGTCCACTATCTTTGTATATACCCGGTATGTATAAAAAATATACACATACCTTTTTATATGCCCAGAATCTACCATTTGTCTCGGTTTATTTCTTCAGATCGGAGTACATTAGAAAGCGAATATGAATATTTTTACCGAAAACATTAAACGAGCACCTATTAAAAAAAATACAAATAATAAGTACAGTTGACCATTTCGGTAAAATGGAGTTCAAATAATGGGGGTCCAGCTATATATCTAATAAGCGGATTAAAAAAGGGAACTCATGCTCCCCAATTGGGTTGCAAAATGCATTGTTTTGTTTAATGACAACTCATACAATTTGTTAAAAAAAGCTACTTGAGCCGCCCCTCATAATTTTTGAATTGCTGCGCTCCTGTATCTAATCGAAACTTCTTGAATGCGGCCTTCCATCACAAAAAAATTCCCCACCACTTGCCTAGAGGATAATAGCAAACTAGACAGTACTACGCAATTCTGCGAAATAACTAGCTTCAGTAAATAGTCTTTATATACATTCGTAAGAGATTAGATGTCGTTCGTAGCTGAGGGAGGAAGGGAGTGAGTAAGAGAGAGCGAGTTTATTTCTGTATTTATTTATTTATTAAATATAGATCCAAATTTCCCATGTGTATCTGCATTATGGATTATCGTATCCGCATTATCGATCCATAATATTTTAATTCAGTTGTATCTAAATTTTTCAATTACTTTTATGTTTAAAACGTATAAGTATATTCAGCAAAACCAAAGCTCAAAATAGTACAATAACACTTAATTCCGTATTTGAAACTATACACGTCGCATTGGCTGAAATTCGAAATTAGCATTTAAGACTTACTATATCAAGGTGTGAATTGTATCTTGCAGCAAGGAATGTCAGTTCTATTTTCAAGATTTAAAATTCCTCGCTGGCGATACTTGGCAACCATATAGAACTATTTGGCGACTAGTAAAAGAATTTTCTTAACCACCTTTTGAATTAGTAATATATGTAGTTTAGTTCCATCCTCTCGCTTCCACTAGCCAACTGCAGAAACTCCTTTCAGTTTTATTAACTACATGTTTTGAATGAAATTCATCTGTAGGGATCCTTGGAAACCATTAAAAATTAGTGCATTAATTGAAGTTTAAATTCTACATACGGCTGGAATGGATTATTTATAAATTATTCAATTTCATGGAAAATAATATCTAATTATTAAAATTTGTTAAGGCTCAACAATATATTCAGGATATAAATGCCATTAATATGCAATTTAAATAACAATTTCAAACTTGAATATCATATGTCGTTTTGCATCACTGAATATGCAAGCGTGAACATAGTGCCCTGCGGTGGCGCAGTGTGGTAACGCGTTCTCCTATTGCGCGGCTAATCCGGGTTCGACTCCCAGCAGTGCAAAAAGAACGCTTACTCAGAGATCTCATAAAGATCGCACTGCTCACTGTAGTCCGGGGTTTGGTTCCCTAGGCCTTAAGAGGTTCGGATTCCTCGGAAAACAGTAGGTCCCGGCGCAGCATGACCACTGTAGTCTTTGAGCCGTAAAACCAAAAAACAAACAAACAATCAAGAGTGAACATAAACACTCGTATTTCTGAAATTATAATAACATGTAGTGAGAGGCCCCTCATCTATATGAGTTGTAGCAATCCATTTCAAACTGCTCCGAGTCCTGTAATTTGGTTAAAAAATTATGATTTCATGTATTCATATCACTTTTTTTTATTATTTTCGTGCTTATCTATTGTGAAAAAACAGCCTCAAAGCTAATAGGAAAATTGATTACTATCCTCTTTTTCCGTGGAAAGAACAACTTGTTTTGCAACTGGTTATTTTCAGGCGACATAATTTCGGCGCTTAGCTATCGTTAAAATCATTCTTAAAGCCGCAAAGCTTGTAGGAAACTTGATTACTATCTTTTTTTTTTCTCGTAGGGAAAATCGACTTATTTTGCAACTGGTTATTTTGAGGCGATATTTAATTACGCGAAATCGGAGAGATAGCGGGGCCGTAAGCGCGGCGATTGCGATTACCTACGTCTGTTTTCGATGCTACAAACAATTCAGGGCTAGTCTATATTAGAACGCTTAATTGATATCGCACATGTATTTGTATCCGTTGATTAACCATCGTTTTTGAGTCAGAAGCGATTTGTTTTTGTTGGTTTTTCTTCAATAAACTTCAGTTAAACAGGATATTTTTAAAACTGGAAGAGTTAAATTAAAGCATTTAACTAGCACAGGTAAACACAACTAATATCCGAAATAGGGTATTGCAGATAAGCAAAATTTAAGATAATCTATACATTCAATTTTTAGTACAACGGTACAAAGAAACAACCATATTCATTTTAAAAAACTCGTTTAATCACGTATTACCGACTTACCATTAATAATGAAAAACGTTATGAACTATGAGTGAGTTATTATAATATTATCTGCTTTGGAAATAGTCTGATATCTTTGTGTATATCGCAGATATATACAAATCATTGTGTGTCTTCGATATTTAGGACTTGCGTTCATTCTTTTCTTAAATGCTGATATTTCACTGATGAAAGAGTTGTCAGTTGCTGTTTCTCTATAACATGGCTACTAAGATAACCTGGTTTTATACAGTGTGATTATTGACCTCGTGGTCATCTTAAAGCCAACGTTTACTGAAGAAGTGTCTCTAACCTAACTGTCTTAAAGGGCAATATAACGTAGCCTGTGAGGAATATATCTCCAGAGATGTTGTTGCATTCTGAAGTTGAACGTGCTGTATGTCAAATACACTTTCTAACTTAAAACGACAGCAATTGTATTGATGTTCAACGATGTCGGCGACAACGTGAATAAACCTTGAACAAGTTGTGAAAAGCAACTCTGGTGACATTCCGGGTTTTGCAACGAATAAACTTAGAATTAAAATATAATTTTTTAGTTGTCTTAGTTCTAGCATATATTAATTAATAATGGATCTTATTGGACTTCTTTCGCTTTCTCTCTATCACTCTCTCTCTCGACCACGAAATGGAACTCACCCATTCCTTTTAACAAGAAAAAAGGCTTACGGTGAACAACTTTTACTTCCTGAATTTGCGTACGCACCATTGTTCTATAGTTGCTGTTCGTTTACGAAGAAAAGTCCGATGGAACAGCTAGAAAGAATGGGAGGTGATGTCACAAACGGGGCAGTTTATTACAGCTGAGGGCGTTACCTTTTTCGGCGCGAATTCCTCAGAATATATATATATAAAAAGTTTTCCTCGCCCATTCTTGGCGGAAACAGGCTTTGGGACGGGCAGAGCGCCATGTTCCCAAGCCTCTTTTTACATCACTTCTTAATGTGCCATGTCTAGAAACTTCCTGACAATGTGACACGTGTTTAGGATTGTGGCTTTTTGTATTTCAATGTAGGTGTTTGGGTCAATGTTGAGTATCTCCAAATTCGTCGCAAGCGTTTTTGGTACTATCCCTGTTGCTGAGATGACTAACGGGATGATGAGGATCTTTTCCATACCCCATATATCTCGTACTTCATGTCTGAGATCTTGGTACTTGGTGATTTTCGTTGTGTAGGTTGTCTGTATGTTATTGGTGTTGGGTACTGCTATGTCGATTAAGTACGTGGTCTTATTCGATTTATCGACGAGGGTTATGTCAGGACGGTTATGTGGGACTGTCTTGTCTGTTATGATTGCTCTATCCCAGTAAAGCTTGTGTGTTTCGTTCTCATGCACGGTCTCTGGCTCATATTTGTAGTACGGGCATTTTTCTGTCAGAAAGCCAGCATTCGCTGCCAATTTCTGGTGGACTATTTTCGCTACTTGATCGTGTCTATGTTTGTAGTCTGACTGCGCAAGGATCTTGCATCCTGCCATCACGTGTTGGATTGTCTCCGATGCCGCATGACAGTGTCTGCATTTGTCGCTTTCTATGTCTTTTCTCTGGATGAATTTCTGATTGTTCCTTGTTGCGATCACTTGGTCTTGGATGGCTAGCATGAATCCTTCTGTCTCTGGCTGGAGAGTGCCTTTGGCCAGCCAAGAATTTGATGCCTTTTTGTCAACGTGTGGTTGTTGCAGGTCATTGTAGTGCCTGCCATGTAATGGTTTTCCGGCCCAAGTTCTCAGTTTCTGTTCGTTGGCTGTTTCCAGGACACGCTCTTCGGTACTACACAGGTTTAGTGGCGTGTAATTTGCATCTGCTTGTATTATGGCTTGGATGAGTGGCGATCGGGGACTCTTCAACTGGAAGTATTGCCTCATGCTCTGGATCTGCTTGTCATGTAAGTCTTTGAGGTCCGCTTGTCCGCGTCCTCCTTCTTCCCGGGGTAGTGTTTGCCGTTCAATTGCCGTTGCAGGGTGTAGTTGTCCGGCTCTTCTCTGGATGGTTCTCATTTTCCGCTGGAGTTGTTCTAGTTCAGTGTTGGACCATTTGATGATCCCGAAGGAGTAGGTGAGCACTGGTACCGCATATGCGTTAATTGCTTGTATGTATATATATATATATATATATATATATATACATGTGTGTGTGTAGGTTTGAAAACAATTAAAAAATATTTTACAATATGTACTCAGAACAAATTATACAATAGTAATAACATTGTTTTTGAATAGTTTTATCATTAAATATACAAATATCACACCAACATAATAAATTTGTAGTACCAGGTATTTAAATCCCATCTCAATACCATTAACCAAAGCCCAATATGTACCCATTTTAAATGATATAAACGGAATAGTTATAAAGCACAGCATGTTTAACATTCCATTTAATATATATAAATTTAATATATATAAATGAATAATCAATAAATTTAGGCAGATCATAGCTGGTCTGAATAAGAAAGAAGAATTGGATCTGCAATGTACAAATATTCATTGGCGTTATGAGCCAATAATCATGGGTTAAAGAGTGTTTTAAGAATCCAACATTACCCATTCAATGCAGACATTATACAGGAAGACCTGTTTGTTTATAACCATCCATGTGTCAGATATTAAAACAAATTTTTTGTTTGAAAGAGAAGAAATAGAAAGAAATAGAAAGTCGTCGATACATCTCACATCAAAGTAACAATGTTGTATAACTTACAAGTAGTAATTCAACAAACTCAGTCCAAGCAACACTACAAATGCAAAAACTGCAGATGAATTTGTTTAGTGTCAGAATTTTTTTATTTTTAAACATTTTTAGCCGAGTTTTTGCAAACATATTTTATTAATAATAAAATAGGAAGTAGTTTAAGTACCTTGTAATAGCAGTGATGTAGAAATTAAATTCAAACTCGTAGCTAAAAATATAGCACATGATCAGTCAAAGGCAGTTTTGAAAGTGTCGCCACATGTTACAAACCAAGCAATACCAGATATCCAAAAGGAGTAATGAACAGGTGCTTCCATCTATATTTGAGAACTGCGATTAGATGTATTTAATTGCAGTAATTATTCTTTATAAGAAACATTTAAGATTTCTTTCTAGGGATGAAATTTGCAAATGTTCTATTTATATAGTTCATTGGAAAACCATTTAAAACCAAACATTTTTTAAAAGATCTTAAGCCTTCAGAAATGGCTTCAACTCTATTTGAAAGCACTTTCTGTCTGAAGAGTTCACCTAAAATCAAATTTTTTATAACATGTTTTCTGAGACATGTGTCATATTGCAAGTACTGAACAAAAGCAAATAAAAATTGTTTTCTTTTATCGCATATTTGAAAGACAAATCTATATTTTCATTGATAGTAATAAGTAAATCTAAAATGTGAACTCGAATTCTAGATACAGAGGTATCTTTCAGTGTTAATCGTGAGGGATAAAAATCAAGGTATACGATATTTCCCTTTTTCATTCTGCTAATTTATATGACCACCTACAATAACCTCATAATTGATGAATTATGGAGCTGTTGACATGCGTTAAGAAGAATTTGACTAAACCCTTCATATCTGTCATGTAACTATACATCGAGCATCTTTAATTCATAATTACATGCAGAAAGCTTTGACAATTTCCATACAAAAGTAGGCAAAGTTGATACACATATCTTTATAGATCCGGTTTAATGCAATAAGGAAAATATTTTATTTTCATTAATTATGCAGAAGGACTAACTAATTATACATGTGTTATGTTTAAATACGCGAGAAAAAACTTACTTTTTTTTAATATTCATGTAACAAATTTCTACTTCTGTGGGATGAATGAAAAATCATAAAAATATTGAAAGTGTATATATTTAGTTTGTTCTACGTAGATACACATGAAATTTAGGTCAAGCTCTAGCTGGCTAATTGAGTAGTTTCTGGAAGGAGAACTAACATAGAAAATCTCTTGCCACTAACACAAAAGATACATTAGGACTAATTTGTTTGCATTAAGAATAGGACTCTTGCTTCACCATTTACTCTTCCCTTTATTGCTTTTATTGCGCTAAGAATAAGATTTTAATAGTTTTATATTCTAAGTGATAATGCCAAAAAGTTTTGCCAAATTTACACAACAGCTCCTTTGACCAAAGTAACTAACTGGTATATTTTCACTTTAAATGCAAATTTTGTAAATTAAAATTTTATTTTTATCGTCGGCCGATTGTGAATCTACAAGTTTCATTATGTCTCCGTGTACATTACTAAGGTTGAAACTAATACATTCGCCTTATGCAACGCTTAAAACTGAATAGTGAATTGATACATAAACCAAGTTTTTTAACATAGAAAGCAACTGAATAAAATATAACCTAAAACTATTTAACTACCATTACACCAAATAATGATAATAAATAAACGTTATTTATTTATACAAGTCGAACACTACGCAGATTAAATTAAGCAACAATTTTTATCAACATTTTTTAGGCGTAGTAAGTAATATTAACGCCAATGTTATGGCGTGGTTAGATGATGAAACATTAGCAAAGAAAAGGAATATTTTTCGCGTTCCGTGGGGTACGATCCCAAGACATTTTGCAGACCGGCCGGGAGCTCTACCAACTGAGCTCAGCTGTTAAAAATTGTTGCTTAAAATAAATGTTAAAATAATTTCTATAATGAGTAAATTTTTGTTACTAGTTAGAATGCGAAAGAAAAAGAAATGGAAAGCAAAGAAGATGGTAAAGAAGTAAAGTAGAAAAGTAAATTAGAGATAAAAGTAGTAAAAGTAAATAACAGATAAAAATAAATTGGAAAGTGTTAAGAAAATAAGAGAAAATAAAGGGAAAATAAGGTAAAATAAAAGGAAAATTAAACTTCGGTAAAGAGAACAGTAGTTTTCGAAATGTTGTGATAATTTTCTTGTGCTGTTGGTAAGTTATTCTTACTCTTTCTCTATTTCTTTCTATTTAATTTTTTTTATTTAACATTATTTTTTTTATTTTAATTTGTTTCCTTAACTTTTTTCTAACTTATTTTCCTCCTTTCGTTATTTCTACTGTTCTTATTTTCAATTTACTTTTTCTGCTCTACTTATTTTTTTTTATTTTTCTTCCTTTTATTTTTATTTCACCTTCTGACCGATGACAAAATTCTTACTGACAATTACTTACACTGTTATGTTAAACATTGGTTATTCCTTATATTCTTTCATAATTTTTAGCTTCATAAATTTTAGATCACTATATTTAAATAATAAATATGAAATTTGAGCAAGATAAGAAATTTGAGCAATACGACACACACCTGAAATATTAGCATGATGCTCGTTTATTTTTTGAAGCGAACATGAAATACTTGACTCCAAAAAAAAAAGAAAAGTAATATTATGTGCTTCCCGAATTTGTATGCAGTAAAAAAGAAGATTTTCACAGAAAATTCTGTTTCACCATAATTTTTTATAACCTCCTGGAAAACCGGAAAGAGGGATTTAAGATCTTCTAAAATCTTATTCTGAATCTGGGGCCCGTTGTCAAAATTTATGATCTTTGGGTTGCCGGCTTTCAATTCTTTCTCCGTGAGAACAGAATTCCTGGGTCGTTTTATTTTTCGAAAAACCTGCATTTCAAGTTGGGCTTCGAAGACCTTTTCTTAAATTATTTTTCAGTCTGAGGTTTTCTGAAGGAAAAACTCGATAACTGGGAAAGGAAATGTTTGTTGTATTCAAAATTTTATATAGAAAATTCTGGAAATCAAAAGTCTAAAGCAGGAAAAACTTTTCCTATTCTGTCCCAAATAAACGAAAATAAGTATGCATCCTTTGAGCATCAAGGATATGTATCTTTTTTTTTGTTTGATTGTGTTTTTATCTGCCAAGGACAGAATTTGTATTTCTGAACCTCTACAGCCATAGTAATCATACCACTGACTACGGTGAGCAGGAAAACAGCGAGTGTTCTAAGACATCACTGGGATTTGAATAGCGGTTAATGGTACGGAAGACGACTACATTACGACCATGTCATGGAAGGACAGCGGGTCTACAATTTTCCGGGCAATCCGAACCTCTTAAGATTTAGGGTTACCAACTTCTGGATAATGAGCAGGTAGTTGGTTGGCAATCGTTTTTTCTCTTTATTTATGTACCTTTGAGGGGTTAACCCGGATTAATGGCTCGCTAAAAGCGAATGCTTTTACGCTATAAGGGATGTCACATTTAAATTGACAAATTGAAATATCTCGAAAACTACGCACGGGATCAAAAAGAAGTATGAATTAAATTTGTTTGTATCGAAGGGACCTATCTAGTGTTCACAAAATTGACCTTCCAAGGATTGAACACACTTGACAAGATTGAACCTTGTTAACCATGATAATTTAAATTCTGTATTCAGGGATGTGTTTCTGGAAAGTATTTTTATTATTTTTAAAATATTTCCCTATATGCTTCTACAGAAACAATATGTGTGATATATTCGAATCCACGAGTGTCGTCAAATTAATACATAATAAGTCAATACATATTTAACCTTTTGGTGACGGCGGGATATCTCTTGTCCCATGAAAGTATCGCCCTAAGTTCAGGGCTCATGAGACATATATATATGCCATACACTGCCTTCCCCTTCAGTTACATCAATTTATAAAGGCCCATTATTCTAAGATCCAGGCGTTAGTTGCGGGGTGGGAGGAGAGCAGATTCCTCATCGACATAAAGAATAGAGGGGATTTCAAGGGATAAAGAGGTTTTTAAAGGCAGACTTATCAGCAATCATTTTGCTAAAATTTGTAAATGACCCCACGTCGCGACGCTGACCCGAGAAAAAGTACAAGAGTGGGGAAAGCATTCAGTGTATTTCAGCCGTGCGGAAGGCGAATTCACTCCTCGTACTTGCCGTTACTTAAAGGTCAATGATCACGCAAACATTGTTGTGGTGTAAAAAAAAACGCGAATATGTTAGAATCCCACCATGGGTGCCCATATGAGTACTTCTGGGGGGGGGGCTGATAAATATTAAAAATATTTCTAGGGGAACTGAGAAAAATTATTACCTCTTTCTCAAAGCTGTCTAGAAATTTAGTGAATGTACAAGATACTAAAATGCTACAAAAATAATTGATACTGCTTGACAATTAGTAATGAGCTAAAAAGTACCTTATTTTAAAATGTGACTGTAAAACTTTTGAAAGTAAATGTATGGCAGAATCGGGCAAATAAAATTTTTGAACGGCTAGTGGGCTCGAGCCCCTTCCCGCCCCCTATATGGGCGCCCATGCCCCCACCGTGAATTGTAAGATGTAATCCTTAAAATACTATAGTAATCTAGAAAGCACTGGCTTGTACTTATAATGTTCATAAAATTTAACTTTTGTACTATCTATATATTTGTTGATTGATTGATTGTTTGGCTTTTTTATGGCGCAAGAGCATCTGGGCTATACTGCGCCAATATATATTTGTGGAAACAAGAGAAGGGCCGCTATCCTATGTGGGAGCAGAAGTGTACAATTTGGGATTGGCCAGGCTTAAAGAGCATTAACTCAATGAGAACATCGTGTTATCTCAGTTCTTGACACTTCCCAAAATTGGAAACATTGAAAGTCGAAAACAGGGAATTTGGAAGGAGCTTAATATCCGTTAAATAGATTAAGATAATTTTGAGAACCTCCAGCTCTCTGAATAGTGCAATTAAAAGGTTCAAAATGTTTGGTTTCGACGCTTAAGCATCTTCATTATGATATCATCATGGAACTGAAAAATTGAGAAAGCCAATCCTTTTACACATTTCATTAATCTATATTTTGTCACAAATGTGACGATTGTTTTTCATTAATTAAAAAGCAATAGAGAAATAGTCTCCATTTAGTTTGATAGCAAAATACGGACATGGACTATTAATTTAGACCACCTTTAATATTGTTGGAAGTAGACGACTTTTAAAATTAATTGAAGCGTTAAATGACAAATTTAATTAGGAACTTCTTGCTTAGTTTCATCTTGAAACTTTATTGGACTACAAATTTTTAAACGATAAAAAGCATTAGCCTATTTTTCTTGCTCTTTACGCAAGAACCGTCTCAACAAGAAGTTTACAACCTGCAATCAAAAACAATATGGGACCTGGTACAGGACCTCAGAAAAAATAACTACGCCATACTGTGACGTAAGTATGCAAATTGTTATTGACGCAAATACGCGAATTATTACAGTATCCTCTAACAACCGCCCCTTCCATATCTTTTTGATTGTCATGAACACATATTTTATATGAACATTCAAAAATATATGAAAATAAATAAAAAATACTACTGTTGCAGTATGAAATATAACTAAAATTCTATCATACCGACATTGAATTGACTGTTCACATACAAAATTTTAACTTCAAGACCTTTTATATACCTTAGTACAAAACCTAGAAAGGGGTTTTCTAAAAATATCAGCCAGATTTTTCTTACTGTGCGCATATTTGAGATCAAAAAATTATCATATAACAAATTTCTTACAAAATGACACTTGATATCAATATGTTTTGTGCAATTGTTTTCCATTAGCGACTTCGCAAAATTGATTGAGGCTTGATTATCACAATGAATTACACCTTTACTTAGTTGTAAATCTATGCCCAAAGTAACACATTCTTCTAAAATATTTTTAGCCATATTACTTCTTTTGAAGTTCAGTTAGTGTCACATATTCTAATTCCATAGTTGAAAGACTCACGCTTTTTTGCTTTAAAGTTCTCCACTTTATGGGGATATCTCCAATGAATAAAATGATTCCCCCCATTGACACTCTGTATTTACGATTAGCTGCAAAATCTGAGTCACAAAAATAATTGGTTTCAACTTTTGCAGTTGATATATTCAATTTATAATTTTAAGTATATTTAATATATCCTAATAATTTTAATAAAGCCTTCCAACGTTTCTGACCTGGATTTTCTTGAAATTGAGATAGACTATTTACGGCATAGGAGATATTTGGTCGAGTTCTATTCGCTAAATATGCCATACAGGCTAAAATGTTTCTATATGGTAGTTTAGACATTTTCGTAATTTCGGAATCAGTATTTGGACAATCGACTTTAGACATAACATTACCTTTAAATATAGTTAAATTTGACATAGTTATCATAACTTTTACTAGAAACATTTTTTGTAGTTGAAAAATAAATAAAACTTTCAGTCTTATCCAGGTCAATTTTTACTTGATTAACTCTACTTTCCTCCGCTATAAGTTCATATAATATCTTTTGGAACTTAAAGTCCTTGTCTGGCCAACGATATATCATTTGAATGATATTTTGAAAATTAGAATCCAAGTATCTTACTGAAATCGCTGATACATTTCAAAAACAGGATGGCCGACTTCACGGAGTTTGGATATAGACTTATGTAATTTTGCTGTGTATAACTCAATCTCCTCACCAGAAGTATAACGATGAGAAAAAACTCCGTCCAGTAATTGAATTATTCTCTCTCTAAAAACAGGTTTGAAATGATGCTTCAGTATTTGCCACGCTGTTAGACCACCCGTAGTTTCGGATATTAATGGTATATATTCTGGATCAATGCTCAGATATAAAGTTGAATAAGCTCTTGTTTTCCTTAAATTATAGTCCTGTAACTCTTTTCGAGTAGCTTCATCATCTGTAGGTGGTCCAGTTTCATCAAAAAAAGACTAAATGCCTCGTTCCATGAGAACAACCTGTATATATATTCACTCCAAATATTGTAGTTGGACGAATTTAACATGACTGCATTTAATGAAAAACCTACCATGGTTTTTAATGCTTAAAAGTTATTGCGAAAATTTCTAGACTGTTCAAATAAGTCTTTCCTATTTAAATAATGTTTAACTCTCACCTTTAGTTAATACCACGATGCATATTTCGTTGTTAAATTTACTTCTTTAAAGGCACAAGCATCAGAATTAATTGACGTTAAAAAATAGGCACTCGTAATACGTTGTCGTATATAGGCGTTTCGCAAACATGGATAAGCATCCAAAAGCATTTCGGGCGCGGCACTCCTTCCATCGAAGAACATCATTTTGTTTTGGCAGAATGAAAAGCTCGTAGAAGACTTCAATAAACGTTGAACTTGGCCCATAACCATTTTGTTGGAAGTAGACGTCTTTTAAAATGAATTGGAGCTTTAAATGACAAAATCAATTGGAGACTTCTTGCTTAGTTTCATCTTGAAACTTTATTGGACTATAAACTTTTAAATCAGGGTTTGAAAAATACCGGGCGCCAGCTCGCAGTGGCGACTAAAAATTTAGATCTGGCGACCCTAATTATTCGTTATATTCATTTTTTTTTCTCTGGGAGTGATTTTTTCCCCCTTCTGTAAAGTGAGAAAAAAAAAATGTGGAAATGAAGGAAAACGGTGAGAGAATTCGTTTCTTCCTGGGGCTCACGGGAAATGTTTCGTTTGCCTTGTTTTTGGAGCGGGCTGACTCAGTTTTCTAGAGGCCGAGGTGGGCGCGCGAGGTCATTCGCTATACAAGCGTCTAGAGACAGGACGTGAGCCGCCGAGCTCCGCCTTCTGCGTATGTGCGTGGACTTGGACGTCCGTTTGTTGACAAAAAATATAAGGTAAAGGTTTTGTAAATATAATCAGGGCCTGCATAGGCGTAATCGGGGGCAAGGGGCTTTAAAATAGGGGTCAACTATGCCCTTTTAAAAAGGGATTGTTTAATCAAGTATGAAAATGAAAAAAAGAGAATGGACGGAGTATTTATGGACTGTGAATGGTAAAATTAAATTGTGAAAAAATGAACACAGTGATATAATAATAATTAAAAAATATAGTGATCTTGATAGCTTGTGTTGATATTGTATATAGAATTCCCTGCTAGAATCTACCACCATTACTACGTTTTTGTTTGACTGCTGTCCACGCGCATGAGCAGAAACGACAGGATAGGTCGCCTGTAGCTCAGTTGGAAGAGCACTTGTCCGGATACCAAGAGGTCGTGGGTTCGGTTCCCACCAGGCACCGTGAAATCATTCTTTTCTTTGCGAGAAATTTATCATAGGATAAAATATCATTCAAATGATTGTGCAATCTTCTCTTTAATAAAATATATTTTTAAAAATTATACTTCGGATTCTAGGATATTGCCATTAAAATGTCTTTATTTTTAGAAAGACTGAGTTACTTCTTTTACAGATTTTACAATCAACTTGAGAATCAATTCAGCTTGTTTGCGAATTAGATGAAATATTTAATTTCAAAATGAACGCAAGCTTCCCGTGGAGATTAGGCGTTTGATTTATTAAAAATTTATATGTGGGCACTTTTATAGGCACTTCGGGCGTTGACAGTTACAGAAACGCCAACGTATGATCAGCCCTTTCACACAATTGCTCTTTTTGAAGTTCCACTATATTTTAACGTTAATATAAACCCCAAAATGTTTTGAATGCTTCAAAGAACATTTTTATAATACTTTAAATATATCTTTATTTGGACAAAACACTAATTTATAAATATATAAGGAGACATATAAACTAAAAATTTTAAATTTTTTGAAGGATCATTAAATTTTGAAGGAGCATTAGATCTGAAAAAGACATTAGAATGCTTTTTATCAGGGTATTTCGGGGATTTAAATTGTACATTATCTATTTATCATATTTTTTTATTATTTATTGTATTTTTATTTTTTATTTATTAATTATTTATTACATTTTATTTTTATTATATATTTATTGCATTTTTATTTTTATTATATATTTATTACATTTTTATTTTACATATTTATTATATGTTTTATTTTATTATTTATTATATGTTTTATTTTTATTATTTATTATATATTTAAAATTATACAATAATTTAAAGATACGTTTATGACTTAGTATATACATAATTTTAGAGCTTAAAATTTACTTTCTTTCGTATATTTAAATTTCAGTGAGAGTTTCTTTTGCATGTTTTCCAAATATAATTGGGAAATTTTTATAGTTGCTGGAATAATAAGATTTTCAGCAATCGTGTGAGGTTTTTTTTGTTTTTGCAACTAGATGAGCGATTTCATAAGACGCTTGAAATGCCTTTTGAGATGTTGATGAATAGGCCTTCATCATTTTGAATGATTTTTAAATAGATTCGCATTTTCTTGAAAAATAATTTATGGGTTTGCCCTTTAGCTCAGAATGTTTCGTGAAGAGATATCTCTTCAAAAGTGAAGGCTTAATACAGTTATTGGACAATACTTCATTGCAAACAACACACACTGTCCATGGAGGTGTACTGTTGTTAGTTGTGAAACCAAAAGCAAGATAATTATCGCGATAGTTACGAATCTTTCGAATTTTCGAGGTACTACTTTCCACCATCATACACGGTTTTTTCAACACCGGTTCATTATATGCTCGTTCATGTTTACTAACGTCACTATTTGAACTCGTGCTTACTAAAAGAACAACCCACTTTAAAATTGGTTGTGTTATGATTCTTAACAATTGAATTATAGTCATCAAAACAATCAGTAATAACTAATAACACAAAATTAGAATGCTTTATCCATAATACCACGCAGACGTTATTTTTCGTAAGATCACACTAGCTTACCATGCGGTATACTGGAAGGAGGCATGAATTTGAAAATGGCTCACCAGAAAACGAAAAATAAGGGATGGTTTTTGAGGGTAAATAACAACAAAGGACTTAACCAGAAATGGGTATTTGAAAATGCGCCAAATGCTTATTTGGGGTATTACGTCTGAGCCATGTGACCTTGAAATCGCCAATTCCTGGCTTTTTACCCTTCGTACCTAAAAATAAATTTCTCCCCTTACTTGTTTATCTAGGTAGATAGGCGGGGATATTAACGTAACAGGAAGGAGGAAGACAATTTTTACAATTTTTTTGGGTTCATTGACAATTTTAAAGGCGATTTTAGAAAAAAAAAGAAAATTTTAGAAAAGAAATTCCGAAAGAGGTAGGATAAAAATTCCATAACAGCCTAAGTATCATAAAAAACTTGTACCCCTTTAGTCCCTCTCAAGTAGCAAAATGGATGCATCTACTCCAGGTTGAGAAACCCTGCTCTACTGAAATGAAACAACCCGTCTGCTAAAGGGATCGGAATGCCAAGTCTACGCAAATGGACAGTATAACATCAAGAAGTAAATGTCATGTCGCATCAAGAAGTACATGCCATGTCGCATCAAGAAGTACATGTCATGTCGCATCAAGAAGTACATGTCATGACGCATCAAGAAGTGCATGACATGTATGGTAGCAATGGAAACTCACAAAGAAGAAGACTGAAATGGTATATGTAATAAATGTGAATATATAAGTGCTAAAACAAATAAATGCGTAATATTATTAAAAGACATGCGGAACTGGTTAAATTTAGTGGTGAATTTTATAACGTTACAAATTTATTTTTTCACTTGAATTATTTAGACTGCATGACGTAACGAAAGTGTTAAAAGGCTAATATGTTATAAACAACGAGCCGACAAATACACCAGTGCTATTAAAATAAAGTGAAATTTGAAAAAACGGCTGCAAGTTATACTTACTTAGGGAAATTTTATTTATGAGGGACACGGGTATATCTATGATATTAACACTCTACATCCAAATCATATCACGAAATCCTACCCGTCCTGCCATACACGGATTTGCTTTGAGACGTATCACATTGCTTCCTTTATGTTACGAGATCGTGACGCGATGATCCTTAGCATTACGGAATAGCTCTACAGGTCAAATCTGAAACTATTTTCATTGATCGCTAGGCTAAACATTTCATTCATAGTGCAACGTCCTGTTCTAAGCCCTCACCCTTTTGCTTCCCTCACTTTGGGATCTTCAGAAACCCGGATGCAGCATTGGCTCTGTTTTGAACCTTTCTCAGTAGCAACTATTAATTGAAATCACACCCCGCACTTGGATAAGTATTAGCCTATTTTCCAAGAAAAGAAGTACAAAACTAAATTTATGGATGCAACAATCATATATTTCAAATTCTTCAAACCACTGGAGGTCAAAGGGTCCCTTGGACCCCACCACGGACAATGTGTGAAAAACATTAAGCAGATATTTTACACCACAGATGTGAACTTACTTTGCAGTATTTCATTTTAGTTTATGTGTTTTTTTCTTCCTTCCTGAAAGGGGAAATTGTAATAGTTAACCAGAGTACTGGCGATCCTAGTAAGGACAGGAAGTTGATTTTAAGGAGTGCTCTCCAGACGTAGTGAATATCTGTAAAATTTAAGTAAATGTTATGTTATATTTTAAAAGTATTATCCGTTACGCTACTTTACTTGGTTATCGAATCAAGACCAT
>QLNU02015003.1:75186287-75197759 GCA_006491805.2 Dysdera silvatica
ACACACACACATACACACACACACAATCCCAGAACTTAACTTCTATGGACTTAATTCAAAAATTTCATTTGTGTAACTTATATCGTGGCTGTTTTCAATGATTCATATATGAATTGAATAATGTGAAGGTAAAGTGCACCAATTCAAATGTGCAAAATGTTCGGGGACAAGCTGACAAATACATAGCATTACATATCCTTCTACAGGTTACAATAAAGTTGACAGTATTTTGCCTTACCATAAAAAATGGAACGAAATGGAAAGAAACTAAATTTAGTCCAGTATAAAACAAAAGATGCTCCTTTTAAAGAACTATGGAGCCCGAAATGTATGTTGAGTCCAAAAATTGGGAAATGCGCAAAACACTGTTTTACGTTAGTTTATCACTTAATAGGATGATTATATTAACTCGAAAACGAATTTATTGAAATCAGCAAATGTGAAAAAGAATTTGAAATACCTGATAGAAATGTTGGATACAGAAATAAATATTTAAATCCCTTTTCGTTTTAAGGAGCTTCCGCACTGCTTGTTGCAGATTTTTATGCTTCGTTATCGTTCAACTACGTAAAATCTCCAGGAAACGAATATGTAATTCATGATCTAGCAGAAAACTCTGACAGAGGTTAAATATTTTATGATCTAGCATAAACTGTTTACGAATTCAATACGGTTCTAAAACATAAATCACATTAAACCGAATTTAAGTACGGTAATAAACAAATAGTGCGGAAACTTCTTTCAGGAAACAACAGACATTCGTTTGGAAAGCACTTAACGTTTCGTTCAAAGTATTAAGTATCTCTGATATTCCCCTTTGGGAATTCTCTGTGTATTGTATTTTGCGAATGATAGCATTTATTTCGCCTAAGTGCATTAAGTGCTAAAGGCACATAAAGCATCTAATTGAGATAAGTTAAGCACATAATCAGTAATAGGAAATCTTCCAAATAACTGATGCTGAATGAATTTTACATGAACATAATTTTGGTGGTATTTTAAAAATTCCTAATGAGTGCTTTCTGACTTTGTAAAGGTGATGATCATGGATATATATTTAACAAAGTTAATTCAACATTTTAAAAATATTTTTAGCTTTAAACTGAAAAGTTCATAAACTATGTTCATCGCCAGACCTTTTAATGAATATACGCAGAAGGGTCAGAAAATTGGACCCTGTTGGATTCTCAGGAGTTGGGCTTTAAAAGTTATCCTACCAGTTTGATCCGAAACAATTTATTGGTCAAAACGGAGTGTGGATAACAGTACGGGGGTGTGGATAACAGTACGGATCTTTATTGATCCAGTTTGTACACAATCTGCCATTGCATCATACATCGCGTGGCTTTCCCAACTCACCCACAAAAACAAGTTAATCTGCTGTAATTGACAATTTCCTTAGAGCTCAACTTCTGATCATCGGACAGTATACCAACACTTAAACTCTCTTCCGCTTGGAAATGGTCGCATTCGAATGATACGTGTATTAAGTAACAGCAACGAATCTTGTTATTGGTGTTCAGCGTGTGTTTGCTAGATAAGAGTCGTGGGCTTTATTTAACACCGTTTGATCGCAGACAGATTGTAGAAGTTAAAAGGATGGTACGTCGGAAGTAGTCCCACATTTTCATATTTTTACATACGCCATTTAAAGTTTGACTTTCAGAGGTACCAAAAATAGAACGCTTACCAATTAACTGCTCACTGTAGTTCAGAAGTTTGTTCTTAGACAATAGTTCGGATACTTCGGAAAATTTTAGACCCCGGCGCATCGAGACCATTGCTGTCATTGCGTCGTAAAATCCACAAACAAACTATACAACATATACTGAATTCCATGAGTGTTTGTTAGCCATCGACCCCACTCGTTTTCCAAATTAGACACCACGCCATTGGATAATTCACTTTAGCTGATTGTCCAAGAATATCACTATTGGACTGTGGATGATTGACATTATGTGACCTGATTGAGTAACTAACTTTATGAGCTGTTTCAAGCAGATATATTTGTATATGATGAAGACAATATGAGGCTATGGATCAAAGATATTGTGTAAGCTGGTGATGGTGCAGTGTTGATTTGAGGTGTACTGGACCATACAAGTCCACTAATATTACTGAAGCCTTCCGTGACCAGAACGATGTACATAGATTTGTTTGCAGACTATTTACAAACTTTTATGAATATTACGTTTCCTGTAGTAGTAATAATATGCATCAAACAAATTGATGCAAACTCCATCGTGCGTCGGTGACACAAAACTGGCTTAATGATCATTCTCAATTTATTAGCTAGCAAACTAACCAGATTTCAACTCTAAAGAGTACTTATGAGATAATATGCACTCACATGTAATAATATGCAGCAACAAATTAATGCAAACTCCATCGTGCATCGGCGACACAAAACTGGCTTAATGATCATTTTCAATTTATTAGCTAGCAAACTAACCAGATTTCAACTCTAAAGAGTACTTATGAGATAATATGCATTCACATGTAATAATATGCAGCAACAAATTAATGCAAACTCCATCGTACATCGGCGACACAAAACTGGCTTAATGATCACTCTGAGTTTATTAGTTGGCAAGCTCGCTAGACTTCAACCCTGGACAGTACTTATGAAGCAATATGAGGACTCCACTATACATGATTTGCAGCGACATCCAACAAACAAGGCCGGATTATATAAAACCACAGAACGTGTTTGGCTTGATATATTTCCGCAAAGTTCCAAATATTTCGTTGACTCGATGCCACGTGGCGTACCTACTATTATTCAGGTGCAGAGGGAAACTGCACGTTATTAGATGGGTAAACCAAATGATGTAGCACTACAGTGTAGAAACAAAATAACTTGAAAAGTAACAAAGACATTATAGAGACTTTCATATATCATATTAGTCATTTATAAATAATCATCGAGCTTTGTTAATCGTCCTTTAAGTTTTACTACACAAACTAATATTATTTCACACCGTTCATAGTAATTGCGATTATGAAATGTGTACATATAAAATCAGTGGCGTGACAAGAGGAAATATAGACCCTAATTCAAAAATCGATATATCCCCCACCTCAAACAGACTTCGGTCTCCTAAAGAATGTGAGTGCGAATGATTCTGCAATAGACTATGCCCCTTTAGTGTGCGGTTACAAGTGTCAACGTTCGTCATTTTCTTCTTCAAAAACTCAATAACGTTGTTATTATTTCACTTTCGTTTACTGCAATTTTGTATGTACCGTGTAGCCAAGGGCGGACTGAGTCCTCTCAAAGGGCGCATGCCTTGGGTTATCAGAGGGCGGGAAGCCTTGCCCATTCGGATGAGTGAGTCCTATCGCCCATGATGACGCACCGGCCCCGGGGCCGACTGGCCGGCGGCCTAATCCGCCCCTGCGTGTAGCTAGCTAAAAATGGCATGATGTGTGGAAATACTAATGTAGACAAAAGAATTTCCAAACACAAAAAAAAATAAATTAGAATTATATCCAATGATATGTTTTATGACGTTTATTTTAATCAGAAGTGAATTCGGAGAGGAATTTTTGTTTGAGTGGGGGCAGGGATGTAAAATACCATAGGGCACTCTTATAACGAAACCTGATTTAGCGAGTTTCTGGATACAGCGAGGAAAATATGGATTTTGTTTGGTATAATAATCAATCGCAACACAATTTAACCGCCTTCAGCGAACAAGTCCTTTTTGAACCCCGGATTTTATGAGCAATTCACAAAAAAGACCAAACTTTTGTAAAACGTCCGTGGTTATATGCGGTTGTTTGTTATAATTGGTGCTCGTTATAACCTATTTACACTGCATGTTTATGGATTTGGGAGGGGAATTTCCTTAATTTCCCCTTTCCCGTTGATGCGCTCTGTCTTAATCACGACTAATTCACATCAAAGCTAATGTCTGTACCCCCATCAGACTCCTTTATAATGAATACCATCAAAACTTAAGGAAGGTCGAAAGAACACTTCCTTTTACATGTATAACAATTGATAACATAACCTAAAACAGGTAGAAGCAAAATCTTTGTGTTCTCGCTGAGCCCACTGAGAGAACCAGGAATGTAAGTTGTAGTACTACAATCCTTATCCCGCCGAAACTTGACTTTTAAAGCAGGAGACTCTTTACGTAAATGGACGCGATTGTCGCAAACATTTTCAATATTAAATGCAGCTGGCACGGAAGCTGTTTGTGTCATTCATAGTTTGACTTGGATTGCCATTTGTTCTTGGATTAAGCGTTGTTTTCATCAGTTATGTTACTGACCTTTAGTTCATATTTTATTATCCGGGCATATTTTTTTGACCAAAAGGACTTGCTTATTAAAAGATGAGGAGGCTTTGGATGAATTAAACATGGAAATTAAGCTTTAATCTTCTAGGCCAGTGGCTCCCAACATTTTTCAAGACCCCACCCACTTTTATAGTGACCAAAAGATCCGCGAACCCCTCCTCTCTGTCCGCAGCCGCCCCGTTTACATAATAAAAGCATTTTTAACAGAGTAAGGAAAACACATTAAATATAAAAATATATTAATTCTAAATATTACATTATATATATATATTATAGATATAAAGTTAACAACCATTAGTAGAATATTGCAATGTGTGTAGCCATGTTGAAATATAAAAGCGTTGGAAACATTTGGTATAAAATTCCTTACAAAAATAATTGCAACTAAAAATAGTTGCGGCGACCCACAGAAACCTGTTCGCGATCCACCTTGATGGTCACGACCCCTAGGTTGGGAACCACTGCTGTAGGTTCTTTGACTATGCTGGAATCTACAGTATCTACTGCTTCATCTTATTTTGCAAAAAATTATCCTTGCTGTCCTTGCACCATAAAGATTCGACCAACCAAGGCTTAAACCTCCTTGACACTTAAGAGTTTAAAGAGAAAGGAATCCACGCTCAAATTCTGGACTCAAATTAAAGAACATTGAGTTTATTTACCAATGCTTCGATCGCTAAACTACTGAATATGGCGTTGTGTGGGAGCTTTCTCATACTTACGTTTATCACAATGGGAATTCAAGCGAAAAATCCGGCGTAAATTTTGAAATATCCATTGAGAAGTGGACAAACTATAATAAACATGTTTGTAAAAATTGCAACACCATGAAGGAATCACTTGATTGAGCTGAAACTTTCAGGAAATGCAAATTAGGGTATGCTATTCAAATGATTAGAATTTCAGAGTCATCACGCATGCGTGGGCTGAGCAGCGCCCTCTGAACTGCTGATGGATCCGTATAAATAGAGGGCTGTAGCGGGGCGTGTATGGCTATCTGCTAGTGGTAAACGTTACATGAGACGTCACTATGCCTCTACGACGAAAGAGGGCGACATTTCAGCAAGTTACGGAGTTTGAACGGGGACGAATGATCGGCCTTCGTGAAGGAGGGTTTTCTTATCGTGCAATAGCAGCTCGTATGGGGCGTAACAGCAGCACAGTGATGCGAGTGTGGAAGCAGTGGGTTCAAGAGAACCAGACAACTCAGAAATCCGGGAGTGGACGCCGAAAGGTGACGTCAGCACGGGATGATAGACACCTGGTCCGCATGGCGGTGACGGACCGTTTTGCTTCATCTGGACAGTTGGCAGAACGTTGGTGCACTGCTACAGGTGTATCATTGTGTGCTTCATCAATTCGTCGGCGTCTACTGCACCGTGGACTGCGTGCAAGAGTTCCTTTATACAGGATCCTCCTGACGCAAAACCACCGGCGCCTGCGGCTACAATGGGCTCATGGACATAGAGACTGGCGTGCTGATTGGCAACAAGTGGTGTTTTCTGATGAATCCCGCTTTAATTTGGGGTACAGTGATGGCCGCATCCGTGTTAGACGCTATACCGGTGAACGCCACCTTCCGGAGTGCGTTATCCAACGTCATAGTGGACGAACCCCCAGCGTTATAGTCTGGGGTTCGATTGCGTATCATGGACGATCTCAGCTGCTACGAATTGTGGGTAATCTTAACAGCAACCGGTACATCAATGAAGTTCTGGAGCCCGAAGTTGTTCCCTTCCTTCAAGGCATTCCCGGAGCTGTATTTCAACAGGACAATGCCCGCCCACATATTGCCAGGAATGTTCAAGACTTCTTTTCATCACAACAGATACAGCTTCTTCCTTGGCCTGCCTATTCGCCGGATATGTCGCCGATTGAACATGTGTGGGATTTCGTTGGTCGGCGTCTCGCTCGTGATCCTCGTCCCATAGCTACTACAGATGAACTTTGGGGTCGCATACAAGCAATCTGGAATGCTCTTCCTCAGGCACACATTCAACGTCTGTTTGATTCCATGCCACGTCGTATAGCATCACTTATTGCAGCGCGTGGTGGCTTCACCAAATACTGATTTTCGACATGTAATATTATTTTTTTGCTTTGTAATTTTAATTGTTTATTTGTATCAACACAGGTCGTTTGTACGTTAAATTTCATTCAATTCATGTGAGTCATTCATGGTGACGCAAGTTTTACGAATAGGAGCATAGATGAAAAAAAATTCGACAAGTCCAGCGATACCTCGTCAAAACAAAAGTCTAATCTAGCAGTTTGCAATAAACATAATTAGATATACTGAAAATTTAATTAGCATGTTTCAACATTTTATTTTTGTAGGCGCTCGATCTAGCAGAGCTTTTATGTTCTACTAAGACGGCACATAATTCATGCCAAAATGAAATATATCGATCCAAGCGGAAAATTTGTATGAAAATAATTAAATTCTGTGTGTCTGTAAGCGTAATCCTACACCCATACGAAACGAAACTTATTAAATTGATCGGAAATATGCAATTTGTGTGCCTTTTAAATTGACAATAAATGTTTCGTAATTTTATTGATAAATATAAGCTCCTGTACAAGATTTCAAAAAAAAAAAAAGAAAGAAAGAAAAGTTCATTTTTGATAGTAATAGGGGAGGAGGTTTGATAGAAACAAAATTTTCTCACATATGGAATTTAATTATTTCGCAGCTAATATATTGTTTAAATGCTCCAAAATATCAAAAATAAAATCTCCAAAACCTTAATATTTACACACACGTACACACAAACAGATATATATATATATATATATATATGGCCTGCAAAAGGGTTGCTGGTATCTAACTGGAAGGAGACCCACACGCTGAACGTATGTGACGATGTGTGGAACCGGCCAGGCCAGTAACCTAGTGTCCTACCCCGCCTTCAAGTGGTGCAGGCTGAGCTTTCTATTTATGTGGCAAATTAATATTTGCTACACGGATAGAAAGGCGGAAGGGGAGGGCTAATTCACCAACCCGTCTAGCCAGCGTGGTGAAATTATGGCTAATTCCTCCATTATGTTGACACACCAGAAACCATGGCCCCTAGTCTCCAGGTGCTGGAGTGCTCCTGATCAAGGCAGCGGTCAGTGTGGCATGAAAGCAGGGGGTGCTAAGAATCACTGGAATGGCCCAGGCTGCCGTTTGTTATTGACCTTGGCTACGTTTAATGGACGATCCCTTGCTTCTGAAGCAAAACTTCAGGAATTGGAAGAAGAACTTGACAAGATCAAATGGGACATTGTAGGACTCAGTGAAGTTAGAAGAAAAGGTGAAGAGTTGGTGGAACTTAAAAGTGGACATTTGTTTTATTATAGAGGAACGGAAACTGGAAGAACAAGTGGTGTTGGCTTCTTAATCAACAAAAGAATTAAAGACTACCTTCTTGAAGTCGAAAGCACGTCAGATCGAGCAGCGAGGCTTGTTGTTCAACTAACCCAGCGATACCAACTTCAAATAGTACAGGTATATGCACCAACATCAAGCCATACCGACGAAGAGGTTGAAGAATTTTATGAAGAAATCAAAGAGTTACACACCAAAGGGAAACAACATATCAAGCTCATCATGGGGGATTTCAATGCAAGAATTGGACAACAGGAACAAGGAGAGACATCGGTTGGTAAATACGGATATGGGGAAAGGAATGAACGTGGCGATCAACTCATCGAATTTGCAGAAGCTGAAAATCTTAGCATCATGAATTCATTTTTTAAGAAGAAACCGCAAAGAAAATGGACATGGAAACACCCAAATGGGGGAACTAGTGAAATTGACTATATCCTGGCAAACAAGAAATCAATTATTGAAGATTGCAGTGTACTGAACAGATTTAATACTGGAAGTGATCATCGAATGGTGAGATGTAAAGTGCACTTAAATACTAAATTAGAACGACAGAAGCTCATTAGGAAACAAGTAAGTAAGAGGGTGGATTTAAAGAAATTAAAAGAAAATACCGAGGCATTCAAGTTGGAATTAAAAAATCGCTTTTCTGCACTGGAAGGACTTATTGATGAAAGTGATATCTCAGAAGCAAATGAAAACATTGTTAAGACAATAGTTGAAACTGCTGGGGAAATTGGTGGTGTAACCTGTAAAAAGCACAATAGCAAATTATCTGAGAAGACGAAACAGCTCATGAAAAGGCGAAGAGATATGAAGGTGGACAATCAAAATACCAGTTCCAGGATTGAGTACATAGAACTTTGTAAAACTCTGCGCAAAAGCATGAAAGAAGACATAAGAAAATTCAACTGTGAGCTAGTAAGGAAAGCCATTGAAAATAACAAGAGCCTTAGGGTTGTTAAAGGAAGTTTATCTGTTGGGAAGAAACACATCATTGCATTAAAAGGAGAGGATGGCACCGTAACAAGAAATAGGGAAGAAATACTTAGAAGAGTTGAAGAATTCTACAAAAATCTATACGAAAGTAACAGTGGATTAAACGAAGACATTGAAATAGTCGAAGGAACAGCTCCTAAAATCTTAAAAGAAGAAGTTTCATTTGCAATAAAAAGTATGAAGAAAGGAAGAGCCCCTGGTGATGATGGTATTACATTAGATATCCTAAAAGAAGCTGGAGAATATGTAGAAGACATACTTGCAAAATTCTTTACCAAATGTCTTAACAGCGGTAACATACCAAACCAATGGGATTCTGCAACAGTAATTCTTTTGCATAAAAAAGGTGATAAAGAGGATTTGAAAAATTACCGACCAATTAGCTTGTTACCTGCTATTTATAAAATCTTCACAAAAGTGCTAACACATCGCCTGCAGAAAAAATTAGATGCAGCTCAACCAAGAGAACAAGCTGGATTTCGAAGTGGATTCAGTACAGTGGACCATATTCAAGTATTAAGAGAATTAATTGAAAGAACACATGAATATGAACTTCCATTGTGTGTGGCATTTATTGACTATGAGAAGGCCTTTGACTCTATTAAAACATCAGCAGTCATCAACTCTTTAAGATCAACAGACATTGAGGATGTGTACATTGACATGGTGAAACGTGTGTATAAAAATGCAAGTGCAAAATTTCGGTTACATAAAGATACCAAAACTATCAAACTTGGCAAAGGGGTGAGGCAGGGAGATACCATTTCTCCAAAACTTTTTACTTCAGCTTTACAGATGATTTTTCAGCAGATAAATTGGAATAACAAGGGAATAAAAATAAATGGTGAATATTTAAATCATTTGCGGTTTGCTGATGACATTGTTATTTTTTCAACGAACCCATCAGAACTCCAAGACATGGTACAGGAGCTCTCAACTAGAAGTAAAGAAGTTGGACTCAAGATGAACCTACAAAAAACTAAGATCATGTTCAATAATTTCGTAGAGGAAACAAAAATACAAGTTGACAACATTGAGCTAGAAATTGCTGATTCATATATTTACCTTGGCCAGCTGATTTCAATGGATGGCAACATTATGAAAGAACTCAACAGACGTATTAAACTTGGCTGGAGTGCATTTGGAAGAAACAGTTTTATCCTGAAGGGGAAATTGCCTTTGTGTCTAAAAAGAAAGGTCTTCAACCAGTGTGTATTGCCAGTCCTCTCTTATGGATCAGAGACATGGAGTCTAACAGTTGGAGCAATACGAAAGTTACAGACAACGCAAAGGAGCATGGAGAGGTGCATGCTTGGAATAACTAGGAGAGATCGAAAAAGAAACACTTGGGTGAGAGAGCAAACTAGAGTAGAGGACATCATTGTTAAAGTAAAAGGGCTGAAATGGCGATGGGCTGGGCATATTGCAAGAAGAACTGATCAACGATGGACAACAGAAATTCTGAACTGGATTCCAAGAGACCACCGAAGACCTAGAAAACGTCCTCAAACTAGATGGGTGGATGAAATAAGAAAACAGGTTGGGGTGACGTGGAAACGAATGGCCCAGGATAGACTTGTGTGGAAAGCATTTGGAGAGACCTTCATCCAGCAGTGGATAGATAATGGTTGAATATGATGATGATGATGATGATATATATATATGTAATATGTATCAGGGGTGTGTACTCAATATGTGCTAATTGTGCGCAGCACGCATTCCAAATCCAAATTAATTATTTGTATTCGCCATTTTGCTCTTACAGAAATATAAAATGAAAATATATAATTTTTTGAAGTAAAAAAATTCCATAAATTTTTTGAATTTCAATGAAATATATTTATTTTTATTATAGTAAATAAAATGAATGCTCAATTTTTCTGTCAAAGCGCGAAAACTACTCCAAAGTAGTGGGCTTTCTTAAATACAGTAACCATAAAAATCGAGTCTCTAATCAAAAACTCGCTTCATCGTGCAATTACTCGCACTATGAGTGAGTGAGTGAGTTAGTGAGTGAGTGAGTGAGTGTGAGTGTGTGTGTGTGTGTGTGTGTGTGGAGAATCCTGAATAAGCGTGAAGCTCACTCATTTCCCAGTATACTCGGCTTTCAATTAGCGTGCTATTATAACTTCCGATGGGTTTATTTAATTACGTTCAATTCCCCAGCCACCTATTACGCTACTATCGAAATTTACATAGCATGTGCATCCGATATAATAAGCAAATTGCAGACGTAACTTCGGAACTAAGCAAGATAAAATTACAACAGTTATCATCATGAAAAGGTTAGTTTGTAATGACATTCTGTGTACAGTGACAGACTCAAAATAAAGCCATACCCTCTTAGGGTCTAAGAGGTCGTAGTCTTGCATTTTACCAAACCGTTTACACAAGACGTCATTTCATACTAACTAAATGATGCTGAATGAATTTGTAATTAATATTTTTTTTCTGTATCTGCTTTATTTCCCGATTTATATTATATAGCTTCCAAATTTAGCCACCAGGCACACTATAAGTAATCTTATGCTGTAGCACATAATCACTTTACTATAATTACATACAACGTTCATACTTCTAGCTCATTCGGTTCGGAATTTATCTGCGTGTGTGAGATTTTACTAACCACCCTATATATGCATATATAATTTTGGACGATTTTAAATATTATTAATTGAAATTCTTCAAAGGTGAGTTATTTATCCATAATATGTTTTAAAATTTAAATTCAAAATAACAATGATGTTGAGATAAGAGCTTATAGCGTTGTTTTTTGCCTTTATGAAGCAATGATAT
>QLNU02015003.1:75197859-75290366 GCA_006491805.2 Dysdera silvatica
TGTGTGTATGTGTATGTGTGTGTGTAATGTATGTATGCATGCATGCGTGTGTTTGTGTGTGTCTGTGCGTGCGTGCATGCGTGTGTATGTGTGTGCGCGCATGTACTCTTGCATGCAGCAGCAGCTTCATATCTTTTCAGCTTGCATCTAACATGGCACACATGGATCAAAGCCATGGGTAGCTAGGTTAATTATTTGAATCACTAGTGTTTGACTTGTCTACTCTTTTTCCTAATTAAACGAATGGATGCTTAAGTAAATAATTATTACGTAACTAAGCACTTTCTTTTCTTTTTTTTTTCATCAACAAAATTATTTATTTTTGTTCACTTCTAGAGAATCAATAAAGTTCTGGAAGTCTCTATATTATAAAAGTAGTTTATTTTGTACCCTTAAATAAGGTACTTACGACATGGTTCTATTAATTTATAAAAATTCGTCTTAAGCATACAATTTTTGGGTTCCCTTAGTTTTTATAATTCCTTTTTCCTCTTTCGCACCAGTCAAGAAATAACTTAATAAAAAATTCCTTTACTTTCAAAATCGGTACTTCTAAAATTTCTAGCTAGCTACCTTCCAGTACAGAAATAAATTAATTCTTTGTGACAGTTACAATTAATTCCCTTAAAATGAAAACGTCCCCTAGATATTTTCCTCTTCATGTCATTGTTATTGATTGTTTACAAATTGTTTATGATACGTACTTCACGAAAATTGTATAAAAAAATTGGGTTGAATAAACAAATTTTATTGTTATTATTATTTTATTATTAAAGTTGAATGAAGAATAAATATAATGACACATCTAAGAACAACCAAGAGAGAGAGAGAGAGCGAACATTATATAACAGCATTTATATACCAGTATATATATGACATTAAGGACTTGTTTCATTATACAGGGTGTCTACAAAATCTTTCCCTGACTAAGAAAATCAATGATGTAGAAATTAAGCAAATTAAAAATAAGCGAATTTTTGCATTAAATAGAATAAACGTTAGAATTTGATTAGTCTAAACTTTTTGGTTGAACTAATTATGCTTCTAATTTGCTTAGTTTTTACGTCATCAGCTTTCTTAATCAAGGAAAGACTTTATGGACACCCTGTATATACATTATCTCTATATATGTGTGTAAATGTGCATGTGTGCGTTCACTTTTCAAAAGAAGTCTGAAAATATATAACGTATTTATTTAACTGGAAAAGTGCGTGCGGAGGATTTATGCAAAATGTTTCACGACTTTGCAAATCCGTAATATGTAAATATCGAAATACGTGGCGAATGTGATATGCATAGGAAGTATTGCGCAACTTGTGCCGTCTCCTGGGAGCATTGCCTCTGCCGGAAAGGCCACAATGACTCGAATATCAATTCAGAGATTAAAAAAAAAAGCAGTTCTTAGTTGTGAGAGTATTAAATTAAAACTCTCTCGTACTAATTCAGGTTTGAGGCATTGGTAGGTTGTCCAATCGATTTGTAGCATTATTCGGTTTTTCGTTTGCTGCCATATTATGCTGTTTAATTGGAGTTATATGGAAGTATCCGAATTTCATCGAAGTAAAAAGAATGTTAAAAATTTATCATCTGTCTCCTTCATCATAACGCCCCTCGTTATCGCATGTATTATTCACTTTTATTTTTTCAGCTAAAACATATAACTAAATATTTAAAATAACTGTGCTAAAATATGGTACATTACCTATTGAAAAACTAATGGTTGTTCTGCAATAAAAATAACGTATGGAAGAATAAAAGAAGAAAAACATTTGGATAATATTGATATCCAATATCACGAAAACAATAGAAATTTAAGAAGAAGCAACCAAATTAAGCTACGAGAGATTAGAACGGAAATGTACAGAAAGGAATTGAATATATGGGAATAAAGCTTTGGAATGAATTACCAAATAATCTATTAATAATATAAAATTGTTTAAAAAGAAATTAATTGTATACTTATTAAACGGAGTTTGTGCGCCAGCGGATTAATAGGGTCCTCAGCCGGTTAAATTTCATGATTTTTATTGGAGACTCGTCAAATTGGGGAAGTGCATGTTGTATTGTCTTAATTTTGCGAAATTTGTTATTGTATTGAAAATGAATCTCAAGACTGGATGCAATACATAACCCATATGACGAATAAACATTATTATTAGCAGGTTTCAATAGATATTAAACCCACTATTGCTTTTGGTTTTTCTGTCTGTCTGTACGCAATAAAAAGGGCAAGGTAAAGGTCTTCCGTAAGTACAATAATGATAGCTGTTGTTAATGCTGAAAACCTACCGAGTTACTTGAGAATTAGAGAGTTGCGGATTAGAGAGTTGCGAATTAATGTTAATTGAAACCCGCTAAATTTAAATATCGACCTTTGACGATTTTCCTTCACTTGAATGGTATTATTATTAATATTATTCTTAAATTTACGGTCGAATCCTTTATTTTGCCTCTGTTATAACGTCATAAAATATTCACAAAATCCGGATATAACGTCGTAATAAATCGTCATTATGTATTCTAAAAGGTTCATATTATAGGGGTGTCGAATCTTTTTTCGGTTTTACAACTTTTTTTTCAAAAGGTATTCACTCCATTGAATTCATTCATTAATAACTGTTGATATTCAACTTTCTGGCCAAACACTTTGAATGCCTTTGCAACATTTCTCCATTTCTTCTCCGTCTACCCCCACGCCTTACACTAATCAAGATCACCCCTCTGCTGTTTTCATAGAAACGAAATAAACTCGCCCATTTCGTTAAAGGTTAAAAAAGCCCAAGGTGAACAAATCCACATTTATTTTTATCTTGATTTTGTGCACACACCATTATTCATCAAATGTTTCAAATTGTTAAAATGACTAATCCTAATTGTTAAAATGACTAATTCTAATTTTTAAAATTTCTAAAATCTCTAAAATGACTATAGCATTTCATTGAAAGGTAAAGTTTCGGTAATATATCCTTTACTTTACCTTTTGTCAGAAACTGTAAATTTTATACAAGAGATTATTTATATCTTTGGAAGATTTATTCTAAACTTCTATTTTTTTTTCTTTATTTATCTACGTGCTTTACTATATTTTAATTTAACGCGTTGTTTTCTTATTATGATGTATTTTTGTAGTTTATCTCCTACAGTGAGACTTCGCTAACTTGAAATATTTCCTGAATCTCTCGTCAAAATAAATATCTTAGATACACACTTCATTGCTTTTTGGACAACACAAACTATTTTCAACACGAACAGATTTTTTAACAAATAACATTTTTTTAACAAATAAAGAATGAAACAACTGGCAAAGGTTTACCATAACTTGTAAAATTTTGGCACTGATCGAACTCACAAGGAAAGCTTTTTTATGGTTAGATCAGTACGAGAATTTTAATAGTTATTACAAATTATTTATCACTGTCAGCATTACTGTTTATGAGGCTCGATGGCGTTTAATTTGCATTGCCTCTAAACCATTAAAATGATTTTCGTAACACATTTCGAACGAGTCCCTAGCAATTTACATTTCGTTACATTTATTGAACAAAACAAGTACATAGTATTTATTTATTTGTTTGTACATAGTACATGTAGTACATAGCATTTGTTTATTTGTTTGTACATAGTACATGTAGTACATAGCATTTGTTTGTACATAGTACATGTAGTACATAATATTTGCTTATTTATTTGTACATAGTATTACATAGTACATGTAGTACATTGTTTATTTGTTTGTACATAGTACATGTAGTACATACATACATAGTACATGTAGTACATAATATTTGCTTATTTATTTGTACATAGTATTTATTTGTTTGTGCATAGTACATGTAATACATAGTATTTATTTGTTTATACATAGTAGATGTAGTACATAGTATTTATTTAGTTGTTTAATTCAAGTACACAGTACCGTAGAATTTCATTTTGCGAGCGAACGTATTAAATAACTGCGCACACTTTTAAAAATTTCAAAATTTTATTTTAGTATTATTTAAAAAAACATGTTAAATATTAACGTAATCCGTAAAATGCTTAAATATTTTAAATTCATGATGTAACTAAATTTTTTTTTGAAAATATATGGTTTACTGAAAATATTATGTTTCGAAAACATATTGATTTGCTGAATGTGATGAGGTATATCAATCAAATAGTTCTCCTTTTCTTTAACATTATTTTTATTATTTACAATATCGCAAAAAATTAGATGAAATTTCGTAAGTACAGTAAAGAATTGACTATTATAATACCGATTAATCGAAATCGTTCCAGTCGGCAAATTCAAATTTACGCGCCATGTAGTTTCGCTAACGGCGTGATATGAAAAAAGCAATTCAGCAAGTGTATACCGAAATTAACTTGAAGGATGTTGTGTACATGGCAGCAGAAGCTTAGGATACTGTTAAGGACACTGCACTAGGAAAAGCTTGAAATAAGCTCCTTCCACCAGATGAGTCTATTTTTGCACCTAAATAAAACCCAAACAGCCAATTTGTATGAATACAGAATGCGACCAGGAAAACCTTCAAGACTGGCTCGAATTTGATGTCGATTACCATGGCTATCAAGTATTGACGGGCGATGAAATCATTGCCAGTGTCATAGACAACCAAGACCCTTGCGACGACGACCATGCCGAAACAGCAACGTCCAGTGAGGAAGCTTTTCACTGCCTTGAGATGGCTATGAAGCGGTTAGAACAAGAAGAAGAATGTGATGATGTCCAATTGCTGTCTTTGAAACGTGTGCGAAATTTAGCGGCAAAAAAGACGAGTCTCAGCTCTGCAGCAAAAGAAAATTTTAGGCTTCTTTTCCTAAACTGTAGGCCTACTTTAATGCACTACTTTATGTAAGGTATGTAGTATTTGTAAAACATGTGATGTAAAATATATAAAAGTTTTGTGTTTAATATCACTGTCTCTTTATTTCATATTGCTCCTATGGCAGTGGAACATATTTTTTTTCGTAAATGATCGGTTATCCGATAAATCAGTTATCCGAACACCCCCAGTCCCCAATTGTTTCGGATAACCGACGCCGTATTGTATATACATCTGACGTCAAGACAGAACATCATTTATGTTCTGAATTCAAATCAAAAACACAATTGGAAAGCTATGCTTTAGCGGCTGTTCATTTTTAAATAAAGAACCTAAAATTACTTTCACATACAATTTGAAGCCTTGAAATATGTGGATACAAGAGGGCAGTTACCATAAAGCAAAGTAGGTAACACCTAGGAGTGCTAGTGTATTGGAGACATCCCCTCTTAAGTCTTTGGAGCACCTTATTTTAATAAAAATAGGGGCCCAAAATAATTTCTTGCTTAGAGGCCCATAGAAATTATGTGCTATACTCTATGAATATAATTTGATTACTTTCTAAAAAATGAAAAATTACACTGTCGGTAATTCTCAAAGAAAGAAAGAGAAAGAGAGGGAGAGATCGGAATAATAATGCACGAAAATAACAAACCAATACGGAATTAAGAGTATACGAAAGTAGAGGGGAAATAAAATGTAAATAAACTCGTATTATCAATCAGTTCCTTGACGCAACTTACGTTTAAAAGTTGAAGAAATGTGCAAGTCTACGAGTCAGGTTCATTCAGTGTGCCGTCTCACTGCAGACGTATTTGTCCATTGTTGTCCTTTTCAGGGGTTAGTACAATTGGCCTAGAATAAACAGTCTGAAGGATACTGAATAGGATGAGGGTTGGGGTACCGAAATTTAAGACAAACCCGATCAAGTGGGGGTTGTCAATTGACAGAGACATGAAGTGCCATTGTGGAGAAATTCCGAGCCCAGCACACATGGCAATCTGACCGCAATTGCCGGAACTATGTACCATGGGCGACTTGCTTCAGGCCAATGACAAGGCCGTAATGGCGGCAAATTTTTGGAACTGTAAAGTTTGATCTGGACACGGAAAGTAAGTATTGGCCAAGAGGAGTTACGAACCAGGTCGTCACAATGGACCACTCATGGAGCGGTGATAGCACACTACTCACTGTGGGTAGTGACAAGCAGATGCATCTTAGGCTGAAGAAATATTTTAATGAGAAAGAAATTGTAAAAACCTAACGCAGAAGCGACTGCTATATTTGCAATATGCGTAGCTAAATATCATCAAAAAGAGTAACGCTGAATTGCAAGCACAGACATATAAATCGCGTGTAGTCAATGAACGAAAATACCATGGATTGTTTGGGTTTTCACGGCGCAGAACGACAGCAGAAATTACTCTACGCCGAAACCTACATTTTTCGAAGGAATCAAAATCGCTTTAGGTCTAGGGAATCAATGCCCGAACTACAATCAGTCAGTGCTCTTTTTTCTTTTCCAAGGCAAGAGTCAAATTTGGATTAACGGCGCGTTTGGTGAACACGTTACCGCCAAGGGCTGAGACAGACTTTCGTTTTGGGGAAGGGGGGGTCGTATACAGAATTTGCCATGGTATTGAAATAACACTCTTTATTTATCAAAAAAGGTGGAATTGTTTACAGTAAAAAATATATATTTTTGAGGCCCTGAGTCCACCCTTGGTTACCACTGAGCTCGCCATGTCTTGTTTACAAACTAACGTTACATTTTAAGGCTTTAATGTACACCTAGGTCTATTTTCAATTTGCGTTCTTGATAATAGTTGACATTAAGAAATAAGGGTCTGGACATTAATAGAATATTATTTTAACACTATTGTGAGCATTGTTAATTTTATCCAAGGAAATTTACGTGATGCATGTGTGTTTGTGAAAATTGAACTATTGCAACTTGGAATTTTTCATATTTAATTTATTTGACTAGTAATAATGATAATTCAATTACATATGAGTCGCCATTGCGTTAAGCCAGCTACCTTATAATAACTGTTATTTCGGTAACAACTGTTATTTCACTGGCCTAAGATTTAAAACCCGGAATTCCGGGAGACGAAAACTCCCTTTGTCAAGGGAAGGCATAATTCTGCCTTCACTTGACTAAAGGGTACAGTTAACTCCTAAAACGCCGTGTTTAAGCCAGTGTCAAAATAATGTTTGTTATGGGATCTTCTGGTGACACTTTACATTGTTTTGTCAGATACCGTGTATCTTTCGATCCACCAAGCAACAGAAAGCGACACAAACACACATGCTGGTGGTGTTTTATCACTTCATATTTTAAAGCGAGACCCTTGATGTGTTTACTGAAACATAAATGGATACAATCCCGCGAGTAAATTGTTTTAGAAATAGTAGAATATTCTGCGTAGAAAAGTAGCTTTCAAAAATTGAAATTTTCTTCATGGCAGCCTTTGTTTTGTTTTTTAAATCCCATAGCATTTTGAGAATAAGTTACCCGTATTTGCCTGGGAGAACTTTGAAAGCGCTGTAGTAACCTTTGGTATTTATGCGAGAACTACTTGGATACCGTGCCATCTAAAAAAAACGACTTGACTTCCTTGAGATTTTGTTGTATTTATACTCTCTTCTCAGAATAATCTAATATATGCATAAGACAATATGAAATGGAGAGCTAACTGAAATATATTTATATATTCAAATATACACATTTTTTAAATTTAATTTCTTCGTACTATATTTAAGAACAATAACATATATATGTAATAAAATATACCAGTTCTGTTGCTGGGAATATAATCAGCTTGAAACAAGATATAAGACATACACGAAGAGGACTTTGCTTTTTCTGTTACTTACCTAGCATCTAGTCAGATATGGATAATTTTAAAGCAGTTCATCTTCAACGCTTTTACAATTTCATTTAAAATTTGAATCCTACCCACTTTCCAATAAAACTAATAGAATACGTCGAAATTATGGTCTAGATTGGATAGTTTTGATGGGGCTGAAATTTCTTTATATGGTATTACATATTTCTATGATTCGTAATACTAAACCAGATATAGAAAAATATTGGTTTGAAACAAGAAAAAAGTAAGAGCAATTAGAGAAAATGGTAGCCAGTGTCTATGCCAATAAAATAACGATTTTGTAAAAGAAAGAATTTATAGACAGGAAGTTAAAAAAGAAGCACCTGCAAAGGAAGATCAGTGAGAGTGTGCACCAGACAATAAGTAAGAACTTGGATGGAAGAAAGCATAAATTGGCAGAAATTATGAAAGAAGTAGTCATTAATCTAAAAAAGGGCAGCGAAGAAATGTACTTAGAAGAAAAAGCGGTGTCCGAAATACAGAGATAAAGAGGAATGCGTTTAGAAGAGGAAAAAATAGAGACTGGAACTTCTTTGCAAACTTTAGCGTAGCAGGTGGTCAACAAAAACGTTTCCTAGAAGAACATTAAGAAAAGGAACACCGCAGGTCCGAGCTTCAAAAAAGTGGAAAAAAGAAGCATACACATGAGTTTGAAAAAAGAGTTGTTCCGTAGTGGTCACAGTGTACGGGTGTGAAGAATGGTGTTTCAAGTTTCCTAACTTATGTGCCGCTAATGTTCCAGAGCATGTGCTTGCAGCCTTCGATATGACACGATCACCTTGTCGTTTCTGACATGAGTCGCTAACAGGAAACTAAATAAAAAGAGTAAACGTCAATATCATACTTAATCCTATGTCTTTCACTTATTTCTGCAAGCTTCTGTTTGTGTAATGTAACCACGCCATATATCAGCAAATAATATAATAGTAATATAAGTGTAATGAAATGAAATTAATTTTCAATTTCCCAAGTAAGCTATTTATCTATGCAACAAATAGGAAATAAATGTAAAAATGTAGGTTATATTTGTATAATAAATAAATACGCAACGCCCATATTCTTTCATGATAGGACTTACTCTCTGATATTGGGACTTTCGCATAGACCTGAGATATCTTAAATCGGGGGCGGGTATTAAACCTTGTCCCTACTACCCACTAGTGGGCTATTCAAGCTTTTACGGTGTGCGTTAGATGTTTTGTTGGACGCTGAAGCTGATGAACAAACCTTACAAAAGTTAAATCGGATATCAAATACTTAGTTTTCACAGCAACAGCCTCGAAGATTTTATTAATAATTAATTAAAGATAATTTCAATAGACTTCATAGATTTTACATTTAATTTTCTTGTTCTTCAATTTAAGCAGCTTCCGCACTAATAGGCGGTATCGATGAAGATGTAGAAATGCAGTATCAAATTCGATTTTCTCTGTATTATAAATATACGCGAAGTATAAGTAAAAAGATAAATTTAAATAAAAAAATTTATTAAACCTCCACTCAAAAATTGCGAGAGTTTGCAGTTGCGTTAAATTAAGTTACTGTGGAATCGGTGGGCGGTAAGGAAATTTTACTACCAACAAACATTAAAAAATGGGAGATAGGTATAAAAAGGTTGACTACCCCTGCTGTAAAGCATTTTCTTATGATCTGAGCAATTTTAAAAAAAATCGTTCATTTGAAATATTAGGTGAAATTTAAAATTTATTAGCACTATCTTTAATATTTCTATTACCATGGACGTCTTTTTTTTCTGTTTCTCTCTCTTTTTCTCTTTTAACATTTTTATTTCGATCTGTAAATCTTTTTCTGTGCTGATCTTTTCAAATTCCATATTTTTAATTATGGAATCTTCAGATTTATATCCAGATTTGTTATCTATATTCCCTTCTTCACTACTGTTATTAAATCCGTTCTACAAAGAGCCAAGTTTTCGTTGGTTTAAACTAAACAAAAATCTCGTAAACTTTTGACTTAACAGTTTCAAATAATTTTTGTTTTAATTTTGTTCCTACCATCTTTTATTTTATTGATATATGCTTATATATTTAAAAATATTTTTCGACGAAACATTTAATCTACTTTATTATAACATTCCCAGTATTCTGTCTGCAAGATCCGTTTGAAACCACAGGTCATCCATTTCATCTACTTTCTTCACTAATCAGTTGCTCTCAAGAGAGGACTTTTCTACTTTTGGTTTGATTGCCTTTTTTTTTCGATGCTTGTTCTTGTCAGCTTGTCACTTTTTTCAGCATTCTCTTTTCCAACTACTGCCATGTTCGTTCAGTATGGTTTTTCGTTTGATGTTCTTATAATATTGGCTTCGAAGGCCTTTAATATTCCATCGTTGATTGCGTCTTGTTAATAGCAGCCGGTTTTCTGCCTCATAGTTGACATCGAAACAAGGTGTTACCGTCGACTAGCAATATATAACACCTTTGTATATTATGAATTGTATATCTTGACTCATGTATCTTGAATTATATATTATGAATTATATACCTTGAATTATATATTTTGAATTATATGTTATAAGTTATATATCTTGAATTATATATCATCAATTATATACTTTGTATTATATATTGTGAATTATATATCTATAATGATTATATATTATTATATATCTATGAATTATATATATATCTATAATGATTATATATTGTGAATTATATATCTATAATGATTAATATTGAGAAATCTGCAACGGCAAAATATAAAATTTCTATTTCGTTTTATAAAACCAGTGCAAATCAATAAAAGTGCACTCATAAAATATAGGACACTTCTTCAATCACTTATGATTTGAAAGTGAGGAATAACCACGACAATCGGGATTAAAATACAATAAAACCCTCATATACGGTCACCTAGATTTTGCGGTTAGGTAAAAATTCCCCCACAAATTCCTTCATATGCATGTTCCCTATTTTTTAAACAACTTTTCTGTTCTATGAGGATCCATTAATGAAGGTTTTTACTGTATATTAATTACAGTTTCCTTCTTTTAATTAAAATTTGACAAATTAAGCAATATTGTTTTTATTCTTCTTAAGTGCTATGATACATATTCATAACACTAAAACTTAAATATGCAATAATATAATAAAATTACATAATACAAATATATTATACAATTGGATAATACGATTAAATAGTACAATTAAATAATACAATTAAATAATACGATTAAATAATATAATTACATAATGTAATTCATAACACAATTATATAACACAATTACGTTACACAATTGCATGGTGTTAAACCGATGCAATTCTGTAAGCGTAAAAGCGATTTAGTCCTATCCAAAGTGCATTTAAAACACTCAGGTTCAAACTAAGTGAATTCTCAATGTTATTTCAAAGAAAAGGGTACATATTTTGTTCTTTAACTACCAATGTGTTTTATTTATAAAAAAGATTGCAGAAAATTAATGAGCTTCAAACACTTGTTAAAATCACAACAGATCACATTTTTCAGGCAGTTTGTGAAGGAGAATCTACGATCAAATTTGGACCACAATTTGAAGATCAATAACGAAAATTTGTAGAAAATTATGTAGAATAACAAATTTGCTCACATAAATATGAAAAATTATTAAATAAGGGTTGTTGATGTTTATGTCGGCAAATTTATTATTATAAATCATTTTTTTTCTAAGAATTTTCGTGTTTTACTTTCAAATTTTGTGACAATTTTGATCGTAGATTCTCCTTCGCAAGATACCTAAAAGATGTGGTTTGTTGTGATTCTGATAAGTGTTTACAGCTCATCAATTTCCTGAAAGAAGGAGACTTTCTATAAATAAAATACATTGACAGTTAGAAAGCAAAATACGTGCCTCTCTTATAGAAATAACATTAAATATTCTCTTAATTTTGAACATGAGCGTATTAGTGAATCGTTTTAAGTGCAGTTCTTCTTGCACGATCGAGCGATTAACAAAATAGATATTGGTTTAATTTCATTCATATTTGTATGGAATATATCATAAAATGTATAACCTCAATTTGTTAGGATTTATATATTATACAATATAATTAGAATAAAAATTAAATGAGTACCTAATTTTTATTCTAATTGTATTGTGGAATACATAAATCCTAACAAAAAATTGAGGTTATATATTTACTAATGATGTATTCCATACAAATATGAATGAAATTAAAACAAATGTCTATTTTTGTATTACTCCCTCGGTAAAACAACAGGAACTGCAATTAAAAATGATTCACTAATACACTCATGTTCGAAATTAAGAGTATACTTAACATTATTTCAATGAGAGAGACACATATTTAGCTCTTTAATTGTCGATGTATTTTATTTATAAAAAACCTTTTTACAAGAAATTAATGAGCTTTAAACACTTATTAGAATCGCAACAAATCATATTTTTTAGGCATCTTACGAAGAAGAATCTAACATCAAAATTTATATTAATTTTTATTCACTTGCTTACTGTTAATTCCTATGATAACTTCGATACACGTCCGGGCGAAGTGAATTGGAGTTCACGTTGAGAAATTAATTTCATTTTATGTTATTTAATTGTAAATGACGACAAGTGATCAAACAATTTAAAACTCTAAAAGCTGAAGTAATTATATTCTTCAACATGTCATGTATTTTGAAACTTTTAAAACTCTGGACTGGACGTCATCTTTTTTCCTCTTTAATTCACTTACGTTCAGAATTTTGAAAAACATCAGGTAATTTTGAAGACATATGGGCAACATAATAGAGGCGGGCCCACGGGGCGTCGAATTAGGGAAATTTTCTCCCCAAAACCATAAAAATGTGGTGGAAAGCGGTTTTAGCGAGCGCCAATCATAACAACCACCGCATATAACGATGAAAATTTTACAAAAAGTTTGATTACCACCAATCCCTCTATGGACCTCCCTCGGAGTGTAAAGGTTTGACAAAAAGATTGAAAATATATGAAATAATAGTTGATGGAAGCACGAGTTGACTTGAAAACACAGAATTTGTCCCTAAAGCAATTTATACTTTCTTCCATAAAAAAATCTATACTTTGCCATATAAATCAATCATTCATCTTCCTTATCACAAATCGTGGGATTAGGGTAATGTAAATGGACCTGTGGTAGCGCGTTGGTAATGCGTTCGTGCCTAGCATGCGATTATCCCGGACTGGACTTCCAGCTATGCAAAGAAAAAAAAAACACTCCTACAGACTAACTGCTGACCACATAGGCGTAGCCAGAGGGCGGTTTTGGGGGTTGTAACCCACCCCTTCGCAATGAAATTTTGTATATTTAACATAGGAATATATGAGTTGTAGCTCTGTAACCCCTTCCATTAAGCCTATAACCCCCTTTATGAACTTTCTGCCTATGCTACTGGCTGACCATAGTCCCTGTGTTGGTAAAGTGACTTTAGCCATCCTACAGACTAACTGCTGACCACATAGGCGTAGCCAGGGTGCGGTTTTTTGTGTTGTAACCCCCCATTGCAATGAAATTTTGTATATTTAACATAGGAATATATGAGTTGTAGCTCTGTAACCCCTCCCATTAAGCCTATAATCCCTCCCTTATGAACTTTCTGCCTATGCTACTGGCTGACCATAGTCCCTGTGTTGGTTTCCTGTGCTTTAGAGATATTGGATTCCTCGTAAAGTTGTAGGTCCCGGAGCAGCACGAGCCTCGCTATCCTTGCATCGTAAAACTCAGACAAACTGGAGGTAAATAGACTGAATTCGATTTTATCATCCTACATGATCTCTCTATTGAAATAAAAAAAAATGTAGAATAACTGATATACAAATAAGGTAATATATATACCATATAACACACGAATCAATAAAGAATATGTTCATATCCAAAGAGAAAGTTTCTGAAAGGATTATTTTATTATACATATTAATAATAAATCTGTATCGACGACCTAAACGATTTAAAATCACTAAATTTCCCTTTCGTATTACAAAAAGGTGTTATTGAACAAAACATCATGAATTCGTCAAAATGAATATATTAGATACGAAGAATCGCAAGTTGAAAGGTGATTTCGTGAATAAAATTAGAACTTCATTTTTGTCGGAAGTTTTATTTCTGTTCAGTATACACTACACTGAAAAGACAGGTTCCGATAAGATAGTTAATCATTGTTGGCAGCAGTACCTAACTGATTGGGTGGGCTCTTGGTAATTACTCGTGCTTTTAGTAACAGGAATTAAAGTGGCGTTAGCGTAAAACGTTCTTAGGAGATGGAGAATAGTTGTGATGATTCCCCACACACGGTGATAGATTCTTTTCTACGATATTATGTGGAATATTGAGCACTTTTCTATAACAATATAGTCTTAAGTTCGAAATAATAGTAGCCTTAATTTTCTATAACTTCTTTTTCTAAGACATCGTAGCTTTAGATTCGATTAGCCAGCGAAGAAACAGGCTGGTCAATGTTTAGATTTTCGTTAAACTGTTCGTCTGCTTTGCGTGAGAGTGTTAACCCATAACATACATATCCTAAAACAGTGGTTCTCAAACTCTTTATCCTATGGAAGCATTTTCTTCCTACATACCCAGCTTCCGAATCGTTACATAAATATTATTTAAAGGATATTATAAACTATAAGGAACACATAAAAGACAGTTATTTATCATTGCTTCTAAGTAATTATAACAAAAAGTTCTTATTAATTAATTTATTAAGTAATAAATCCGTATAAAACGGTAAGCGGCACTTTTTTGTTGCTGTGGTATGTTGATTATGTTCAGTTAATTCTAAATATTGATGCCATGGGAAAAATTAAATAATTTACGAATTTTTTTAAATTTCAGTGAGATTTTGCAAATAGATTGTGGAGCCCCTAGGGGCATCGCTGTATTTCATACATCCCTGGAGATCCACTAGAATATCGATACGCCCTAGAAATACCGATATCCACTTTTCACGCAACCCGAAAGATTAGGACAGGGCCATGTCTGCGCGGTAATTGCCAGTGGCATTTCTGTTCCTTGCGAATTGAAAGAAAATTGCAATGTGAGCTTTGTATGTAACTTGTATGCTCTAGTTTGGAAGGTTGATGGTTCAGTAATGTAAAATACAATAGGAGGGATATTTATGGTATTTTATATGGATAGATTCGTTGATGTCTGTTTCAAATTTATTTTTCGAATAAAGCGAAAGCACCATATTACAAACGAGCAATATCAATTCAGATATTTCGAAGTTTATAGAATTTATACCAAATTTATGGCTTTTTATAGCCAAGATTCCGCAAAAATTTCCTTGCGTTTATCTGTCTATTTTTTTTTCATTTTCAAAGATATAGACGCCTTATATCCAACTTTAAGGTTCTCTACACAAGCAAAGATCTTAATTCTATTTTATATCGCTCTCCCCTTCAATTTCAAATCTTAGGAATTCATTTCTCCATAAATTCTAAACTACTTCTCTGGATTTGCTTCTTTCAAAACCAAAAATTTGGCCATTTGTTTGTTATACTTTATCGCTCACAGAACAATGGTTATGCGTACATTTGCAAAGAAAAATTTGTTGTTTTCTGAACAATGATATAAACTGCAACATTGAAAGATTTCGTTTTCCATTTTTTTGAGTACTACCTTTCATGGGTGCGAAACGAAAATTTCGTTTTATGAATTCCAAGACCTGGGTTTGACAGTGATAAAGTGCATTAAATACTTAATTTCAGGCAATTATGTTTCTACAAAATGTGAGGTTTACAGAACAGTCTTTCCGTGCTAATTAAAATATGTTCTAAGTTAAACTACTGCTAAACTGAAATTTAAACGGCTCACCATAATATGTTAGTTGTGGAGAATAAATTAGTGCAATTAAATCCTTAACAAACAAATTAACGTAATGCTTTAACTTTCTCAACGATATTATTAAGAATACCAATATTTCAAACTCTGTGTTTACTTTTAGTTGTCGGGAATATAGAAAATTTCATGCACAGATCCTTGTTGACAGGGAGTGTTTTCAGTGGTGATGAATGACTGCAAATAAACCAAAACGCCGTGGCATATTATTCCAGAAGAGAATATACTTGGCTTTACAAAACTTCTTTATGCCTTTCAAAAAATAAAAAAACGGAAATTGTTTTCCGACGACAGTGGTATTTTCATATTACATGAAAATGCTACTAAATCTGAATATTTAAAATATATTTTTGTATGTAAAGACTCGCTTTTCATATCTTTCTGGATGATCTGAACGGATGAAAAATCCCTCTCTCTTTTTCATTTAGAAATTTTAAATGAAATAAAAAAGAACTTATATTTCATTTATGAATATTAGATGAAATAACGATCAAACAAATTGGTTTATAGTCCACAAACAATGCAATAAATTGTGTGTATAAAGGTGTTTATTGTACAATATTCAAATTTAATTTTAATAAGGATGCGAAAGAACAATCTAGATTCGTTCGTGTATAACTTTTCTTCGAAATTAGATAATTATTATACATCATAGAGCTTTGCGGGTTATTCCGCAACGTCTGTTTATTAAAAACACTTAACGTTTCACTCCGTGCTATGCGGAACATCCTCAGAAGTAATTGCCGGCCAAGTTTCCCTCTGTAAAATGCAAGACTTTCGCTTGGTTGCTTGGCAGAAAATGAGTGAGTAAAAAATATGAGACGTATTTGTAGTATAATATTATTTTCCTGGCTATCCCCCGATTTGCTGATTCATTGGTTGTTGGATGAAGGTCGTCGCTAATTGGCCCAGAGGGTGGCTAATTTATGTTGGCTGAAAGAGGCCCAAATTTTTTGTGAACTTTTAGGCAGGAATTCCAAATTGATGGAACATTAACAGAGTCTTCTCTATTGAAACCATTAGATCAGTTTTAATGGCCAAGGCTTCCATATATAATAGATAATCCGTGGAAGTTTATCGTGAATACTTTTAATGAATTTCGCATTTTTGGAGGTTATCGCAAAAACTAGTGCAATGTGGCCACGCTTATACATGGAAGCATTGAATTAAAAACTGTTCTAATAATTTCAATAGAGAAGTTAATATTCCATAAATTTGGAATTCCTGTCTAAAAATTCGGCCTCATTCAGCCAATCTAAACTCGCCACCCTCTGGGTCAATGAGAGACAACCTTCATCCAACAACCAATGAATCAGCCAATCGGGGGATAGCCAGGGAAATAGTATTATACTGCAAATATGTGTCATGTTTTTTAATCACTCATTTTTTGCCGAGCAACCAAGTGAAAGTCCTGCATTTTGCAGAGGGAAACTTCGTCGGTATTACTTTTGAGGAAGCTCCGGATAGCACAGAATGAAACGTTAAGTGTGTTTAATAAACTGACGCGGCAGAATATCCCGCAAAGCTCTATGAAGTATATTAATAGATCCGTGGAAGTTTTCGTGAATATAAATAATTTCCGCTTTTTGGAGGCATTTTATTAAATATAATGTGAAGTATATGTGAACGTTGACACTAGGTTTGATATCTTAATTGTAATAAATTGGATATGGTTACAACGAATCGTTAGTTTTATGCGTCGTTCGCGTTCGTTTGATCTTAACTTGTGTACTAATATTGTTACTTAAGAACATAGCAGTTTTGACAAAGAACGAAAGCGATTTTTTTTTGCTTTTGGTGGACTTGGAAGATTGCCTTTTTTAGGAAAAATTGTTTTTTTCGTGGATAATGAAACTTTTTGCCATGTAAAGAAAACAAAACGATTGCCAATTAGAAACGCTCTAAAAGCCTTAACACAAGGCAGCTAAATGTTTTATGGGTAGCAGTTTGGTGACTATTAATAGAAAATGTGGCTTTTTTTCGTGACGAAAGCAGACTTGGGAATGCTCTTTGTCTACGAAAAGTAATTTCACGTGTCAAATAAAGCCGCTAGTTATAGAGGAACGGTCAGGAGTGATACTAAAACTGAGACGCACGAAAAGAACATTAAAATAAGGGGACAAAACAGAAGTATGCCCTCATGCTTACGCGCACTCTGCCAACAAATATTTCATATTTCGCTTCTCCACTTATCTCTACCTCACTACTATCCACGATGTTTTCGAAATACATGTACATGTAACGCAAACTGCACTGGTACTCTCTAACTTAATCAGTAGGTCTGGTTCTTCCGCAGTATGATGTCCATACTTTCATTACCGCAAGCAGTTAATCGCGTCTTATTATTGAATACTCTATTGTAACCTCTACTCTGTACTTATAGGGGAAATCTTCCAGTAGCTTCAGCCATTATAACAACGTCTCTTATAGCAGTGCGCAATTTAATTTTATATTTTTTCATGTCTTTTGAAGAAATGAGTGAAATTTGCAGCTAACGTTACAGTTAAAACAATGCGTTAATAAGATTTATCCCACTCATTATCAAAGATAAGCTCAAGCGAGGAACAACCCTTTTCTTTTTTAAAACAAATAAGAAATACGTGTAAATTTGAAAGATTCCTAAAATGCGGACTCAACCCATAATTGCCCTCATTAGTAACTCTCCTGATAGCTCGTTTAATCACTACCGTATTTTCTGTTAAAGAATTGAAAAATCAATATGAAAATCGAGCCAATTTTTCACCAGACTCTATTCTTCTGTTCACAAATTTTGGAGGCAGAAATTGCAGTTAGAAATGTAGTCAGCATAAAGAGCTAATGAGCATTACATGTAAATGGTGCCTGAAATTGCTACTACGACTGAAATTGTATGATTAAATATATATATATTTATATCATTGGCGTCGCGAGACCATTTGCACTTGGTGTGCTTCACATGTTACAAAAGTAACGTTAATGTAAAAGAAGTGGATTGAAAGAAGTGATGGTTCTAGGCTAGGGCCGGGGGGGCCCATGACCTCCAAATATAACTAGATTTTATTTTTTAATTATAACCAAACAATTTAAAGGACTCCACTGCTCATAGGCGGGAATTTGTACCCCTCACAATGGATTTCCTGAACCGCCACTGTTCGAAAGGTTTAAATATGCACACCACATCAGGACTCACCTTACTTGGTTCCATATAATTAATTGTAGGATATCATTGAATGCTTCAATTTATGAATTAATACAATTTCAAATATGTTCAATATAATTTCAAATAAACCAACAGCTAAGTTTTTCATACGATGCTTATTTGAAAAACGCACAGAATTTGCATTTTGTGGTATGATTAGGTTATTAAAGAAAGGTTGAATTACCTCGTTTGGTTGTTTATTTATACACAAGTTCCATTCTCTCTCTCTCTTTTTTTTTTAGAAAACGCGTTAGAACAGCATCACAAAACAGAGGTTTCCCTTTCAGTTCAGTAATAATGTCTTTTTAATTGTTAGTAAACTTAAGCAGAATAGCCTTTCTTGTGTTTGCTTTCTTCGATAACATATATGGATTCTCTTCAGGGCCAAAAAAAGAAAGTTCGACTGTAGCGGTTGGGCTTGGAAGTGACATGATAAGTTCTGCTAACTTATGAATTTCTTAAAATGTAACTTGAAGTTGATTTTCATTCATAAATTTTAAGTCATAAACAAGATTCACAGCAAAGTCACCAGAAGTAAATAATACTTTATTTCATTTTTTAAGTGAATATAATCAAAAATTTGGCCATAGAAATTACTTAAGTTTTCTAAAATATTATCGAGAAATATCTTCGTATATTGACCATACTTTTGGCTACAAAGAAGTTGAAAAAGTTGGTTTCGAAAGCGAAGAGTACCTTCCTTTCATCCCACGACACATGCAGTTGACTATTTCCTGATATAATTGAAAACTTGAGCTCTTTTTCTCTTCAGACCCTTTCTGTCTTTTAGGCCTCGGTTCAACAATTTCCTGCTTTTTTTTAATGCAGAACTCCAAATATCTTCAACTCTATCCTCCCTGTCATTTCTGAGCTGCTCTGTAGTGTCATGAACATTTTCAATACCTTATACTATAGGATGAAGTTTGCTTTATATTATTCAAGACATTTTACTTTTTAAACAGCATTTTAGCTTTTTGCTGTCACACGTGCCTTGTATTCCTCTGTAAGTAGTTTTCTATAACGCGTGTTTTCATACTTTGATTGACAACTACAGGAACATTATTCGTAAAATACAAACTTTTGGTAAATGTTTGACGACTGTGATAGGCCATAGCGCGATTTCCTCTCGAACATTGAAACATTTTTTTTCAGATTCTTCCCCAGAAAATGCAACCTATTGGAATCTCTTCTATTTTATTTATATTGTTGAAATTTCAATTTATTTGCCAGAGATCAAATATTTTGATGCATTTAAATATGTAGTTTATCACTGCAACATTACTCATGTAAGATATTATTACCCTTCACAGGGATAACACAATTGCCAAATATTGGTCAACACACAAAGCCACCGGGGCGAGATTTTTGTGAGTTTTTCGTGGGGGATTTTTTATTACAAATAAATTTGACACCCACGTATTAGTAGCTCAAACTAGAGATATTTTTGTTTATGAGAAAAAGAGACGCCGTCCTCATCCTGTATTCGAACCAGGGTCCCCGCTTTGAGCCCGCGGTGTCTTGATCGCGATTTTTATTTTTTATTTTGCTATTTGTTTCTCTTAGTTTTTATTCTGTTACTTGTTTTTTTATTTTGATATTTTTAATTTTTTTAATGTAGTTTATTTGTAAAATGTAATTTTTTTGATATTTTCAATTTATAATATTAAAAACATCAAAATGAAACATCAAAATTAATTAAAATATTATTTTTTTGTTATTTTTAAATGTTTTTCAATGTAATTCATTTGTAAAATGTAATGTTTTTTTTTTGCAAAAGTAAACAGTTCTTAGATTGCAAACCGTGCCTCTACTTCTCCCCCCAATACACCGCGTCATCACGCGTGCCTGTGCAAAAAATGGTGGCACTGGGGAGCGAATCTCATAGGTTTTCCTCGGCAGCTAAGGGGTTAAAGTTCAACACGCATGAAATGCTGAACTTGAATTTCATTGATAAATGTATATTTTACAGTAACTTGCGCTCTTAAAGGAGATTTTTGACGTAGTTTTGGTATTTTCATTCACAGAGGGGATCCTCGATAACTCGAAACTCAAGGTAAATAGAAGAGATTTTCATTTCAATTGCGATCTGCCTGTAGCATCCTTGAAACCCTTCAACTCAAAGTAAAACACCTTTTCTTCGAGTTTCAAGTTATAAAGGGTTATTGATAAGGTTTGCACACTGTATATTGATAAGGTTTTCACACTGTATATCGATAAGGTTTGCACACTGTATTTTGATAATGGGTTTTAAATTTATTTTATGTACGTATCATTCCATGTGGTTTTGGCAAAACTGCTGCAAATATAATTTTTTAAACCGCAAGCAGATATATAATTATGATTTCAACATAATCAAGTTTTTGCCTATATCATTCTTGTACTGTTCATTATTTCGGATTTCATTTATATAAGCCTATGTATTTTTTGGCGTGATGGTCCCATGTCGTGGAACCAAGACCACTAGGATATTTGAAAGAACACAGGACTTAGGACAAAGAACTTACGACAAAGAACTTAGGACTTAGAACAAAGGACTTAGTGCTGAGGATACCATTGCTAAATTTTATCCTGCTATTTTCGGGCAAATTATATATTTTTATGTAGAAAACAAATTTGGGTTGAATTCATATGGGTAAGAAAGTAAATTTCTCTCGGTTTATCTAAACCTCTACTTCCCAGGGGATGATTATAATCAATAAAATTCTCTTAAAGAAAGAAATTATACGCTTCTCCATTAAAGTTTCTTCGACATCATCTTTCTTTATCAAATTTAATCACAACATTTTATATCAATTTTACTCATCAATATTTCATATAAAGTTTTATTATCAACTTTTTACATAATTTGTAATCAGCTTGTCATGTATTCTCTGAAGCATTTATGTTTATTTCCAAATTTATACCATTGCTGTTCGCAAAGTTTGTTTATCTCCGTATGAACATCAAATCAGTTTTTAATTATTTTAATTAACGTGCTAATGAAGATATTTTATGAAACGTCCCAATAAAGACATTTTATGAAACGTCCTATAATGTTTCATTATTTGGAAATAAAACTAGAGTTAAAAGTGGGAAAATTGGGATTTAAGGACAGATTAGGAAATGCCATAAATCATTCTAAGCATGACCATCAATTTGTAATTGTCGATATAGAAAAATCTCCGAGTGGTTTTGAGATGTAACCCGTGACTTTTGTCGGAATTGACTAAAAAATTTTATTCAATGTAAGTGGGGAAAAGTATTTTTATCACATAAAAATTGGGTGCTTATATTAGAAATGCTGGCAGTAAAATTAAAATACCTAAAGAGAGCCCCTTACGTAATGGTGAGATGCATATTTTAATTTGTAATATATATTATTCCGAGTCAAACGTTATTTTTGGCTTGACAATTTGGACACAGGGGCCTGAATAACTAGCGACGTTTGTTTACTTTTGAAAGTAGTTTCATATTTTGTCTGTTGAAGGTGCTATGTACATTATTTTTAACTTAAAAGTACAACATCAAAGATCTAAAACAGTTATTGTTATTCAAAGCAACTAATTATTATTAAAAAAATAATAATAATCATTATTTTAAATATGTTCTTATTATTAAATGTGATATTGATTTAAAACAAATTACACACAAACGCAGTTTAATTTGAGCAGGAGAAACATTTTACAATTGTTTCGGTGGAAAATCAAGCGTCCACCATCGTCAGAAAATTCGTCCAAACTGGACGTATTTTGGACGAATTTTCTGACGATGGTGGACGCTTGATTTTCCACCGAAACAATTGTAAAATGTTTCTCCTGCTCAAATTAAACTGCGTTTGTGTGTAATTTGTTTTAAATATTATTTTTGCGCAGTGTATCGCTCATATTTCTCTCGTTATATTGATTATTTTTTAATATTTTATGAACGCAAAATTTAGCAGACAAAAAAAAATATTTTTACGCATTTTGTAACTTTTAACTGATTTATTACTTAAGATTTAAAGAAAAGATGTTACGATATTTTGAAAATACGTAACATGAAGGAATTCCTGAAAAATCCAGTTGAATTTAAAAAGAAATTGTTTAAAGCCGATTAACCAGAATTGCTTGAATGCTTTTACTATCGAAACGTTCTTATCGTTCAGATAAAACAAGAAGGAAAGAACCTTTCCTTCCGAAGAATTAGAAAATTCAATTAATATTTTTTTATTCCTAAATTAAGTTATACCCATCGCTGCTTTAAAATTTGCAAAAAATGTTGCTCACTTTTTTATTTTAACTAAGCAAATTCGCAAATTATTCTAGCTGGCTTTCGTATATAAAATCGTATTTCCCAGAAAGTCCTGTTTTATTAATTTAGAATGTGAGATATTATTACCCTTCACAGGGATAACACAATTGCCAAATATGGTCAACACAAGAAAGCCTCCGGGGCGAGATTTTTGTGAGTTTTCGTGGGGGAATTTATTATACAATAATTTTTGCCACCCACGTTTTAATTACAGCTCAAACTAGAGCTTATGTAATTTTGGAGAAAAAGAGACGCTTTCCCCATCCTGGATTCGAACCAGGGTCCCTCCGTTTAGCCCGTGGTGTCTTGACCTACTAGACGAACGAGGACAAGAAAAGCATTTTTCTCCGTATATTAGGATGAAAGATACAATTACGCCACGAAAAACTCACAAAAAATCTCGCCCAGGAGGCTTTTCTGTGTTGACCATTATTTGGCAATTGTGTTATCCCTGTGAAGGGTAATAATATCTTACATCCTCATATACGGAGAAAAATGCGTTTGTTCTTGTCCTCGTTCGTCTAGTAGGTCAAGACACCGCGGGCTAAACGCGGGGACCCTGGTTCGAATCCAGGATTAGAACGGCGTCTCTTTTTCTCCAAAAACAATAAAGCTCTAGTTTGAGCTATATGAACGTGGGTGGCAAAAATTATTGTATAATTTGTCAATTTACTTTTATATGTATGTTCCCCAATTTTTTTGCAAGATATTATTACTCTTCCTAGGTTACCATAATTTCCAAACTGCTCAACACGCAAAGCCATTAGAGCTGGTGTTTTTTCTTAATTTTTGGTGGGGAATTAATATTTAATCATTTTGATACCCATGCTATTATCCTAAACTAGAGCATTATATATAGGACAAATAAAACCGTCGCAATGAATCAGAGTTGTAATGGGGAGCCTCCATTAGATTTGGACTGTCTTAACAGCTCGGCCGAGTGGTTAGAGGGCTCCGGATCTAACGGGCAGTTCCCACTTCGACTCTGGTTGAGTGCGATGGATGTTTTTCTGCAATATGCACAGGGTGTTCGGTAACTATCGCATAAACTCCCTATCATGCGAATCTTTGGATAATTTTAAGACAAAATGGAAGAGGGACGATTTTTGATTGAGGACTTCGTTTACGCATTATAGACGTTTCAAAACTTGTGTCTAACAGCCAATCCTACTCCAAGATAGCCTACTTTTTTGTCGTTTCATCTAATGACGAAAGATTCGCCCTTGGCTTCCCCGCCTTCAGAATAAAACAAAATTTAATTCACTATGAGAAAGAAGAAAGATTTTTTGCTCATGCGCTTTATTTACCTACACAACTGCATTTTGCACACGCGAATTTTTCTTTTAAACTGAACTCTTTCAATAAGGCTCTTAATTTAAAAGCAGGGCTGACTGAAATTTGAGTCTAAAAACATTCATGTTTAACCTGGATTTGAAATTCCTCCCTTGTATATGAGATACGTCTATATGTGATACGTGTATGTTTCGGAAACTTACGTTTCATGCTTAAATTAACGTTAATATATATATATATATATATATATATATTTCATGCTTAAATTAACGTCACCATCACAAGGTCTGATGGGTTGTGAAGAAATAAAGGAAAAAGTTCTGGGCTGGAGTCGATCCAATGAAGCGTCTTGCCAACTAGACATCCGAAATCCAGAGGATTTATCTTCGCATGTACGCGCTTCGAGATATTTCTCCCTTGTCGGTGATAACACAAGCACCAGTGCGTAATACACGAGGCCACTGGGGAATTGGTTTTTATAATTTGTTTCTTATCATGAGAAAAATAATATGGTTTTGGAGGAAAAACAATGTATATTCTGTAAACATTATTAAGCACTATATTATCATACCGTTCGAGTTAGTTTCTACAGCAAAAGTAGATACGTTTTAGTTTCCAAAGATCGTTAATAATATTCAGACATGAGAAAAGGCAAATCAGTCGTTGAATATTTATGATTTTTATCCAAAACTGGACAGTAAAAATAAACAGAGAGAAATGCAAACACGCAACAGAGAATTTCAAACGTTCAAATGAGCATTAGAAATTTAAATAACACCCGACAAAGAATGGCATAAAACAACTCAGAGATATATTTACAGCTGACTTAATTTTATCCCATCTGGATACGCTGGTGTTTTAATCTTTGCGAAATGCACATAATAACCTTTTTAAGCTGCCAAACTGTAGCGTAAAACCTTACAAAGGTTAACAATTGTATATAATTATGTGTCGAATAAACTCCAAAATTTTATCCGTTTGCTTAAATGGTTTCATATAAAATGACAGCTGCAGGAAAATTCTTTTCCGTTTTTTTTTCTTAAGTTCCTTTGAAAGTGACATGTCGCCTGAAAGCCAATTTCTATTTGAAAAGTTGTTCCTCAGTAGAGTTATATGTTCGCTTAAAAGCTGATGTTAGAGAACCTCCCGTCCATTAGGCTTAAAATTGTTTCCGCCTGAGATTTCCAATGAAATTATTTCAGGTTCTGAAATTGTTGGAAGTTTAAATGAAACCTACCCAGTCCTAGCATATTTGATATAAAACATTGTATCTCTAATAGCAATTTGCATTTTAAAATATCATCATCATATTCAACCATTATCTATCCACTGCTGGATGAAGGTCTCTCCAAATGCTTTCCACACAAGTCTATACTGGGCCATTCGTTTCCACGTCACCCCAACCTCTTTTCTTATTTCATCCACCCATCTAGTTTGAGGACGTTTTCTAGGTCTTCGGTGGTCTCTTGGAATCCAGTTCAGAATTTCTGTTGTCCATCGTTGATCAGTTCTTCTTGCAATATGCCCAGCCCATCGCCATTTCAGTCCTTTTACTTTAACAATGATGTCCTCTACTCTAGTTTGCTCTCTCACCCAAGTGTTTCTTTTTCGATCTCTCCTAGTTATTCCAAGCATGCACCTCTCCATGCTCCTTTGCGTTGTCTGTAACTTTCGTATTGCTCCAACTGTTAGACTCCATGTCTCTGATCCATAAGAGAGGACTGGCAATACACACTGGTTGAAGACTTTTCTTTTTAGACATAAAGGCAATTTCCCCTTCAGGATAAAACTGTTTCTTCCAAATGCACTCCAGCCAAGTTTAATACGTCTGTTGAGTTCTTTCATAATGTTGCCATCCATTGAAATCAGCTGGCCAAGGTAAATATATGAATCAGCAATTTCTAGCTCAATGTTGTCAACTTGTATTTTTGTTTCCTCTACAAAATTATTGAACATGATCTTAGTTTTTTGTAGGTTCATCTTGAGTCCAACTTCTTTACTTCTAGTTGAGAGCTCCTGTACCATGTCTTGGAGTTCTGATGGGTTCGTTGAAAAAATAACAATGTCATCAGCAAACCGCAAATGATTTAAATATTCACCATTTATTTTTATTCCCTTGTTATTCCAATTTATCAGCTGAAAAATCATCTGTAAAGCTGAAGTAAAAAGTTTTGGAGAAATGGTATCTCCCTGCCTCACCCCTTTGCCAAGTTTGATAGTTTTGGTATCTTTATGTAACCGAAATTTTGCACTTGCATTTTTATACACACGTTTCACCATGTCAATGTACACATCCTCAATGTCTGTTGATCTTAAAGAGTTGATGACTGCTGATGTTTTAATAGAGTCAAAGGCCTTCTCATAGTCAATAAATGCAACACACAATGGAAGTTCATATTCATGTGTTCTTTCAATTAATTCTCTTAATACTTGAATATGGTCCACTGTACTGAATCCACTTCGAAATCCAGCTTGTTCTCTTGGTTGAGCTGCATCTAATTTTTTCTGCAGGCGATGTGTTAGCACTTTTGTGAAGATTTTATAAATAGCAGGTAACAAGCTAATTGGTCGGTAATTTTTCAAATCCTCTTTATCACCTTTTTTATGCAAAAGAATTACTGTTGCAGAATCCCATTGGTTTGGTATGTTACCACTGTTGAGGCATTTGGTAAAGAATTTTGCGAGTATGTCTTCTACATGTTCTCCAGCTTCTTTTAAGATATCTAATGTAATGCCATCATCGCCAGGGGATCTTCCTTTCTTCATACTTTTTATTGCAAATGCTACTTCTTCTTTTAAGATTTTAGGAGCTGTTCCTTCGACTATCTCAGAGTCTTCGTTTAATCCACTGTTTCCCTCATACAGCTTTCTGTAGAATTCTTCAACTCTTCTAAGTATTTCTTCCCTATTTCTTGTTACAGTGCCATCCTCTCCTTTTAATGCAATGATGTGTTTCTTCCCAATAGACAAACTCCCTTTAACAACCCTAAGGCTCTTGTTGCTTTCAATGGCCTTCCTTACTAACTCACAATTGAATTTTCTTATATCTTCTTTCATGTTTTTGCGCAAAGTTTTGCAAAGTTCTACATACTCGATCTTGCGACTGGTATTTTGATTGTCCACCTTCATAAGTCTTCGCCTTTTCATGAGTTGTTTCGTCTTCTCAGATAATTTGCTATTCTGCTTTTTACATATTACACCACCAATTTCCCCAGCAGTTTCAATTATTGTCTTAACAATGTTTTCATTTGCTTCTGAGATGTCAACTTCTTCAATAAGTCCTTCCAGTGCAGAAAAGCGATTTTTTAATTCCAACTTGAATGCCTCGGTATTTTCTTTTAATTTCTTTAAATCCACCCTCTTACATACTTGTTTCCTAATGAGCTTCTGCCTTTCTAGTTTAGTATTTAAGTGCATTTTACATCTCACCAATCGATTTAAAATATGCATTGCTTTATATACGAAATACAATTATGCCAAGTGCAATATGTTATAATAAGAGATTTAGATGCATTGGAGATTCTCGTGATAAAAATAAATTTCAATTTTTTAACACAAAAGCATGCAAAGAACATAAATGTAGACTAAGTTATTATTCTGATGAAATTTTGTATATTTTTAAGATTAAATTTCCGATATCTGAAAGCAAGTTTTGTTAAATTTTCCATCTGATGATGAATTTCCATGCATTTCAAATATTTGTTTTACGCCATGTTGGGGATTCAAGAATAATTCGCATACAAGCATACTTCTTTAATAAACATGCCTTATACAGTATGAAGACACCTTATGGGCTATTCCTTTTGACAAAGCGCCCTGAAGTATCTCTAATACTTCAATATGTTGTATTCAGTATGTTCAAATTCTAGTAATCTCCTAGTTCATTGCCTTATATTACATTATTTATGTTATGTTACAGACCCGCCCTCTCGTTTGCCAGTCCGTCCATCCGTCCGTGTAATAATAAATGTAAATAAAATAAATATAATTCATTATATGAACATGAATATGTATATATAAATATATGTATATATAAATTTATGTATACATATTTGTGTTTAATTATATACTTAATAATAATTATATTTTGTACTCTATTTTATTTTGTACTCTATTTTATTTTATTTTTACTCTATATACAGGGTCTTTGCAATTAAATGTTCCCCGTTTAGTGGGGTGGACAGGAGGCTAAAATTGACGGATTTTTATGAAATTCAGAGCACAGATGTTTCTCGATTTGCGCTAGGGGATAATGCTAAAAAATAGTAATGTACATATAACGTTACGGTTATAGTTGCTGAATTTCGAAATTTTCAAATAGCAATACCCAAATTTTTTAATGACATTATGACAGGCACCATCAGAAACCTGAAATGCCATTAAAATTTTATTTTTAGACTTTAAACTGACAAAGCTAATGCAGTCGTATTAAAGATAAATCAATAGAAAAAGTACCGTTAACCGGTCTTTCAAAAGCTTCGAGAAATCGATGTAACTGTGTAAACCTTTTGGAATTAATGATGTCGATGTTTGTCAGCATTTACTACAGATGAATATTACGAAATGAAAATTATCAGGGATATCACGGTTCGTAAACAGGGAATTGTCGATGAAAGGTAGAGTGTAAACATTAATTGCGCATGCAAAATACACATTGCTTACAACATTTCATTATGGCTGTACTTTAGTGTAAATCTCTTCAACAGCTCTGAAATTAAACAACAATATTAATTAAAATTATTTGGCGTATTGATCACTACGCCAAAAAACGTTATATAATATTCTTGTTTAATTTAATCTGCGTAGTGTTCGATTTATATAAAAAGCTCTACAATTGTTCACTATGTTCTCCATTCTGATCAATAATATTTTCAACTCGACGAATGGTGTTTTTCACAGCCGAGTGTAAAATTTCAACGGAAATGCCCAGCACATATCGTCAAATGCTGCCAATTAGATGGTTCAGAGTTAGACACGGGTCGCGATTCCCATGTGTTTTAAATAACCACACAATCATAAGTTTCAAGAGGTGGGGGTAACGTCGGGAGATCAAGGTGGCCATGATGTCCGAAAACATCGGTGATCACTCGTTTGTCAGTAAAACGCTGTCTCAGCAACCTTTGGTCAGGACGAGCAATGTGGGGTAGAGCACCGTCTTACATTAAATATGGTCTCATGGAGGCGTTCTTATTTTTGTAACTGCGGTAGGACGAAATATTCCACCATGGCATGATACCTCTGTCCAGTAACTGAACAGGTGCGAATCCTGGTTCCTATTTCCTCTTCTAAGAGGTATTAACCAATGAGGAAAGTAGTCCTAGAATCACACCATAATGTCACTTTCAGAAAATGCAATGGGACTTGTCAGATAATATGGGGGTTTGTTGTAGCCCAAATGCGACAGTTGTGCATATTGACTCTCCCATTTAAGGAGAAATCTAATCGTCTAATTACTCCAAAGTATGTTCCATGTTCTCATTCACTTGCATATGGTCAAGAGACCGATGTGCGAAACTGAAACGCACATCTGCATTACCAGACTTTAGCTGTTGTAGCATGTGAAGCTTGTCAGCATAGTATCGCAAAATTGTATACAGTAATCTCCGTGTATTAGTAGCCGACACGCCTACTTCAAGGGCAATTACTGACACACCGGTGTTACTACATGCACTTTTGCTTGATAAATCCACAATTGCAGTAGACACAATTTTAACACGATCGTAGTCTACTCGTTTCCTACTACGGCCTGGTTGAACAAAAAGATTTTGTGTTGCTTTAAATATCTCCATCATTTTGCATAGAGAAGAAACGGCAATACATCCACGTCTGTGGCGTTTCTGACACTGGAATTCCTTGATTGTCGCAGCTGCATTATTTCTGTTCTGGTAATATAGCTTCACTAATAGCGCCGTTTTCTGTAACGTTGTTGATATTTGTACAATTACTTCGCACAAACATTTATGATTTTGTATTCACCAATGTGCTTTTATAGTGCTTAATATAATAAAGTTAGGGTAGTGACCATTATGTAAGTCACAAACCTATTATTTCCGCACAGTCATCTGTCGACAAATACTGTAAATAATGAGTGTTTTGTATACGAAATTAATGTGTACTCTCTACGTTTCGTCAACAATTGTTTGCCTTACAAACTGTGATACCTCTGATAATTTTGGTTTCGTACATCTGTATTACATACTAACAAACATCGACGTCGCTAATTGCGAAAGGTTTACTCAGTTACGTCGATTTCTGGAAGCTTTTAAAAGACGTTACCGGTCGGTACTTTTTCTCTCAATTTGCCTTTAACATAATGTTACATAACTTTATCAGTTTTAGGTCTGAAAATAAAATTTTAACTGTATTTACTGTTTCTGATGGTGCTTATTATAATGCCGTTAAAAATTTGGATATTGCCATTAGAAAATATTGACCTTTAGTAACTATAACCGTAACTGTGAGACGTGCATTACTTTTTTTGATACTTCTCGTGAGCACATATCGAGGAACATCTGTGTGCTAATTTTCATATGGATTCGTCCATCATTTTGCCCTGTACACACCTCTAAACCGGGAGTGTTTAATATGAAAGACACTGTATATATATGTATATATATATATATATATATATACACGGGTTCTCCATTGTTCCATGCTGCTCTGTAGGAATCGGATGATTGAGGGATGCACTTTGTATATGCTGAGTATTTCAAGGAGCCACGAGTGCGGAACAGAGTCGAAAGCCTTCTTGTAGTCTATGTATGCGGTGTTGAGTTTTCGCTTTTGTTTTCTTGCTTGTTCCAGGATAACGGAGTCGATGGTAAGCTGCTCTTTACATCCCAGAGTCCCTTTCTGGCATCCCTTTTGTTCTTCCGTCATTAGGTTGTTGCTTTCGCTGTGCCGGCTTATTTTTTCAGAGATGCACCCTGTAAGTATCTTGTACAGGGTGTTCAGGCAGGTAATGGGTCGGTATTTCGCTGGGTTACTGGTATCCTGGTCCTTCGGTAGGAGGTAAGTTATTCCCTTGCAGAGGAATTCAGGCATTTTGCTGGGGTCTTCAATTATCGCCGTAAGTTCCTTGGCTAATGGGCCATGGGCGCTGGTAAATTTCTTGTACCAGAAGTTGTGTATGCCGTCAATACCGGGTGCTTTCCAGTTGTGCGTACGTTGGATTACCTGCTGGAGTTCCTCTATCGTGATGCCCGTGTACTCCATCTCCTCTATTCCTCTCGTAGCCTCCATTTCTTGCTGAATCCAGGGGGCGCTTTTGTGCTGTATTTCATTGGACCATAGTGTCTTCCAGAAGGTCTCTATTTCTGCTGGCTTATGGGTATTTTTGGGCGAATTTGGCGTGAAGTGTGGGTCTGTAATTTGTCATGTCTGTTTCTAGCTTTGTAATCGTATAGTAGGTGCGCATGATGTAGGTGTTCATATCTATTGTCCATGACATGCGCTGGCGTGGTCTTTCAGCCCTAGTGGTTGCACCTATACTAGGCTGCAAAGCACTTTGGGCTGTGTTGGTTCTAGTAGCCGTACAGTTGGAGGCGCCGCTACAACCGCCGACACCTCCAAGGAGAGACTGTTGCATATTTTTCGAACTGGCCCCTCTGCTTAAAGCCCGAACGCGGTTCTGATTTAAGAGCGCGACAACCGATGCTCCATTCATATTTTCATTATGGTTCATATCATCAGAGTCTGAGATAGCCTTTTTCACGCCACTGGGGTACCGGGTGGTATTCCAACGGCTTTCCGGATTCTGTTGTGGGCGTCAGCTGGCTACATATGCGGTTTCTGTGGCCCAGGTACTTTTACTAGTTTATATATATATATGTGTGTGTGTGTTTGTTTGTTTGTTTGTAAAATATACCATCATGTTCCTTTTATTTTTCAGAACGCGATTTTAATGAAATTATGTATGAATTACATAGACAATAAATTGAGATGGATTTAAAAGTATTTAAGCATAAGCAAGTTTATACATATAATATTGTTGCATTTGAGAGAAAAAGCAACGATTCATTTGAGTCCATCTGAAACAACTATAAAATATTGGTGAAGTTTAGATATAAATTGGGTGAGTAAGTAGGCAATTATATAAATGTAAAATAGTTCCAATTAAACTGTTTAAAATTTGTTTCTAAAGCATGAACTACATAAAGTTTTAAAAGCCGACATTTGCTAATTCAGTTTACAAGTAAAGATTCTATTTGAAAGTTCTTTAAATTAATTTTTTTTGCACTCATCATGAAGTAAAAGTTCGCTTCGTATTTCTAATCGAATTTAGTAAGGAATTTTCAAACATATTTCGTCTTTCATTTTTTTTAGAATTTTACTCCGCAGAAAACTTTTCACATTTTTAAAACAACGTGGATTGTAAGCATTCCAATTACGAAAGCGTTGTTCATTTTATTGTTTTCATTAGCGTTTTCGTAAATTTAAAACAGTTAGATGCATTTTGGGCAATGTTTCACTATGCAAAGAATCTCTTTTAAAAACAAAATTTCGTTCTGACATGAGATTAAAAGAGTTCAGTTTGGAAATGTTTGTTTCTTGGTTCATTGTCTTTTACGCTTTCTGATAATTTCTTCCTGAATGTTTCAATTTGTATTATGGCTCACATGTCGTAATTCTTATGACTTATTAACATCTTATCTTAGACTAGGTTGGTTCTCTAGGCCTTAGGAGGTTCGGATTCCATGGAAAATTGCATATTCCAGAGCAGTCAGACCCTTGATGTCTTTGCGCCGTAGAACTCAAACAAACAAACAAAAATTACGAAAACGACAAGTATACTAAATTATTGCATATTTTAAAATATTCAAGCCCGCTATTAGATGCCTGAAAGAGAATAAAATTGAATTTTCCTGCAATATCCTTCAGGCTTTTTTTTTAACCTCCTGCTGTTTATCGGTAAATGTAAATGATGAATCGTGAAAAAAAGTTACTAAAATAAATTTCAATTCATCACATGGTGAAACATTTAAGAGCCTTCGGTTTCTTGTGGTCCAAGATATATTTCTTTATTTGCACTTTTAATAAATCCTTTATTCTTCAAAATTGTTTGTAGGTAAGAAAAGAACATTCAGTTTTTTTGAAAGTACAACTTTTTTCTGACTGGCCTTTTCAGTTTTCTTCAATAATGAAATCTTTCCGTCATAGAAAATATTTTTTTACGCCCTCTTCGTTGATCAAAATTTTTATTTCTTTTTATCAAACGCCCTTTTCTAGCCTTTCGGCCATTAGTCGGCTGACTAAAAGTAACAAAAGCATACAGCCACACGAAATAATGTACAATTCTTATCGGCATTAAACATATGCTAAAGTTAAATCTCGTACTACGAAATCGAGTTTGGAGATTGCGACAGAGGTTCCATTTAATTTCCTAACCCCGGGAACTGATCTGAAAATAGATGGAACTAAATCGGAACTCTTCAAGTCAACAAAGACACTATAGAAAGGGTTAAATCCCGAATGACCTTAAACGATGTCAAAAAGTGCAAAAACTGCAATCCAAAGAGTTTTCTGGAGATGAAATCTAACTTCGATTTAACGATACTTGATTTAGCGATATTCTCGATTTAACGATTGTTATTATTCGTCCGGATTGAATTACATTCAGCTCAGTGTAAATTTTTCTCAATTTAAGGATACATTTTCATGATTAGTCTGTAGCCGTGATTTTTGCTCGAGAAGGCCCGAAAATAAAAAAAAATATTGTTTTTTTAATGTAATAGTCGTTATTTATAACTTACTTTACATATAAATTTTCAGCCCTAGGAAGAGCCCGGAATCCATCTCCCCCCCCTGTAGGTGCGTTATTGTTTCCGATAAATGTGTACCACCAATATAACGAACATCCACCCGGGTGTAAGTGGTCCCTTAATTAGATCAAAAGAATTGGCTTCTACATGTGAATGTTCGTTAAATCTTGTTCTTAAATTGGTTTAACTGCTATTTTAATCTTGCTGAGTTAACTCTATTGCAGAGAAGAGGATATTCGTTTTCAGTTTTGCTTTTTTTTCAGATAGTCCCTTAACTGCTCTAAAATTTTAATTGGTTTACTCAAAAAAATTGATGTTTTTCTGCCTGCGAATATAATAATTTTGTCTAATTCCAGTAGCTGTAACATTTTTTTGAGCGACGTTATTCGTTTTTTAATCAAATGCGATTCCAACAAATCCTTTTCGCCAATAAACGCACTGTGAGATGAGACCCATGGGGATCAATAGTGTTTGAGTCCCTTATGAAGCATATGGAGTCATGTTTTTGCTAAAATTATATGAAAGTTTTTATTAATATTCAAATTCCAAAACGGACTCTTTTTATCCAAGGTTTGGTATTTTTTAATCGCTCTGTATGTGAGCAAAAACAGTTTTGAAGTTGGTGAGATTATGAAGGATTATCGTATTTAAATCATAAAATTAAAAGATACATGTCAGTTAATTCAAAACACGTAACAAATTCCTACAAAAAATCAACTATCTATAATGGATATTCGGCGCATTTGGCTCCTATATAGACTATTTGGCTAAACATTTCATTAGCATGTTCGCGTCCTATGAAATGGACATTGACATATGACCAGGACCTGATCACCGCAAAGGCGTCCAAAGCCCGAGCTTTGGGAATAGATTATATTATGAGCATGTGCGTGGACCACGCACATGCGCAGAAGGATTGTTCACCGTGCAGTTCCCACTCCCGCTAGAGTCTAGTCCCAAAGCCCGGGCTTTGGACGCCTTTGCGGTGATCAGGCCCTACATATGACAGAGAAATGAGATGATAAAAATTCATTCTTTGGTTCACAATCAATTACAGTCTTAAAAATATTGTCCTACGTTTTAATCTGCTTAGTTTAAGTATTGTTATGCAGGAAAATTAAAAAAAAGTTAAAAAATTTCCTTTAAAATCGAATGCAAAATATTGTAGTCTAGATGATTGCAAAATTCTATTATTCTTAAAATGTGCAGACTGTGATGAATTGCTTTTATGTACTCACATTTTTGTACTGCACTACATTCCCGATTTCCTTGGAAAGAGTACATACCTTAATATTTCTCATTTTTAATTTTAAAAAAATTAAAAAATTAAAAAATACAATTACCTAACCTCATAAAATTTAGTAAATTTCATAAATTTCTTCACATTTTTTCTAATTACAATAAATGCATTTTCAAATAGCCTATTATTGAGGTTTTTACATGACATCTCATATATGAAAATCCATATATTCATATATTTTGTTTATTCATACTCATAAACGGATAATCATATGTTGATATATTTCATTTATACATACTCATAAATGGATAATCATATGTTCATACATTTCATTTATTCATACTAACAAATAAACAATCATACGTTCATACATTTCATTTATTTATACTCATGTATGCATGGTTCTACATTCGTGTGTTTTTTTCCTTATGCGATGACACTTCAAAAGAAAAAACTTTAAAAGAAATTTTAAGACTTGTGATGATGGAATAAGTATTTGAAACCGATCTAGCCAACTTTTTTAAATCGGAGCCAAATGAGCCAAATATTCATCGTGAATAGTTGGTTTTTCATACGAACTTTTTACATCAATCACTGCTTTATTTATTCCTCATTTGTAAAGTCGTAATAACAACATACTGCCTAATTATAACAATAATACAGACAATATATATATTAAAAGCACATCAAATTTCACTCTACAATGAAAGGTCTCAAGAAAATATCAACAAGGGTATAACACACCTGGGATCATGTTTTGAATTATCTGACACGTCCTTTATTTTATCTCTTAATCACGATAATCCTACATGAATTTATCAACCTAAAAAGTGTTTTTGATCACATATAGTGGATTACAAAATATCAAACCTTGCTTAGAAAGTGCCATTTTTTTTAATTTGAATATTACTAAAAAAATTTCCTAGGATTTTCGCAAAAAAATAATTCCATGTTCTTCATAAGGGACTCAAACATAATTCATTCCCACGGATCGCATCTCAAAGTACATTTATCAGAGAAAAGGGTTCCCTTGGAAGTTCTTTCTGCAATTATTTTTGCCAAAGGAGGATCAATCTCTAATTTCTCTTTTTTTCTCTTCTTTCTGACATCTCATTATCACTACATTATTTGAGGCTATTGAGAAATTTGTACACAGTTATATCTTGCATTTGATCTCATGAGAATTTACATATGTTTTCGCTTTTTGTAATTTTTTGTCTGTGATTAAGCAGTTCATCTTCTATTGTCCACATAATTTTATTTGTTTTTAAGAGATTTTGTAGGTTGCTATTAATGCTGTTTTAAAATTCGAAATGGTATAGAGGTAGCATTTTCCTACTAGGAAAGGCAGCAGAATTATAAATCTTGATCCTGAATATTTGTCATTGTTTTTCTAGAATTTAATTTCACGTGCTTTCATTTTATCACTGGGAGTTAAAAATTAAGCCACAAACCTATGACAAAATAAAATAGTTAAAACTAATAAATCTATTGTTTCATTTATTTGAATGTTTTCATACTATAGAATTTACGTCTACTTTTATAGCATATTTTTAATCAGGTTATATCTATATTTCAGTGAGTGCCATATTTCCCAATAGGCCATTGTTTCCCAACTTTTTCAAGCCGCGACCCATTTTTATAGTAGCCAAGTAATCCGCGACCCCCTTTTATAGTAACCAAAAGATCCGCCGCCGCCACATTTGCATAAAAATTCATTTTTAACAGAGTAAAGAAAACACATTAAATATGAAATTATATTACATTAATTATGTAAATTATATTAATTAAATATATTAATGTATATTATAGATATAAAGTTAACAACCATTAGTAGAATATTGCAATGTGTGTAGCCATGTTGAAATATAAAAGCGTTGGGACCATTTGGTATGAAATTCCTTATAAAAATAATTGCAACTAAAAATAGTTGCAGCGACCCCCAGAAACTTGTTCGCGACTCCGTTCACGGTCGCGACCCCCAGGTTGGGAACCACTGAAATCGGATGTACTAGGCGTTAGACTAAAGCATCAAAATTTTGTGTATTGAGTCTGATATAACAAAATCAATACCGCATGATATAATCAGATGTTTTGCCGAGAAGAAAGCTAGACGTCATGCTTTCCATTTAAATACCAGTGTTCAATATATTTTTTTTTTTTTCTAAAATTAAAATTTATTTCAATAAAATTGAATTTGATTTATTATATACCAAGAAGAGATAATACTTCAATATAAGTTAATATTGTTTAATGTTTATGTTTCAATTTATGAGTTTGTTTTTCAACATATTTATTGTCAATAAAAAGCAATTTTTCTGTTCTTACCACTGATTTGGGGCAAAAGGGTAGGAAAGGACGGTAAAAATAGCCTAGGGGTGGCAAAATGGTAAATCCGTCTGATTATGATTTTATTGGGACTTTAAGACATGACACATAATTGTTATTCACAGGTCAAGAACAAGTGAATGACTATATAGATAAAACCTGTATATACTAAATATTAGTCGAAGATAAAGGGAAATACTTATTTTTCGTTTTAGGTAACCAGACATGCTTTCCATAAGACACTCTTCATATGATACGATTACCTATTGTCGGGACGGCCTAATTACCAAATGGTTAACATAAAGAAAGCCACCCGGGCATTCTCTGCTAACCGTTCCACAATGGTGCCATCATTATATAGGGTAATAATATCGGACAAACATATACACGAAGATAACAGTATTGTCTCTAGGGTCTGTGTTTCTAGGGTGGACTAGTTGCTATGCCACTCTGGTTCACACAGAGATATCGCTAGTTCCGGTTTAGCTTGGTACGATGCCCAATTTTCTACTTTTTCTTTTTACGGAGACCCAAACTTTGCGATGGCAGGCCATGCACAGGTTTAGTTTGAGCAGAACTGTGTGGGTTATCGAAACAGTTCATAAGATACCATATTCCTACTAATAATTATTTTTCGTTTAACCCGAGATGCATATTATATTGTATATAAAAGCGTAGACAGCATGAGAGTTACATAAACAGATGATTATAAATGTAAATGGTTTATTTGGATCAAATCAACATCGAGTTCTGAAGAAGAGGGCCATTTATCTTACCGTCGAAACAATTGTTACCGCTCACTAATTAAAAATATGGCTATGTTAGTTTTGTTTTTCTTTTCTTCTACCTTAACAAATGGTCTTAATTTACTATTTAACTATAGTTAAAGATTTGGACCAGAAATAGAAGAGACTATAAAACCATAGCTTGCTATAAGATTCTCTTCCAGAATTGTAAAGGTGCTACTTTGGGTGAGGGTAGGATTCCCTCTCTATGGCCCTAATTGGATTCTTTCAAAATGTTAAATTTTTGTAAGTCTTTAACAATTGAGATAGAAAAATTATATCTTATTGTTGTGAATGACATTATCAGACTTATAACTGTGAAACTCAGCAGTTCGAACTTTATTAGAAATGGCAGTAAAATAATTGACGTTGCTCAGCACGTTGACTTGCGTATTCAAAGATTAACATCTCGCCAAAGACTGGGTAGTTCGTTAGCTTCACTCCAGGGGATAACGCCAGCGCTAGCATCACGCTGCTGCTCTCAATGGCGCATGCGTTTCGTACATATGGTAAATGGATAGGGTATTTATCCAACAAACCCCCCTTTACGCTGTCCATCCACCATATTAACATTAATGACAGAATTATTTTCTTGAGACTCCCTTATATACAAATATACATTTATAACCAACCCCTTTTGCAACATGCTCTTCTTAAATTTGAATGATTATACATATTAAATGGACCTTAAACCAATTAGTTCACAGCATTTTTCATGCTCGATGGAGTCAATACCTTTAGTTAGTATGTCTGCTGGCATTTCACACGTATTTAAATATTTAATGTCAATCTCGCCACGTTCAAATATTTCACACAAAATGATGCCGAATGTCAATATGCTTAGTTCGGTTATGAAAACTTGGTTCGGTTACGAAAAACTTGGTTGCTTACAAGGTTTTGGGCGGATTGATTGTTACTTTGAATTACCGTTGGTGACTTTTCACATTCGGAATGCAATTCGTTTAGGAACCTTCTTAGATAAATAGTTTCTTTAGAGGCTTCAGAAAGCGCCATATACTCTACCCGTGTTGTTGACAACGCGACAGTTCGTTGCTTACGGGATTCCCAATTAACGGCTCCTCCGGCATACTTGAATACGTATCCTGTGGACGATTTTCGGTCACTGACATCTGATGCCCAGTCTGCGTCCACATATCCCGTTAAAGGCTCTTTATAGCATTTGAAAGTTATTCCTTGTGTACGTGTGCCTTTCAGATATCTCACTACTCGTTTTGCTGCCATCCAGTGGGGTTTTCCAGGATTATTGTTGAATTGGCTCAAGAAATTGACTGCAAATGTAATGTCTGGTCTTATTTCTACCGACAAATACATTAACGATCCTATCAATTGACGATAGGGAATATCATGCATCTCTGCTTTTTCTTGATCACCATCTGGACACAACTTTGGTTAACTTAATGCTGTTGTCTATAGGGGTTTTAACAGTTTTGCAATCTTGCATTTTAAATTTCTTCAAGATGTCGTCAATGTACTTCTTTTATGACATGATTATATAATCTTTCTTTTGCATAAACTCAATGCCCAAATAATAGCGTAACTTTCCCATATTTTTCATCTTAAATGATTGGGATAGTTTGTTTCTGATTTCCTCATAACTTTCTTGGGTCTTAGTGAGGACAATTAAATCATCAACGTAAACAATGATGACGGTCTCATCTGTGGATTTTTTCATATGGTAGATGCAACTATCAGAGTTCAATGCTTCAAATTTTAAAGATTTTGATTTTGCATATAAATTTAGATACTCCAAATTACTTCAGCTAATATAGCGGACGTTTTAATTTACATACCTTGTTCTCTTTTTGAAAACCCTCCGGCAATTTCGTGTAGATTTCTTCGTGCAAATCTGCATTAACGAATGCCGTAACGAAGTCGAGATGCTATGCAGTAAATCCATTTTTAATTCCATATGCGAGCACAGTTCTTATTGGAAACAGAAGTTGGTTTTAGAATTCATCTACGAATCTAACATCACTGATTCTAATTACTTTACGAGTGTTTTTGTCCCACAGCCGATATTCTTTCGATTCTGATGAATAATTTATAAATATGCATTCTAGTGACCTAGGCGGAAACTTGCCTTAGATCTTTTGTTCAAAACGTAAGTTTTTTGTCTGAAAACTTTTAAATACGACACACTTGGTTTTATGCTAAAAAGAAACTAGTAGGGTGTTGCATTTTCTTCCAAACTTCGCGAAGGACAACGATTTCGTAAAAACTTGGCGCATTTGACTGCTTCAGCCCAGAAAGTTGCTGTAAGTCGAGCCTGTATCAACATACACCTGGCCATACTGACGATTGTGCAGTTCATGCGTTCACTAACGCCATTTATTTTGTTGAGGAGTTAAAACAGCTGATTTTTCTCTCCTAATTCCCTGATTCTCGAGAAAGAGTCCAAATTCTTCTCCACAATATTCTAAACCATTATCAGTTCTCAAGGTCTTTATTTTTTGCCCAGTTCGGTTCTCAAAAAAGGCTTTGAATTTTCGAAAGCAGTTCTTGATCTCGTTTTTTTTTTAGAAAATATATTTCTACGTATCGAGATTTGTCATCGATAAAATTAACAAAATATCGTGAATCACCAATGGATGGAATTGTTATTGGTCCACAGACATCTGAATAAACGAGATCCAGTAATTGTTGACTTTTGAACTTCGATTCCTTTGGAAAAGGTTTAAGTGTTTACTTATCTTGAATGCAAACTTTGCAGTCCTTTATGGAATCGGTTTTGTTGAAGTGGAGACCGCGAAGTGTTTCTTCGGTTTTGAGCATCTTTAAATCACTCTCGTTTAAGTGACCACACCTTTGATGCCATTTTTTTAGTTCTGTTACAATCGCAGCAGAATCGACACTTGGATTTATGAAATACAAATCTTTTTTTCTTTCAACATGCATGATGATTTCCCCGCCAGGCTCGATTACCTATGCTTTACATTCAGTGAATACGACGGAATGATTTTTACCCGTAGCTTTCGATATGGATATCGAATTGTTCTATAATTCTGGAACACATAACACGTTTTCTAATTTAATGGTTTTTAAACCTCTGTTAATTGTCACTTAAATTACTCCATTAAATTCATCAATTAAATTGTTCCATTTCCTATTATTTACGCTGTTTGATCAGTCGCTAGCTTTATATGAGAGTTCGTTTGTCCGTTTATTTCGCAAAACAAACTTACGTCGTTGCATATATGCGATGTGGCCCCGCCATCTGAACACCATAATTTGTCATTATTAGCAGTATTTATGACAACAGCATTTGATATGCTTTCATTCTCAAAACTAGTCGACATTGACGTTGCATGGTAATCCCATTTGGATTATTTATATTTTTGATCATGCAATTTCTTTCGGCTTTATGACCTTTCTTTGAACAGTATTTACACTTTACGTTCAGATAAGTCTTACCTCGGTTTCTAGAAGTATTCCAGTCATCGAAACTTTTTTGATTGATGAATCACCTTTTTAGACGTTAGGTAAGCGTTCTGTGTACCAATGTTCTTTTCCTTTCTTGCACTGCATTCTTCCAGTATCTTTATTTTTAAAGTTTCTGGTTTCATCTCGAGATTCAATTGCGCATCGAAAATTATCATGACTCTCAGGAATACTATATAACATTAGAATAGCTAGAAGGTCTTCTGAAATGCCAATTTCTATTTCCTTGAGATTATCCACAGTTTCAAAAAATCCTTTTAAATGTTAGAACATATCATCGCCTTCACTTATCTTACGAAATAGCATTTGTTTTAACAACGTCGCTTTCTTTGCTGGATCTTTGGATTGGTAAATTGATTTAAACGCTTCCCAAATTTCATTTGAAGTTTCACAGTTTTTTTATTTGTAAAAGTTCGCTTGGCGAAACCGCTAAAATGACCTTAGCTCGTGGTTTTTGATCGGTTTTAATCTATTTTGAAATCTTTTCCTCTTCTTCCGTTGGTTTCGGAACCAATCACGCGATCGCAGAAGTCGTTTTTTGTTAGGACGGCTTCAATTTGCAATTTCCAAGTTTCGTAATTGTCTTTGTCTAGCTTATTAATCGAAGTTAGGGCCATTGTAGTTAGTTTAAATTCAGTTCAGCTTAATTTCAATTCAAGAAATCCCAGCTTTGAAAACAGTTTCAAAATGGCATCGAATGGATGCTTACTTCACTAGCGTTGTTCACGGCACAATTTTAATGGCGTAGTTGCGAATCATGTTTGATCGCATAACCATTGTTGTGAATGATATTAGCAAAGTTATAACCAAGAAGCAGTCCGAACTTTATTAGAAATGACAGTAAGATAATTGACGTCACTCAGCACTTTGGCTTGCGTATTCACAGATTAACATCTCGCCAAAGCCTGGGTAGTTCGTTAGCGTCACTCCAAGGGAGAACGTCGGCGCTAGCATCGCCCTGCTGCTCCCAATGGCTGCTGCTCCCTCCACATAAGGTAAATGGACAGGTTATTTATCCAACACTCATTAACCAGTTCATCATTATTTTATTTTTTCTTCTTTTTTTAGTATTAATGAGCAATATGCGTTACTGAAATTCTGGAGTTTATTAGGCTTTATTTGGGAAATTATAATATACACTTGGATAACATTTGTAAAGTTGATTCTTTTTAAACACTTAACCCATTTGGTCATCTGGCATGTTATCGATAACGTATAAAATCAGAAATTATGGTAATTTATCAAATTAATTAAAAAATCATGAAAAGTAATAATTTGATGATCATAGAAGTTTTATTAAAAAAAGTTTCATACAACGCGAAAATTTGTCCTTCATACTTTTTAGCATCAGATTATTCAATAGCAGTTTCATAAGATGGGTGGATATATGTTTTATTTGTCCCCAGTGACAACACCTAATGAACTAAAATTGATCACTAAAACAATCGAGATATTGATCAATTTCAATCAATTTAAGAAGAGTATGTACTTACTTAATAAAATGTTCGTTTTCTTAAGCACAGTTGGATTTTTTTCTAGGATATATTGATTGGAAAACGATATTTGACTTTGTTTCTAAACATTATTTCTAAAATTAAGGTTTTATTATTTTCCTTAAGAGCAGTTATTTTTTTGCATAAGGGTGCCATTTACTAATGACATTATGCAATGCAGAATTATAAAAGACATATAATATTACAAAGTAGTGCAAATTTATATTGAATACAAAATTACCGATAGCCAATTTCCACTGATATAATCTTCCCTCCATAATAATAATTTTCTACAGTTGAGGCACTAACATTTGCTAAATTATTAAATTTTCTGATGACCGCTAAAAAAGCGCCAATAGTAAAACAGCCTTGAGAAAATACGATTAGAATTAATTATACATAGGTCTAAAACACTGCAAACCCTTTCATTAACGGCTTTCCAGGAGATGTGGGAAAAAGTCGCCAAGCAAAAAAAAAAGACGTTGATTGGAAAGGGCGCAATTTTATGAAGCATTTTCTGGGATAAAAAGCATCTTCTGTGACTCCAAGCAGTTTTGGAACAGCAAACATTTTCTGAGACCGCAAGCATTTTCCGCGACCATTAAATACCGTCTTCAGGCAAAAATAGTCGGTAATTAGAACAGCTTTATTGAGAGATTGCTGTAACATCAGAACAAATGACGACTATAGTAAGAAAAGTTTATATTTGTTCGTAAAAATACGGTTTTACTTTTCAGAATACAATTTACCATGATTGTCTATTAATAGATCATAATGCTTTTATTAATTTTGCTTAGTTTTCTGCCCAGTATAGTAAACCCAAGTATAGTTTTGCATTTTGTCTTACTAAATAACCTGTAAACACTTTCTCTTGGGAAGCATGAGCATTCATTATAAACTATTAGAAATTTATAAACAAGAAACAACGTTATAAGCATAAGTAATGTTGTTAAAACGTTTTATTTCAACGTACGTTTCTGACGGACTTGGCCGTCTTTCGTCAGGAATACAAAATGAGAAAATAAATATTAGAAAACTGGAGATGGTGTTATTGCGTGACTATTGTGTTGCCAGTTGTGGATGAATAATTAATGTGAAAATTTTATTAAACGTTTCCAATCTTGACCGAAAGTGGGAGTAGATTTTGGTTCATTGACTATGATAGAAGAATTCTTATTGATATGGAATATATATATATATATATATATATATATATAAATTAAATGAGTCTTTTAGTAATCCTGGTAAAGCCGAATTAATGATGAACGTGTTTAACACGAATCGTAAAATTTTATTGTAGCTGTTTGTGAACGAACTTTATTGTTATTTGGAAATCGCATACTTAGTTTTCAAATTTATGTTCAGTAAATTAGAATTATATATTATGTAGTTTTTATTTTAAATACACTAGTGTCTCATTAATCTTGACCAGGCTAATTCGAATTCTTTTATTAATTTTAGACCGAATATTTATTTTATTCTGCTTACAATGCGATGAAAAATGCAATGTTCTACAGTATGTATTTCCAGTAATTAATATTCAAGCTTAAGTAAATATGGTATTTCGAAACAGTTCTTATAGAAAAATATTTTATTTAACCACTTTCACACCGGACAAAAGTCAAGCTGGAATTGTGAAAAAATATATTGATTTGCCTTCACGAATACATTAGCATTAAAAAGGAAACCATCTTTACGGCACATAAACAAAAACACATTTTCCATTTTGTATTTTCATTATTGAAATTTTAATATAACTATTTATTTTATTATATTTATTTTAATTTTAATATAACTATACGACAAATTTAGTTCAATTGTGAATTAATTTAATTAAAATTTTTCGAAACATTAGGTTAATTTTATTTGTATCTCATTCCTTTATGAGTTTGGTTCATTTTCGGAACACCATTTTTCTCTGCATAAAACAAGGTACGCGATAAAAACAAATAGCTTTGGCCCTTCTTATATTACGTGACCGGAGAAATAGCTTACTGACACCCTTTGCATTGACTTCGTGCCGAAAGTCCGAATGGAACTATTTGAGAAAATCGATGGTGCCTCCAGAGACAACCTATGAACCACGCTATTGTGCTCGGCCGGATTCTACTATTCTTCCAATATAAAGGGATATTCAGTCCTTCTGGTCTGAAAGCAAAGGCATCTAGCTCTTCCTATAATGAAAGTGAGAGGAAGAAAAATTATTTGTTCTTGCATCTATCAAATTTTATATACAGTGTGCTCTTAATTTTTTATTAAAAATCCTTTCCCGTTTTAGTAGGGGGGCTTAAATAATGGGAAACGTTTTATAGCACAGGGAAATATAGTTATAATTATAATTTATTGAATACTAATTTAGTTAATAAAGTAAGAACTATGCAATATTTGTGGCAGAAACCTTTGTCGATGATAATTTAGGAAGATAGAGCGAGCTAGAGCACACACACTCAGGAAAAAGCCGAGTAATGTATTTAAATAAACACTAAGTTGGAACTCTCAAAGATGTAAAAAGGGGGTAAATCAAAAACACATAAGTAACTCTGTGCGTGGAGAATGCACAGAAAGTAATCAAGAAGCTTGAAGAAAATTTAGCTAAATAGAGAACTTTGGCGAAGGTCCTGTTTCTCGTAAGAGATTAAAGGAAAGGAGGAAGGGTTGGAGAGAGAAAGAGAGAAAGAAAGAGAGAGAGAGAGAGAGAAAGAGAGAGAGAAAGAGAGAGAAAGAGAGAGAGAGAGAGAGAGAGAGTTGTCAGAGAATTAGCTACTGTTCACATACTTAAATGAAGAATATGAATCTGATGTTTCACATAATATTAATTATGATATAGTATAAATATTTGAAAACTGTAAGGTGAAGTAACAAAAAATTAGAAATCAAATTAAAGACAAGTATTTTAAAAGCTACGTAAGCGATATTTAGAAGTTTTGCGCCAATAAATATATATGATGAAAAAATAGAGATAACTACTTTTTCGTCACATGATAAAGAGTTGTATCGTATTTTACCGATATTTAAGGAGCTGTATCGTATTTTACCAATAGTTAAAGAGCTGTATCGTATTTTACCAACAGTTAAAGAGCTGTATCTTACTTTGCCAATAGCAAAAGGACTGTATTTTAGAGAAAAATGCAGCATTCGCAATAAATAAAGATTTCCAACTAAACCGAAAAAGCATCTGGAAAGATCTTTGTTTCAAGACGTCACTTGAGGGATAAAGGTCGCCATTACAGGGATGAGGCGTCTACAGATAGAAACAATTTATTCGTAACTATAAGAAGAAAGAAAAGCAAGAAGAGATTCCTCGGATAAAGGCAGATGAATAAAGAACAAGTAAAAAGGAAAGAAAGGATGCTGGTTATTCAGATCAGAAAAAAGATAAGATAACAACTAAGACACGATGGAAATCAAAGCATTCGCATTCCCAACTCACAAAGATTCATTGCAACGTCTATATCCCACAGGTAAACGATTGGAACTTTGCTTATATACAAATATGAGAAGATTTCTTTTAAATCCCTTCTGTAATAAATCGCCAACTTCTATAAATTTCTGCACAAGTAATTTTATTTAAGTTTAAATTTTGAGAAAGGAATTTTACCAAAAATAAATAAATAAATGAAATAAAGAAAGTTTATGTTTTAAGTTTTAATTATAGTAATCTTTAAAACTAAATAGTAGACGTTTATGTAAATACAATGTTTTAGCGGGTATGTATTGGCAATTTTTTTAACTTACTCTTCCATTGGAAACACATATCAGTTCTTTAAGTAATTGAATTAATTGTAGAAATTAGAACTTTCATATATTAAACATGAATGTACGACACACTGCGCTTAGGTGATATGAAATATAAAAGCACAATTATGCAGTTAAATATTTAATTATGAAATATTGATAGCTATTTCGGATGCAAAAGAAGCTTCTTTTTTCAGGATACAAAGATGATTGTCTTTGGAGATGTTTAAAGGGAGTTAACTCCGTGCTTCCGAAATGGCTATTAACGTTTTCCAATTAAATATTTAACTGCGATTCCATGAATTTTTATACTTTGAATGCTTAAGTGCTTCAAAACTGTCATCATAATCCATTTACCAGAATTTATAAAAATTTAAAGAACTTTCGTAATATTTAGGATTCAGTTCGGCGCTTGTATTTTAAAGGGTAAGTACATCAAAGGTCATGGTGTCCAAGGGCGTACAGTTTTCCAGTTCCAGAGAATTCGAATTTTTGCTGCCTGAAGAACCGAACCCAGGTTTGCTTAAAGGCTGCATGAGTGCATCGGTATCATGGAAACCGAACACGTGCTAAAAGTACGGTAGGCGAACCCGTTATTATTGCTACGGCGTCATCGTAGAACATTTAAATTTAACACACTGCACATTTACGGCTGGAGCCACTTTACAACAAGCAGTTTACAAAAGATCTGAAAAAGGTACTTATATTCGTTGGGCGCATAATAGCTTAATAGGAAAAAGGTCATCGATCATGTAATAAAATTGCATTCGAACTTGGGACATTTAGCTTAGCACCAACAATTTGCTAAGCCGCCGCTGAACCATTGAGTACAGGCATACGTAGTCCTTTATCGGTATGCATACTAAAAAAGAAGTTTCCTACAACAGGGAGCTCACTGAGGAATTAATCCTGAATGACTAATTCCTTAACTCCTTAACACTCTTTGCCTAAATGAATTTAAGGAGAACAACGTTTACATGCGTAAGAGAAAATTTTAAACGTTTTAATCGAAAGTTTTGGATCACTTAAATTCCTGAGGGAAAAGACGGCCAAAGCTTGTCTGAAACCTACGTCGATTAATATGTTTAAAAATTTCTCCTACGCCTGAAACGTTGTTCTCCTTAAATTTATTCATACTGCGTAGTGTTACGTCATCAACCAATCTTACTGTTTTTCTGGTTAATTCAGGACTCTTGTCCCGCAATTTGTTGCGTACTAAAACTTCGTAATATTGAATACATATATAGATATGTAGATAGGAAGGATATATATATTACATATATACAATTACACATGATTTTAAATTGTCGTCTGCCCACTCTGTATAAAAATACATCTTCAAAGTAACTTGATGCATTACATTATTTTAAAACTTGCTTTCTTATCGTACTCTTCTTGGTAAAGCTTAGTATTTTGATATTTAGTTTTCGATTATTCTGTGTGTTATTACCCAATGTTTAGTTGCTTATAGCATGATCGGATAATTTCTATTTTAAAATTTTAAGACTAGCAATAGCTTGTCTTTAAGTTTTTCAACTCCATGTTTTTCCGCTACATTTCCTAGGTCTGTTGCTTTGTTATTCATTGTTTTCCGAAGTGGATTTCGATTTTCTATATAGAATACGGATTCGAATCCGTCAGTTGTACTGTTTTCTTTATTATTGTTTCGTCCTTAAAAATAAATATCTTTAATCTAACAAGCAAGGCAAATGGTAAAAAATTGAAGAAACCGATCAAAAAGCTTAAAATGTAATATTCAAACGCAGACTTTGTAACTTACGTTAGAACAAAAGATTTTTGCATTACATAGCAAGAAAACGTTTTGGCATCGTGAACAAACGTGGCAGAAACCAATCATGGCATTATATTATGCACCGTATTTGAAAATAAATTATATGCAGTATAATAAAAGAACAGACATTATAACGTGAATCGTTGTTTGGAGAAAAGATCAAGAGGAAATCTTTGTCGAAAAATTTGTTATTAGTTTCACATTAAAAAACAAAGCAAAAAACAGTCTGTTGTTTCTCTCAGAATAGATTGAAACAAACTGTTTTTTAAAAGAATGTGTACGTTCATTTTGAAATCTTGTTTGCAACAGCTGACAACAAAAGAAACGAAAGGGATTTGTTTCTTTCAAAGCTCAAATCTGTCTTATTTTTATTGGATTTTATTCGATATTCCATTGTTATTTATTTCGTATATACCTTATTAAAGATATGAACATATTCTCAAATAAGCATGTCAGCCTAAACGGTATATTATTTTCATATAATCATTTGCATATTTACATTTAAAGATACGAATAACTTTCTTGAGCGTCAGCTTAAGTTTCCGAGAATTTTAATGGATGACTGATTCATATAAAAAGATATGATCCTATAACTTTTTTATGAGTATTTTAATAGCGACACACTGCACTAATCAATAGAAATAAATGCAAAACAATTTTTATGGTGCAGTTCGATAAAATCATTAACACGATAACACTGCTGATAGCTATTTCGATAGCGTTAACCAGCTACCGTCGTCAGAGCGTCGTTTTCTCTCTGACGACGATAGCTGGTTAACGCTATCGAAATAGCTATCAGCAGTGTTATCGTATTGATAATGTTATCTAACTGCACCATAAAAATTGTTTTGCATTTATTTCTATTTTTTATGAGTATTTACAATTTTTAATCCAATTTTGGAAGTCGACAGATAATTTGAGAATTTCATGCACGTAAAAAGCAACAGTCTTACTGAATGGGGCTATAAGTAAGACGCTGCTTCATCGGGTTTGAGTAATAATACGAAAAATGGGTATATTGGAACATCTAATTATGATATAATATCCTTAAATTGGGGATATTGATGAGCACTGTTGTAATACATGGCACTGGAGTTTGGTCTCGAATAATGTACATCACTGCTGATAAACAGAGGATATCTAGCGAGCATGGAATGCATAAAATTAATTAATACAAATGATAGAAAAAAAAACTTGACAGAAAAATGCATAAAGAAATAAAGGCACTTATTAGTGAAGAGTAAGGAAGGTGAGCAGAAAAGGAAGTCTTTCTATCCTAACTCAATGACATTAATATCATCTGTGCTGTATATTAATGTCATTAATATCATCTGTGCTGTATATTAATGTCATTAATATCATCTGTGCTGTATATATAGTAACACTTGGTTACGACATTGCTTTGGAGAAGTTAACTAGACATGAGCGAAACTATAGGAACTTAACTGTATCACATGGAAAGTGATGAAAATTAATCGAGTCTGGGGAAGCAAACACAAATTTAGCAAAATATGCTGGGGATCATAAAGTATTTAAAATCAATTCAATTTATTTCCCGGGCATCATTAAAAAAAATGCAATACAAATAATAATACACTAAGGATGATGCCAAGGTGATGATGAGAAAAAAGGCGCACCTCACCATGACGAAGTTTTTATCACCAAGAATGAAAAAAACGGTACACATAGATAGCTATATGAATGGTAAAATAGTAATAAATAGGTACATATGGACAGGTATATGAGCAACACAACATATTAGTGACCCAATAATGACAAAAATGTCCGTGCAGATAGAAGTAAAGTCAATGAAACATTGAAAAATATTGAGTGAAGAAAAACGGCACAAACAGCGGAGCACAATTATATAGTCAAAAGACTTTTTTTAGTTTTGATCTTAACAGAGTTAAATTATTGATTGATCAATTCAGATGGAAAAGGATTCAAAAACTTGGCACCCAGAATTGGAATGTCATGATAGAAGAAATTAGTACGAGCAAAAGCTATGTCTAAGTTGCCAGAGTTATTAGTATTGTAGGTGGCGGTGGATTGCAAAGGCTGATAAATTTCTCCGTTCAAGCCAAGTTTGATATAGTTTAATATAAATATCTCAAATTTAAATTCCAACAGCTGATTTGTGAGAAGAATATTTAATTGGGCAAATAAAGTAGAATTTATATCAGACGACACAAAAGCCTAGTAAATCTTTTTTGGATTCAAGAAAGACGTAATCTAAATTAGTTATAGAGAGATGGCCCGAAATTAAAAAACAGTTATACATATACGTATGAGAGGTGATGAGAGCATTGTATAATACTTTAAGCAACCGACAGGGAAGGAATAAGAAAATCTGAAAATCAGAGCTAAATTTCTGTTCATTTTCCCACAAATGGCATTAATATGATCATTGCAATTTAAGTTGCTACTACTGTAACACCCAACAATTTGATGTAATCCTGAAATGGATAGGATTTACTATCAATATTAACGTAAGGTAAAGGTAGGGATAATATATTCCTATGATGACGGAATAAATTTGCGGAGGTTTTGGAAAAATTAACTATTAATTTATTCCTACGAAACTATTCAAGTTATTTAATAATATCTAAATTAATCTTCTGAATAAGAGCAGGAAGATTAAACCATTTGTAAAATAGCGAGATATCGTCCCCATAGGCCATGACCACCCCGAAAGCCTTTGTCAGCCAGAATCATATATTTTATAAAAATAATTTTTAGATTCCCATAAAATATAATTCGTCGAATTTTACAAAATTTCAAAGAAACATTCACGCAAGAATGAAAACCTAATTTTCTTCTTTGTACAAATATTTGAAAAACTCAATTGCTTCAAAAATTTGTTTGAAATAAGTGTTTGTTAATTATGAAGTTAGATGGATATATTTTTAGAGAGAAAGCTGTATTAATCTTACATTTGAAACTTAGTGTTTACGTATGTTAAAGATGTTTATTTGTTTTCCTTCAAATATCAAATAAAAGGTAAATACTAGTTTAACCGATATTTTACAGTGTAAGAAAACGGTACCTTATTTCTATTCAAATATGTAAACTTTTTAAAGGAAATCTATCATATAAAAATGATTCAATTCTAATATTAGAAATTCAGATATCGGAATGCCCTCTTGGGAAATAAAGCTGCCAACTTGGCTCTAAACTGAACTAAATGCTTTGAATATAAATATTTATTATCAGTTATTTTTTATAAAATACGAGTTATAGTTAAAATTAAACATAGAAACCGTGCATAATTTATTATTATTTTGTAATCAAATTGCAAATCAAATTACCAAAAGTAAAAATTAGTTAATATTTAAATTAAAACGGGCTTTACATAAAATGAGGAAATTAATAAGTTATTTTTATTAAAATATATTTCACTAATAAAATTGATGCATTTGTATATAGTAGTGTAAACCGTAATTAAATGCTTAATTTTCTGTAACTTACTTCAATATTTTCTGTTATGATTTTAATTATTAAAGGATTCATGCCACTTTTAATGATTGATGAAGTTCATAATCGAATGTTTATGATTTTATGTGTTGAATAAGATTATGAAATCTTTGTAACTATTAAAACTGGTGAATAAATATTATTACATTTATATTCGTTTTTATTTTCGTAATTTTTTGTTATATTTATTTTATATTACTTTCAATTATCCCATATTTATTTCCATCCTTAAAAATATTTTTTTCGATGAGGAAGTTTGCAGATAGAATACACGGTATACATAGATAGAGTACATAGTCTCTTCCAAGTCTTTAAATCATTCAACCGAGTTCTTCTTTTTCTCTCTAGATTTCGCCCCCCATGATGTTTTCCTCCTATAATAATTTGGAGTATTTAGTTCAACAGTCTCAAAGCTCTTGAAAGTAACTTCTTCAAATTTCCAGTTGCTCAGTGATTAAGCTCATCTTGTGTTTTCTGGACTTGAACTCGAATTCCAGGCTAGGGTAGACTAAGCGATATTGCGCTACCAGAAAACAATAACAATAAATGAATGAATGAATGAATGAATGAATTAAGGAAGGAAGGAAGGAGGGAGGGAGGGAGGAGGAGAAGGAAGGAAGGAAGAAAGAAGAAGAAAGAAAGAAAGGAAGGAAGGAAGGAAGGAAGAAAGAAAGAAAGAAAGAAAGAAAGAAAGAAAGAAAGAAAGAAAGAAAGAAAGAAAGAAAGAAAGAACGAAAGAAAGAAAGAAGGAAAAGAAGAAAGAAAGAAAGAAAGGAAAGAAAGGGAAAGAAAGAAAGAGAAAAGAAGGAAAGAAAGAAAGAGAAAAGAAGGAAAGAAAGAAAGAGAAAGAAGGAAAAGGAAGGAAGGAGAAAGAAAGAAAGGAAGGAAGAGAGAGAAAGAGGAAGGAAGGAAGGAAGGAAGGAATGCTGTGTTCAAAGTGTTGGGTGGGAGGAGTTTAGCTTTCACTATAACTACAAACTTGTTAGACAAATTAGGACAAGTTCGCTAATTTGTATACTTATACTGTTTCGAAGTACTCATTAAACTATAGTTGTGCCCAAGTCGTTTATTAAATGAATCAACGAAGGCTTTTGCTCATTTAAAACCATTTGGTACAACGTTACATTAAATTGCCACTTCTGTCGGAAACGAGTTATTAAGTTAAGTTTCATCATTTTTCAAGGAGAAAGGAATTACCTCAGGCGAAGTTCAATGAAAATTTTTATATTAGGTTAGCATTTACTTATCTAATTTAGTCTGAAATATTGATTTTTTATCTCAGCAAAACTGCTTTTTACTAAGTTTAACGCAAGATGAAAAATGTAAATGCGAGTAATCAATTTTCAAGAATAACGGATTTATAAAAGGCGAAATTCAACGAAATTTTTCATAATAGGTTCGAATTTACTTATTTAGTTTAATCTGGAATATTGATTTTCATCTCAGCAAAACTGTTTTTTACTAAGTTTAAAACAAGCTGCAAAATGCAAATTTTTATCTTAAAAAAGTAGTTTCGCAAGTTAATATTTTTTATTTTCTCATATAAAATCTGAAGCTTTATTTTTTGCTGCATCTTACAACTCCTTGTGAATTGAATTTTTCAATTTACTTTCAGGGATGGCTTTTCCAGAGGTGTGGAACACTAATGTGCAATAAATCTAATATTTCGAGGAAATTTTCTTTTACATTCGCTGAAAACTTTTTTCAGGCTTCTTACTTCTCCTTAAAAGAAATGATAAAGTAAATAAAAATTCTTCACTAACTTTGTCACTTTATAATTTTCTATGCATTTCATGTCACACTTAAATGCATTAAAACTTATTTATTAAAGTAATCGACATGTTCAAAATGAACTTTCTGTTTATGTGGTCAATACTGCACTCATGAGTATAAACATTTATTATATATATATATATAGGAATATATGAACAAATAATTAATTTGTTTAAATAATATTAACAAAATACTTCATGAAACATTTTGTTCTTGTTATTTTAATTTTGAACATAAGTCTACGTTAACATCCAATCAACTGTACATATTGAAATATTCATGCATTCATTTATTGGTCGATTAATACAGCACAAAGTAACAATATCAAATTTAAATAATATAGCAAAAGTAAGATAAAATATCATAATGAAAAAATACACAATAATACAAATGTTTGTGTTCGCATGTGCAACGATACGAAAAGGGGAAGAGTTGGAAGCTTGAATTGATAGAAGATTTTTATCAATAGACATTTAAAGCTACAGTATCATGCTATAGAATAGGGGACAATTATTCTAACGACTAATTGGCCTCTTGAACAGTGTCCCATTTTCTTCTAAAGTTGCAGAAACTTTCGAAATTGCCAAAAGACTAATGTCCAAAGTTCGTTGTTTGCTGAGGGTACGGCAATGGAAGAAAATTGCCCAATGTGACTAAAGGGAACCATTCAGAACGAATGCAATCGTGTCGTAGTGCAATCAGCAAACACCATGAATAGCATGCTTTGGAATACGTTCTTAGATAAGAAATTCTTTAACGAGTTTCGTACTGGCTAAATAGGAACTCAAAGATCGTTTCAGAGGCGAAGTATTTTGTCGGAAATAATCTTGTATCTACTGACGTGAGAAGCTGCTTATTTTTGAGTCGGCAATTGTGCAGTTGGTTATATGATATATGTTGCAAATATTGTGAATATAAATGTTGTTTGTAAAAGCATTGGAATTCCAAGTTTATGTATATATATATATATATATTAGGGTGGTCTTGAGCATATATCCAAAAATTAATTTTATATTTTAGTAAGTCTCGCACTTATTTCTTTTCCTCTTGGATTAATACATAATTGGTAAAACTTTTGAAAAATGTATTTCATATTAACATGCGTCCCAAGAAGGGTGAAAATTTAAATAAATGTGTTAATTGCTAAATTATTATAATAACACTTTCATTCATTTTTATTAAAATTTAAAACAAATATTTGGGAGTAAGTATAAGCAAAATAGGGGCTAAAATTGCTTACCAATAAAAGACAAGTTTGTATTACATTAAATTATAATAATAAATGGTTTAAAAAATTCGGATAATGAATACATTGGTGAGCAATGTAAAATGGCTCCCATGGTACTTTACAATTTGAAATAGTATTGTTTTTGCTCCTTAACTTTGGTTATAATTGTATTTGAATTATAACTAAATTTTCAACAGAATTTGTTGTATTCGTCCATAAGCTTAACACCTCTTTCTGCGATATCATTGACAAATGTAAGATTTTTGACCATTACATAGGCTATATGGATCACCATAAAGAGAATTCCAGTTCGCAGTATCATGAGCAACAAAATTGGATGATATTTTAAACCGATTAAACAAAGTGAATGCGTTTTTTGACACAAAGTTTTCCTGTTTTGTTGTTTTTTTTGTGTAAATTCGGTTATTTCGTCAAAATGAAAATTTAAACGCTTGGATTCACAATTATTTAACTGTTTTCCTTAAAATGCTTTGGCCATCTTTTCTGCTTATTCGAAAGGTTTTGTATCATCAAAAAGTGCTAAGGTCACTAATTCTTCAATAAGACACCATAAATGACCACAAGTTTTTGTCTTTGTAGCTTGAAAAACCTTTTTATTTGTTTCATCGTAAACATAAATCCCTTTACAAGCATCAAATATTGTTGATGATGTTTTCAGGACTAAAGGAGCACTGAACCAAGACTTCATCTATATCTTTACAATAAACATATTAATTTTCTCTCAATCCTTGTAATTTCTGCCGAGTGAAATGAAATTTGTTTGGAAAAGTGAATATTTTCAAGCAGCAAATGTTTTTCGACATCCATCTGTCTGGCATGGTTGAAAAGAACCAGATGAGCAAAATTTAATCATTTTTCCTTCGTTTCCTCCGAAAAATATTATAACTAACTACAGGAGTTCTTTATAATCATCTTTTTAATAATAACTTCTTCTTTGACAAAATAAGGAGTAATCTCTGTCTTTGCTGACACTCTTCATATGGACAGTGGCGGATCAGGGATGTTATTATGGGGGGGCTTTCGGGGCCCTCACCAGGAAAATTTTTAGTTTTGGACTATTAAATAGTTTAGGTAAATGTTGTTATATTACTAGCCTTCCTTTATACCAGGGTTGTCCAGCCTATTGACCGCGGGGGACAATCCGGCCCGCGAATAAAGTTCATCGGGCCCGCTTACAACTGTTTAAAATAATTTTTTTTCTCAGAAATAAGGAAAAATTTTGGGGACAGGAGAGGTGACCCCTTTCTACATCGCAAGAGCCAAACAAATAACTGGAAGAAACTCTAAAGGGAGGCTGTTCAGTGTAAGTTATTTTTTTTCAATTTTTTTTTTTAAGAAACCGCTGGCTCGCAAGATCCGTGAAAATTCTTTAAGTGGCCCACTACACAAAAAGGTTGGACAACCCTGCTTTATACTCACCAAAATATTTAATTTACGACAATGAATTAAAGCTGGGCTTTTCTTTAATTAAACTATATGGTTTAGGGTAGATTATAGTCAAGTATGACAGAAGGATAACCTAGTAAAGGAGACATATACAATAACCAAAACGATAATTTACAATGTAATTAATAGAACAAGTTTAAATTTAAACTACAAAAACATCGTAATTATTTTACTTTTTTTATAACAAGCAACTTTTTAAAAAATTTGAAGTTTATAGTGCAAAGTCGAGCCATCTTGGTTTCTTTGAAAATTTGTCAATCACTTTATTTACATCAATATGAATGTCTCTGTGGGTGTGTATTAAAAGTCTCTTCTGTCATCCGCGTTCGAAGCCAAGTTTGACGGCGCTTCAACGATAAAAAACTACGTTATGCTGAAGCAACACTTACTGTAAACGTAGTTTGAAAGACGAGTAGCTTGAAGATTCGTGGAAAAACGTCTTGATCGCATTTCTCCAAGGCTTGGAGACTTTGGTGTAAGACTTTTATTTATTACGGTAGTAACAAACAACACATAAAATATTCTTCATCGTCTTTAATTTTTTTTCTTATTTAACCCTAGGGGGGGGCAATCGCCCCCTCCACCCCTCGCTGGATCCGCCAGTGCATACGAACTTGTTCAACAATTCTAGTAGTATATTTATAACTGCTTATATTGTCCGAGGCTTGTCCAAAACATTTAGAAAATCCTGTTTTGGGTGCTGACGAGGTAGCAGCCATGCTTCAAAAACAACTTTAAAATCCATTAATATGTTGTCTGTAAGGTATAAGTAAGATATAAGAAATCTTTTTCCAGTTTTCGCTCTAACAAAATACAAGCAACTGGAAGATAAGAAATTGTTTGCCTTCTTCTATTTTAATAATTTCCAAAGCGCCAGCATAAACAATATCGAATAAATCCTGCTGTTTTTCTTTAAAGTTGTATTGTTTTTGCTCTTATATTTCGTTCTTTCTTCTAGAATGTTTTTGAAGCCTTATCCATTTCTTCTACAGAACCTCAAATTTATTAACTTAGCGCTGAGGTTCTGTAAATGGTATCCATGCTTTTGCCAAAAGATTACAAACCTGCTAAATTTTACTTACCTCATATTATAAAATAGCGCTTGAAGTACTTTTTTATTAAAAGGTAATTTGTTACCCAATATTCAAATTGTTTCTCTTCCAATAAAATAAATATCATTTCAAGGTTTACTTTTTAGCGACTTTTTTAATAATCTGCTTGCTATCGTATGAACAACTTAATACTATTATGACTAATCTCCGTAAAGTTCCGACAACGCGGGCAATGCCATTCCCCCCACCCGATCCTGACTCCTACGTGCTGGCTGGTTATTTAAATCTATATTTTAGTGACTATTTGATGTTATTTAGTTCATTAACGTGCGTGAAATATTATATAATTATTTTATTTAATTTTTTTTAAAAAATAGTAATTTTATATAAGTGTCAAAGCTCCTGGAAAAATAGTTCGTAGCTTCTGGGGCATCAGTTAGAATTATGCGAATGACCCGAATTTTCTCTGCCTTTAGTTTTAGGTCAGTTAGAAAAATCCTAGAGGGTAAAACCTTAGAAGGAAAAGCGAGGATTAAAAATAAGGACCACCCTAATTGGACCACCCTAGCATAACTTTTATATATCGAACTTCCATATACCAAAGAAACTCTACATGTAGAAATTATTGTGTATCCCTTTGATGTGTGAGTACACAGCAAACACACAACTTGTGGCTCAGTAATAGAAATTTGATTTCTATCCATATTTGTAAGTTATGGCAATTAATCAGATGAAGTAACGTCGTCACCACTTTTATATCCCCCCTCAGTATACTAATGGGACACAAGCCTGGCTATGTTATGGGCCTGTTATGGCATGCCATAAGTACCATCAGATTGCCAGTACTCTACCATACGTGCTATGTTAAATGAGTGGCTGCCATAAAAAGCCATAAACTTCCCATACGATTGCCATAAGTGGCCCTTATTTTCCCGCAAATTGCTAGCAACCATGCAATTTCCATTACATTTTCAACACATGGCCATAAATTGGTCAAGATATGGTCGCCATTGGGTTGCCAGTACGGGCATACGCAGTGGGTGTTGATGGGGGTTGTAACATCCCATTGCAACAGAATTTCGTATATTTAACACAGGAATATATGAGCTATAGCTTCGTAACCTCCCCCCCTTATGAACTCTCTGCGCAAGCCTATGGTTACCAGCAAGATTTAATTTAGCATGCCACAGTATTATGGTAGCACACACATATGATTATCTGAACTGCACCAAATGGAGATAAATTTGAGTAAATTTGGTTCAAACTTGCTTAAAGGGAAATAGTGATTGTCTAGTACGTAATTTTATTACAAAAAGAAATTATGTAGGCTTTGGCATTGTTGAAAGAAAAATTTTAACTATTATAGAGATGAATAAATTATCAGAATTTGAAATTTTGCATTACTGTCACAAATTGTCTGTTAGTAGGTTTATCTAATTTGTTAGCTTATTCAAGCATGTCTTATACAATTGTTACAAATTTGATATATATCTTATGGATTATACATAATAAAATGACTCAAAGCAGCTGATCAAACAAGGCAAACAAGAAGTGCAAAAAAATTCTAAAACTGCAGATGAATTGATTAAGACAAAGCCCTATTGAATGGAATTTACAAATAATTTGCTGTTGTAGAAGGCGATTAATCTCGTGTATAGTTTAGATACTATATATATAAAATTTTGACAGAGAACATGCAAAATATGAAAATACAATTAAAAAGTTACCCAACAGATTTACAGAATACAGTCGAACACACTCAATACAAGCATAGCTCAAACGGAACAGCTGTACACTAAATATGGTTCACTATTTAGCTGCATTAAGTGTTACACGCTTTATCGAGCTATCAAATAAGAATCTTGGATAATACGAGAAAATTATTTGTCCACACTATACGCCGACAGGGGAAATCCTAATTTGAAAGGGAAAGAACTTCTCTAATCAAATGCCAGTTATGAAACTGTAGTAATTCATCAGTTTAATCAGACAGTACTCTAACCCAAATGTGGTCTATATGTAAGAATTCAAGATGTAAAGATCAATGTGATTTGTATGAAAGAAATGTATTGCAAATTTTACCTTTATTTTCTATACAATCCTTGCAATTTGAAGTCAACTGGGAGGAACAACATTTACATCATTTGCTCTTAATGGGGTGGAAAAACCAGACGTCCTAGGCAACTGCGTATCAAAATCCGTTGAATATCTTCCATCTATATCACAATGGTTTTCGTAATATAATAACTTTCTAACTTCCTTATCATAACTGCCTATAAAAATTATGCAAGAAAGCTATTCAATAAATCATTTTTACAAAAATAAATAATTATATAAAAACAGGTTTTAGGGATGTTTATTTAATTGCGAACAAAGTTTAGATATTACTGCAGAATTCTGAGGAATCGCAAGCATCATCTTCATTGATTTCAACGTTGTAATGTCGTAAATTATACAGATGTATAGCCTATTTATTTTTATATGTTGAATCAATAATATAGCAACAAGATATCTTCGTCATGTCATATTTGACTCTGATAATAACCTTGGAAATATAGGGTAAAAACACCCACAATTTTTTTAAATGGTGAAATATAGAAAATGAATTGACATTTTGAGATGACAAAGAATTATTAAATAATGTACTTAAGAAATTCTAATGCACATTTCAGAAATTTAATTTTTTTTTGTTTTTTTTTTATATTGTGCCATATTTTTGGTCACACTCTACAATTATCCCGGTTACCAAAGATGCGCCAAATTTCTTTTCGGGTAATCATTCTGGGATGACGTTTTGCGAGTCATGAATTTTTGTTTGAAAAAAATCTCACCGATGTTGCATGAAATTCGCTGAAGTCGGAATATGAACGGTGGGGGTTCGTTTTGTTGGGTAAATACATTCTGCTTTCCTTTAATCGACGTTACGGCCACTTTAAGTAGAGAAGCGAGGGTTTTTTTACAATTGCAAGCTTTCAAACTACAGGAGAGTGTGTCTCGGTGCTGTACTATTTCTTTTTAATGGCGGGGAGTATAAGGGCACCCCCTCATTAGTCTTTCACTTATTTACAAAAAATTATCTTGCGTACAAAACAATGATGGCCAACGCTCAGTGTCTACTCTTCCACCTTTCCAAAATACAATCCTACCAGCCACACTGCATGATAAATAGAAAGACTGTTTTCATATACCGAAATAATTTCTACATCCCTACTTTTTCCAAGAAAGGTCGGGAATCCACAATTAAGATGTCTTTCATAAATTTAATATATGTAAATATTTTTAGTATAAACATTCATCGAAATTTTCTGTGGAGCAGAATAGTGTAAAGATTATTAGGCAAATCTTAGGGCATGTAATTACGACATGAATATAAGATGTTTTGAAGCAATGCTCAACACATAGTTTAATTGTTAATTTTTATTTAATTCCTTTTTAATTATTAATATGTACATAAATTGCATACATAATATGATTCCTCTTTACACTACTTCATAAGGAAGAGTGAATTGACTGTTAAATATGTTTCTAAATGCAATGCAATTCATATGTGCAAAATAAATTCGTTTTTGCATATCGAAGTTTCTGCAACATCGATTTTTCATTTGTGGCGATTTTTTGTTTCAATGTTATCGCCATTTTCGTTTATTTCTTACGTCATTAAAAATATTAATTTGACTATCCTTATGCACCCGAGAAAGTTGTAGGGGAATCTCTACGTCTGATTCTGAAACTATACAATGCTTCACATTAGAACTTGCTTTCTGGTTCATGGTAAGCTAAGGATATTAAACATTGATTATATTGTACTCGATTCGGTAATTCTTGTGTTACCTTTCCAATGCGCTTATTGCTAAGCCAGGTAAGAGAGCCATGCACAGTTTCTTTCTCACTGTAAACTTATTTACCACAGTAAGTTTCCTAAGCTACCTGTGATATGACAATAAAGCAATCACAATGACCAAGTTCCCCAAACCTTCTTCAATTTCATAAGGATGCACATGATTGGCAACATTTGAAACAATATGCATATATGTACTTGGTAGTTTAATGGTTAAAGTTAGTTAATTATCGAATTTTGTTAAACAGACAAAGTTGTTCTAATCCAACGATAGGTGATTCAAATCCATTCTGAGTAGTGTAATGTCGTTTTTTTTTTTGTTTTTTTTTGTCTCTTACCATCATAATAAAAGAGGCTGTAATTTGAACCCGAATCGTAGAATAACATGCTTAACCATAATAGTTAAAAATGTAGTTTTGCTAACGTGAGCTTCATTAACAAGGCTATTTTGAACGTGATTTAGTAGCGATACGTTATATTGATTACAATAAGCATAACGACTATCTCCATTAACATAACGTAAAAGTGCATTCAAAAAACGGCTGAAGTAAAAATTTTAACCGGAAAGAAATTTTTTAAGAACCCACCTAAAGGAATAACTTCCTTGAAACTTTGTATGAAAATACAATTTTCGGGAAAACAGAGCCTTTCACTAATGATGTCGGTTTAAAATCTCCTATGTCGTTAAAGAATCAGCGAGCACTTTACCAGAAAAGGAAGCAGGTGCATTTACAACAATTTAAAATTGAGTAGTTTAAATCTTTAGAGTAGCTTTAAGAGGGAATTGGGATAAAAAAAAGACACGAAATCCTAGATTTCAATTCTGCAATCATCAGTATCTCGAGCATAGAGTTGAAGCTATCTAATCCAACTAATCACATGAAGAATAAACAACGAAACTACTAAGCGAAGGAAGAATAACATATTTGAAAAGAACAAAAGAAAATCTAGAAATGAAAGTTCAATCGTCAAATTAAAAACAAAACAAAAAAAAACCACCTTTCATAGGAAGAGAAAATATATTATTATTGAACGAATCGTTAACAACCCATCATTATTTTAATGGCTCAAAAATAATGAGTTTAAATACAGATGGAGTATTAACTTCTTCTAATTAAAACACTTGTTTAATCTTCTAATTTAAACACTTGTTTAATCTTCTAATTAAATACTTATTTAATCAATTAATTTAAATACTTGTTTATTCTTCTAATTTTTGTAACCTTTTAATGATACAATTTTTATAATTTTTAACACCCACGTTCTTAATAAGCCCAAGCTAGAGCTTTAAGTTATAGAAGAAAAAGAGACACCGCCCTAGACCAGAGTCAAACTGAGGACCCTCCTTACGAACCAAAGTGCCATAACCGCTTGACCACCTGGACACATGAACGATGCTCGCTTTCTTCGTACATGCGGTTTATAGGATATTATTACCCGTCTCAGTGTTAACGCAATTGCCAAATGGTCAACACACAAAGCTTTTTTTTTCTTGTATAATAAAAAAGCTCTAATCTCAGCTTAAGAACGTGGGTGTCAAAAACGTTATCCATTTCAATTCCTTAGGAAGACGTTACAAAAAACATCTTCCAGTGGCTTATGCAGGGCCGTAGCCAGGGGGTGGTGAGGGGGTTCACACCAGGGGGCGCAGGCAAAAAGACGAGCAAAATCGACTGGAATAAGTCTTAAGGGAAAATACGTTCGTGACTACCAGGTGCAATATGTACTGTTCTGCCACGGGCGCAAATTTATCTAGGTGCGGTCCTGGGCTTATCGAGACGAAATCACTGACACAAGTACAACGAAATTTCACAAACATATGCAAGAGCACATCCCCCTCCCCTCATTTGCAAAATAGATGTAACCTCTTCTAATATAAATAACAATGTTTTATTATTATTTCTTTTTGATATGCTTGAAGTGCACATTAATAAAGTCTTCCTCAGTGTAACATATGAAATTTTTCAGCAAACGTGGATGGTGGTACACTTTTATTTATGCATTATTGTGGAGAATAACGAGATTAACGAGATTAGAGATTAACGAGATTTTTATTTCAAGATATTATAACTATTCAAAAAGCACTTTGACTATTAGCTACGTAACTAAAAAAATAATTAAGCTTCTAACTGTTGTAGTTCCGATGCAAATAAAAGTTAAAGTTGTATACCTCTTTTAGGGACACCCTGTATATTGAAAGGAAAAATAATTCATTTATTTATTTATTTACAGCCTGAACCATGATAAAGTAGTATGAATTTGGTAAAACTAATTTTTCTTCAGTTTTGTTAAGACAGTCCAACACTATAAGACAAAATTAATGAATCTTGTTTTCACCATTTTAAAGTAAACACCTATCGAGTGACAATAGCTTTTTTAAAATGAAATTAAGTTTTACTTTTTAAAAGGAAATTTTAGTAACTCTGTCTCCATTTACACTTCATTATCTTAAGCAGAAATTCAACGAAACAACCATTATATCTTTCTCTTTAAGTTTCAAATTATTTTCCCTTGGAACTACTTTTTCCAAAACATTTTAATTAGAATTTATTTTACATAAAATTAATTAACTTGAACTATTGTTAATTAGGATAGGATTACAACCATCTTCTAAAATGACTTATGTTTTTAGAAGAGTATGTTTTTTTCGATTTTCGATAATTAAGCTTGTTATTTCTCAAATCTTTGATAAAAATTGTTCCGTAATTAAATAAGCTTGTGTTTAAGTAAAACATTATAATAATTTTTGGTGTTTACCTAATTAAGTTTATTATTGATACATACCAATTTAATCGAATTAATTTCACGAACCATTCAAATAATTACAAATTTTTATTTTGTACGTATGAAGCTGGGTAATTTTTATTAAATATATTTTTCCGAATTTTCGCTTCATAAAGATTATAATTAATCATAGTAATTACAACAACTTATAATGAAAAAAAAGAAATTCTGATTGAACTTCGTATAAGCAACGAGGAATGCATTTTAATTTGATTATAAGTAAAATTAATTTAAATATATTTGTCTAGGTATTAGTGTGTTTCAGCCGAGCGTATAATGCACTCATTTCTGATTTAAAAGTTTTTGATTATAAATTAACGTATAAAGTGCCAGAATATAACAATAATATATAGCAACACATCAAATATGGGGTTATAATTACGATACTATATTTTATGTTTAAATTTTAAGTGGAGAGAAAATTATGTCTTTTATATAAAAGTGATTAGCCGATTAATTAATAGTTTTTGAATAATTAACTAAATGAAATGTTAACGTGGTTTTCAAAAAAATCTTATTTCGAATGAAAATTAAAATGATATTTGTTGTACGAATGTCATCATTACGATGCCTTTACTCTATGTTTATCATTTTAACCGAAATTTGCGCCAGAGTAAATGAGGATGGGATAGGAATTGAGTCTTAACTGTGACTACCAATAAATTTCTCCTCAACTAAATTTTAGTAAAAGCTAAATCTCCCATAGTGAGCTCGAATGCTGGGTTTGTAATTACCAATTTCTTAGCGGACCCTTCGTCTCTAAGTAATACACATAAAATTTTGATACATTACTCTGACTATGTTTCTCCTCTTTTTTAATCCTTCGAAGAGTGGTTCTCAAACGGCCAACGGAACACTTTTCTTGTCACAAGCTTAGCTACGACACCCTTCTATGAATATTATTAAAAGAAAACTTAAAGAGCTATTATTTATTATCGCTTGAACATACGCATGAACATGCGCATGAATGCACGCATGAAAATATGCACGAACATACGCATGAATGCAAATATGAACATACGCATGAATGCAAGCATGAACATACGCATGAATGCAAGCATGAACATACGCATGAATGCAAGTATGAACATACGCATGAATGCACGCATGAATATGAGCATTAACATACGCATGAATGTGCCTACGAATGCACGCATAAATATATGCATTAATGTACGCATGAATACACGCATGGATGTGAATCCATGCGTATATTAATGCGCGCATGCGATGCACGCATGAACATACGCAATCAGTAATAAATCAGTATATAAGAACTAAGTATTACCTCTCTATTGCCGCGAAATAGTGGTAACATTAAAGGGTTATTAAATGGGGAAGAGATTAAAGGATTTACAGATTTATTTGGAATTTACCAGTGGCGTTGTACAAATTGGTTGCGAAACACTGGAAGGTCATCGAGGAGCTTTGCGAAGCAACACCACTTTAAGAAACACTGACTTAGAAAAACCTAGTGCTTTTAGATTATCTCTACCGTTCTGTCTTTTAGAATCTTTTTTTTATTTCTTTCCATGTTTTTCCTTTCTTTCTGAGTTCATTTCTAAAGTGTTTCTTTTCCATATGTTTCTTCTTCACTTCAAACGTAATGCCGCTTCACTTAATCATCGAAATTGCGTATAGTGAGAGAGTTTTAAAAGTTTTGAAAATGGTAGATCTGACGTCGATAACTGCCGCATGGTATAACGAATCGCTTTATAATAAGAAACGAGTTTCAAACTTAAAGTTTTAAAATGATAAATGTCCTATAACCTATTTTGTTAAGTTTCAATATCGAAATATTCTATAACTGGGTTGTTCGATATCCCGCCCGCCGAAAACTGTTTGAAATATAAAATCTCAAAACAAAAATTTTAGATTTTTTTTTCAGAAATAGAGGAAAACAGCGGATATAGCATGGGTGCTGTCCTTCCATATCGCAAGTAAACAATAAAAAAATAAAAAGGATAAATAAATAAAAATAAAAAAACAGATGAAACTATGAAAGGAGGCTTTCAGTGAGTGGTTTTTTTTTTGTTTTTTTTTGCGAAACCGCTTGCCAGCAAAATCCATAAAAATTGTTTAAGTGACCCACTGCCCACGATGGTTGGATAACCCTGTCGTATAAGCCTCAAAAATACCTAACAAGAAAAAGGAAATTTTGACTATATTCGCTATCACTGGGTAAACATTTTTATGAAACAGTATTTAATGCTTCAGTGGTGATGTGTACTATTTTTAATGTAGTCTTTTATATTTTTTTATATGTCTTCAACGAATAATCAGCTGAGTGTAATCGCGGTTTAGCCTGGGAACAAACATATTTCAAATGAAACAAAGGGTATTTTTTCAGAATTCAAATCTATTTTCCTACTCTATATTAAAATTTTGTTAAAGCTGAAATAAAAATACTAAACAAGGAATTATTTGAACTATATTTCAAATAATTCCTTGGATATTATTTATAATATCATTATATATTTATAATAATATTTGGATTTAAAGTTGTATTTAAGGTTTTAGTTCGAAAACTATGTAACGTTTAAATAGTTCCGTATTTTAGTCAGTTCATTTTATTCCGGATGCTTTATTTGTGAAAAATGTTTATTTACTAATAATATGTGTAATGCAGTGTATTGTGAAAACTCTTAAAATATAGTTTAATAATAATATAAGGTTTTATTTATAGGAAGAAGATGAGTCACATTACATATCATTACTTTGTTACATAATTAGTATATATAGTATTTATATAAATCGAACACTACGCAGATTAAATTAAACAACAATATTAATCAACGTTTATTGGCGTAGTGATACCAGCGCCGTTGATTGATATTGTTGTTTGATTTAATCTGCATAGTGTTCGATTTATATAAAATAAATACATATGCTGCAACGGGCATTTCGATCAATTTAATACTGATCTCTTCATAATTTGGTGTAAAAAGTAGTCCACGTTACTACCCCATTCTACGAAAATAACCGGCTTCAGTAAATAATCTTTAAATACGTTCGTAAGAGTTTAAGTGTTGTCTTTCGTAGCTTAGATGGTAGAGCCTCCGCCCAGCAAGTGGAAGGTCGTGGGTTCAGGTCCCACCGAACGCAGAAATATTTATTTTCTTTCGAACGTTTCACCATCTAATCACGCCATAACATCGGCGCTGGTATCACTACGCCAAAAACCTTTGGTTAATATTGCTGTTTTATTTAGTATATATATAGTTCTTCATATAATTTATATTAATAAATATTTATTGTAATTTTTACCCAATTTTAAATGTATGAAAAATATTCCAAGTGAACATTACGGGAAGTGTTCTTTTTTTGTCCATAAAACGTCATTTTTGATTTAGGTAAATAACTAAAATTCAATTTCTCGATATCTTACTCACTCACTTATTAAAAGAACAGAAACGAATATAGTTATTTGTCGAAGTTCCTATTACGATTTTTACTATTTCGATTAGCTTTCAAGACTTTTACATTTATTTTTTATTCGGAAGGAAACGGGGGTGGATTGGGCCGCCGGTTGGCTGGCCCGCGGGCCGATGTGCCCTCATCGCGATAGGACTCGTACCTCCGAATGGGCAAGGACTCGCCGCGTTCGAGAATTCAAGGTATGCGCCTTTTGAGAGGACCCAGTCCACCCCTGGAGGGAAATGGAACTTTCGAAGTGAAATTTCAATATTCGTGTAAGAAATCATCGTCGTTTTCTCTTCATACGTATATATCCCCGTTTACTGAAGAAGCAATCTTATCAGAAAATGCGAATCTTTGATTCGTACAAGAATTTTTTTTTAGAATGTAAGAAGTTGTCCATTTTTCTCTAATTTTTTATGCGTGAGAAGTAATTTTCATTTTTCGTCAAAATTGTCAGCGAATATAAAATTCGTGCTACGTTAAGAAGCACATTTCTCTTATTTTTAGCACATGGTTAGACACAAATCAGAGGAAAATTAGTAATACTCTTTGAAAGGATGTTGGAGTTTTCGAGCCTGATGACGTATTTTGTTATATTTCATAATTTTAAAATTTATTGCCACTCTTATAAATTGAAACAGAAATTTAATTGTTTTCCCTTTAGTAAGAGCTATTGAACTATGTGAAATTCAGTAAAGAATATACAGCTTGCCATATAGAGTTTAAAACTAGACATCATCTCGCTTTCAAACTTTGGAAAAACTGTTACTTTTAAATCGACAAAGTTTTTCTTGGCGTTGTAATGACCGTCTGTTTATTTGAGATGAAAAGTATTCTGGTCTTCAATCTATTTCTGTTGGACTATTTTAACCTTCGCGCACACTGCTTTCAAAGATTCCCACATAGAACTTTATTTTTTTTTTCATGTTGATTTTGGCAACATATCAAAAGCTATCACCACATAAATTTTATTTTTTCGCACAATAGGAAACGGTTAAGCAAATTTTAAAAGATGTAAAATACTAAATTTTACACTCATGAAGAAAAACATGAAAGAGGCCTGTACCAATTAAAATATTCCTTGAATCTAAATTTTAGAAGGATTATTTTTTTTCACTCAGCATTTTGGCCTTTATTGATATAGAGTATGGAATATTTAAATATACTGTGGAATAACAAGGTAGTCATACTTTAGTAAAGTTGTTACTTTACATGGGAAAATCGCGTTCGTGGACCTCATCCAGTTAAATTTTATAATTTTTACTGGGGACCCGTCACGGGGACATGCAAATTGCATTGTCTGTTCTAAACTATGTGAAATTTGTTATATTTAAATTGAAATTCAAGACTGTATGCAATATGTAACCCTTGTGACAAATAAACATTATTATTATTATTATTATTTTTTTGTGTGTGTTCTCGCACTTGGCGGATTAAGCTTAAGACGGGCGGTGCCAAGTTCTCAAGTCTACCTTCAGTGTGAAATATTTTTGTATGTTTCATTCTGGTGCCAGGTTTAAAAATTTTCTGACTGTTCGGCAGGTGTTTAGTATTGTTGCTTTTTGCATCTGAATATATGTGTTTGGTTCAATTTCAAGTGTCTCCAAGTTCTTTTGGAGTGTGGTTGGTATTATACCTGTTGCTGATAAGACAAGAGGGATAACGTTTACCTTATCCATGTACCACATGTCTTTGATTTCTTGCTTCAAGTCTTGGTATTTAGTCATTTTTGTGGTGTATGTGTTCTGAATGTTATTTGTGTTGGGTATTGCTATGTCTGTGATGTGTGTGGTTTTGCTGATTTTGTCAATTAGGATTATATCTGGTCTGTTGTGTGGTGTCGTTTTGTCCCTCATAATAGCCCTATCCCAGTACAATTTGCGTGTTTTGTTCTCTAGTATTGTTTCTGGTTCGTATTTGTAGTAAGGATTCATGTTGGTTATCAGCTTGATTCTGACAGCAAGTTTTTAGTGAATTATTTTTGCCACTTGGTCGTGACGGTTTTGTAATTTGTTTGGGTAATTATCTTACAACCTGATGTTACATGTTGTATTGTTTCAGATGTTAAGTCACATTGTCTACATTGTTCATTTTCTATATTCTTTTTCAGGATGTATCGCTGGTAGTTTCTTGTTTTTATGACCTGATCCTGGATTGCTATCATGAACCCTTCCGTTTCTGGTTGTAAGGTTCCTTGGGTTAGCCATGTGTTCGAGATTTTTTTGTAGATGTGGTGCTGTTGAAGATCATTATAGTGTCTGCCATGAAGTGCTTTGCCTGCCTGTTCCTTCAGTTTCTTTTCAATGTGTACGGGTGGCATTTCTTTGTCGGTACTGAGATTTAGTGGTGTGTTTGTATTATTATTATTATTGTAGTGACATGGCATTAATTATTAAAATCCCCTGGCTATTATGCAGCAAAGAAGGAACAGTTACAACATTTTATGCAAATGAATAAAACAAACGATATAATAAAACAATATTTTTAAATAATTTGAATATTTTGAATGAACTACTTTAAATATTTACCTCGGTAATTATGCGGTAGGAAAAATATACCTTCAAAAGCTCATATATTGGAAAAGGCAGGTTTTGCAACAAACCGTGATTGCCAAACTCACAGAAAGAATCCTTTTACAAGAGATAGCTGTTTGAAGGTATTATAAGAGGAATCTAGACTATAGGACATATTATAACAGGAATAAGAGAAGGTATTATGAAAGGGATCAAGATACTACTGAATAGATGGTAGTCCATTGATGGAAACAACGTATTCCTAACTTCAGCAGAAAAAGTAAGAAAAATTGTTCCAATGCATAGATAGATGAATAAGGAATGAATGTCAGAGAAAGAAAAAGGTGAAGTTGTTCGTTCAGAAAAAAAACAAAAACAAAAAGGAGATTGCGAGGCCTCAATCGAAATCAGAGTTACTGCACTCCTAACTAGGATTAACTCTAGCATCGATTTCCCTAAGGCAGGCTTAGTCATTTGCTTATATATTTTGAAGGCAGTACATAATTAAAAACATTTTGTAAGAAAGTACAAAATTATCGAAGTAGTTTCATAGACGCAATATTACATAATCCTTCAATTTAACAAAATTATTGCGATAAAAATGACTAAAATATCAATGTTTTTAGATTTTAATTGATATGCGAACAATCAAAACAAAACTATTATTAAAAGGCTGCTGTAATCATTGGCATAATTAGTCTCAAGTTCTATGGGGTATATACACTGAAGTGCCAGAAAAATTGGCACACCTACCTAATATCGTGCAGCCCCCCTCCGTGCGCATGCCAAAGTGCCGCAACACGACGTGGCATGGACTCGACTAATGTCTGAAGGTATCCTGGAGACAATTCACACCAGGAATCCTGCAGGGCAGTCCACAAATCCATAGGAGTGCGAGGTGTTGGAGATCTCTTCTGAACAGCACGTTGCAAGGCATCCCAGATATGCTCGATAATGTTCATGTCTGGCGATTTAGGTGGCCAATGGAAGTGTCTAAAGTCAGAAGAGTGTTCCTGGAGCCACTCGGTAGCAACTCTCGATGTGTGGGGTGTCGCATTATCATGCTGAAATTGTCCAAGTCCGTCGGAATGCACAATGGACATGAATGGGTGTAGGTGATCGGACATGATGCTTACGTACCTGTCACCTGTCAGAGTTGTCTCTAGACGTATCAGGGGTCCCATATCACGCCAACTGCACACGCCCCATACCATCACAGAAGCTCCACCAGCTTGAACAGTCCCCTGTTGACATGTAGGGTCCATGGATTCATGAGGTTGTCTCCATACCCGTACACGTCCATCCGCCTGATGCAATTGGAAACGAGACTCGTCAGACCAGGCAACGTGTTTCCAGTCATCAACAGTCCAATGGCGGTGTTGGCGGACCCAGACGAGGCGTAAAGCTTTGTGCCGTGCAGTCAACAATGGTACACAAGTGGGCCTTCGGCTCCGAAAGCCCATATCAATGATGGTTCGTTGAACAGTTCGCACGCTGACACTTGTTGATGCCCCAGCATTGAAATCCGCGGCAATTTGAGGAAGTGTTGCACGTCTATCTCGTTTAACGATTCTCGTCAGTCGTCGAATGTCCCGTTCTTTCAAGGTCTTTTTCCGGCCGCACCGCTGTCGGAGATTTGATGTTTTACCGGATTCCTGATATTCACGGTATACCCGTGAAATGGTCGTACGCGAAAATCCAAATTTTGTCGCTATCTCGGAGATGCTATGTCCCATCTCTCTTGTGCCGACTATAACGCCACGTTCAAAATCACTTAAATCTTGATAACCTGCCATTGTAGCGGCAAGAACCGATCTAACAGCTTTGCCACACATCTATTGTCTTATATAGGCGCTGCCGACCGCATCGCGTTACGCTGATTGGTTGCAAAGCTCCGTTATTTGCATACGCACGCCTGTACCAGTTTAATGGCACTGCAGTGTATATATTCTAACACAATGAACAGCATATATTATTTATCTGTAATTTTCGTTTTTCATGGGAGAACTAAATTTTTCCTAGGGGGCTAAGCCACGCCTAGTCGCCTTCTTAGTCACGCGAGTGACGATAATATTTTTGAAATGTATTTTAGGGTAAGTTTTATAAAAATTCATATACGAAATACCACCATTTCTATAGTCTCATGTTTTTCGTTCTCTAAAACGGATTCTCCGCACTTTGAAATTGTAATTTGGAAGACCATTGAATTTCCTTTAAATAAACTAGTATGAGAAAACTTTTCTAGAACGAAGAATAAGATGGAAATAAACTAGAAAAAGAAAATAACGGACCAGTGAATTTTTAGTGTTTGTTTTAGGCATTACTCACAATAATAAGCAATTTCGTTTAAGAAAATGCTTATTTTATGGTAATTAGAAACCGAGATATTCATGAGACAAAAATAATACAAATTAAATTCTTGGTGATTATTTAAAACGACAATGATGCGTTTCGTTTTCAGATGGCAGCAATTTAACATTTTTATTGCCTAAAAGAACGAATTAATTTAAATTAGATACTTTCATTGACTTATATTTCGCTATAACGGAATATATATATGTGAAAATTGACAATAAAAAATTAGAATTAATAGCTTTATTTTTTTTGGTAAGAACACCTTCTGATATAGGCTATTCGCGGAATCTCCTTCCATAAAATTTTATAAACTGAGTTTGGAAGATTTTCTGACGGAGATAGGACCTTAACTTGTAAGAATAATTGTAATAAACGACGTTTCAGCTCATAACAAAATGCGTTTGCGTCAATTTCAATTTCAATACATTTTTATGAAGTGCATTGCTTATAATAACGGCTATAATAAATTCATATAGGTCAGATGACTAGGTGAATTACTAATTAAATGGAATTTTGATTAAATTCGAATTAAATTTATTTAATCATTAAAAATAGACATAGAATAACAGAAATTTTGTTAAGTTTTCTTATCTCTCATTCAATTTCCATTCAATTCGTTTAATTTTCATTAATTATTAAATTATTGTTACATTTATTTCATTTAATTCTCGCAACAAGTTATGGCTTCCATTTTCAGCCTAATCATTATTAAAATAAGTCATCAGAATGTGTTGAGCTATTTTACTGACAATATTATTAAAGCATGTAACTCACACTACATTAATTTTGTAGGGATCTCGGTACTTTTAGTACAAATAAGCAACGATACAATTTAAAATCAGCTTTCTTAATTACCAAACTACAATTTATTAATTACCAATCTACGTCTTCCTCCACACTGTCTGAAGAACTTAATTTTTTAAAATCGGTCGCAATTGACAGAGGTTATAGTCCCAATGTCATCGATTTGGCAGTTGCTAAAGTTATCAAACTTTCGGCAGAAACCACGCTTTCTAACCACGTGGACGTTAAACACTCCGGTACAGTCGTACTTCCATTTTTCTCAAAAAATTAGCTGCTGCATTGCAAAATTCCTTAGACATGCAAACTTTAAGGTTATTTTCTTCCCTTTCAATAAAATTCGGCCCTCCAAACTTAAAGATGAACTCCCTACACTACAACTCTGGGGAGTGTGTACTAAATATTTTGCCAATGTAATTTATCCTACATCGGCCAGACCAAACGACCTTTTCTGCACAGAATTAAAGAACATCAACGTTACGTATCAAAGGCTGATTTTAATAAATTCTCCATCGCAGTTCATTGCTGGGAGAAAAAACACAAATTCAATTTCCAAGTGGCGTCAATTATCCGTCAATCGAAATCGCAACACGAACTGAATTTTTTGAAAGCCTTCTTTATAAATCTCAACTCTGAAAATACCGTTAATGATCACAAGATGACCCCGAGTTTCAGCCAGGCTTGGAAAAATTTAATTTCGGTCCTCCAAACATCAAATCTCTATTCAATTTCTACTAAATTCGTTTTGTCACCAACAGATGGCGCTAGCATTGCGCAAATAGACTGGTAAATACTGCAACACTTCAGTTATGATACGACAACGCTTCATTTCTGTTTAATTTTAGATCACTCGAATTCCTGACGAGGGACGGCCATTGTCCGTGAGTCGAATAATGTGTTAAGAAATTTTCTTCTACGTCTGAAACGTTGTTCATCTTAAATTCAATCTACAAATATTATCAGACAACAACTTGACGACAGACAGAGCACATAATTGATTCAGAACCAAAACACTGGGTAAGAGTGTAATATTCTTCCCTTCAACTCGAGTGCAATATTTCCACCCTCGGCTCTAATGCAGTATTCACCCCCTCAGTCATGCCTTCGTTTGAAAAATGGGCAGACGCAAAACTAGAAACATTTCAGCACTCTTTAACTACATGTGGGTAACAATTAATGCATATAAATAATTTTCAAATAACAATAATATTGAAACACCCTAACCTGGGCTACTTGGCCCATTGTCCAAACTCAGTCAACTTAGATATCCGATAGACTCCTTTAACTCATCTCAAACGGTAGAGGAAACGTATAGCTCTTCTCAAAACAGGCTCAAAACCTAAGACACTAGCAACAAAACATAAAACTGTTCAACAAGTTAGTATATAACATATCGATAATAATTTAACCAAGGAACAATTATTTCATACAGTCCTCTTATGGCGCAACGCATAAACAATGCCTTCGGTGTTCAAGGTTTAACTGAATAATTATAACACTTCAGTAAACAAGTTAATGATTAAAAGCCGTGTAGCCATGTGAGTACACTATGTTAAAGAGATACTCATTACACTAAAACTACCAAATATAAATATACTAGTTAAACAAATTAGTCCTAACTCAACATAAATCAATATTAAAAAGTAAATAAACTAGATAGTTGATAATCCTTTTACGATCAGCTAATTAGTCCACCAAAACAATATAAGTACAGTAGAATCCCGACTAACCGGCTTAATTGGGATCGAGGGTAAGCCGGTTAAGAGAAAATCCGATTAAACGAGAGTAGTTTAAACAATGTTAAATCCATGGCATTCCTCTTATAGCTCTATTAGATACTCTACGTTATAAGGAAAAATGTGCATTATAAGCGTGTTTAAACAAATTAAAACAACAATAATTACAGTCAGTACTACGGTAGCTTCGTTTAAGAGATTCGATCACACCTTGATCCATCTGTTGAATAAGTGACGCAACGTATACAATTTCATCCAACCTTGATCCATCTGTTGAATAAGTGACGCAACGTATACAATTTCATCCAACCTTGATCCATCTGTTGAATAAGTGACGCAACGCATACAATTTCAATGTAACAGGGCATCATCTAGAAGCAAGATTTCTTTTAAGGGCAACCCTTTTGATTCCAAATGTTTTCCAACTGCAGGAATAAATTGTGATTTCAACCATTCTTTAAAGAGGAAAGCGTTCATCCAAGCGAATTTTTAAGCTCGGTAATGAACTGGAAAGAAAGCCGTATTAACATTTTTAAATGCCCTCGACAGCATTGACTTCTCTATAAGCATTATCGGTAACTTATGTGTGCCAGTAGAATTGCTACACAAAGGTAAAGTTACCTTAGCTTTACTATTTTTTTATATCTGGAGGCGGTTGCTCATGTTTTGGATGCTAATGATTGGAAAAGTAGCATTCTATAGCACGGACCAGTTTCGTCGATGTTGTATAACTGTTCTTCTGTTAAGCTTTCTTCAGAAATAGTTTCTTCTAGTTTGGTTTGGAAACAATTTACACCCTCTGGGTCAGCAGGCAATTTTCCACCAGAAATGGTGAGCTGGCGGATGCCACGCCTCTTTTTTCCATCTGTTTAGCCAACCTTCACTAGCGAGAAATTCTTTATCTCCTCCAATTTTTTTTAATGTAGAATCAATGCCTTTAACTTAAGAATAGAACCACTGATGGGCATTCTTTCCTCTCTCGTTCTTGGTTAAACCAAAGCAATAATGCCTAGCCCAAATTTTCTAAATTAAGCTTCTTCAATGTCAAATGTGACTCTAGTCCGTTCTTTGATGTTAATCATTTGCAAAATGCCTCTATTCCATTCCGTTTCTTCTTCTAGTCGCTGACAGTATTCTCTCCGACACCAAAAGCTAAAACGATTTTCTTTAAATTTTTACTTTTGTCCTTTCTTTTTATAGCATTAAAATTTTTCCATCGATACCATAACGCGCTTTCTCTTATCTGCTACACTAGGCATTTTTCCATCTTTAACAATGTTACCTCTACTACTAATAATGTAACTAAAACAACACGTCAATATTCTTCGGTGCTTTAAGTGACGTGATGAAATAAAAACTGAAGTAAAAATATCGCTCTTAAACCACCCACACCACGGAGCACACGTTCCCATTTTAAAATACCCAATCGCAAGCGAAGCACCGTACACACTCCACTCCTAAAAAGGTGAAGTTTGCTACCCCAGAAAATTTTCTAAAAATAGATCCACAAAAAACAACGAACACCTGCAGATCACGTGATAAAATATTTCTCATTATTGGAAAGAGCGATTTTTAAGAAGAGATTTATTTTTAACTTTTACAGATCAAATTGAAGCCGGTTAAAGGGGTGTCTGTTAAGTGGGGTTCTACTGTACTTAGATTCAAACACTCTCTCTTCCGGCTGTGCCATAAACACAAGTAGTCCACAGCTCGACTGCAGAAATGAGTTCAGGAATCCTACAACACCTCCAAAGGCAGCGACTGATTCTGAACGGTCGAATTCCAAGTACATGATAAACGCCCCAGTCAATGTAGCCGTTATGATTTGGAGCTGTAAATTCCTAATCATGTCAGCTATAGTCTCTATAATAGGTCCGCATCCAACACTTAGCCGACACGAGCCCTTCTTGCAGGTAAAGCTCGACGCATATGAACGCAGTCGTAGACTTTGTGCCTTAATACCAATGTATATTACAGCAACGAATCTTTTCGTCGAACAGAATACAAGCCATCATGCTCATTCCATCAAACGAATTGCCACTAAAAAGTTCTGCGCAGAAGTTCTACTCTGAATTGATCGGGAAACTTTATTCTCCATACCTTCCTTGGCTGTAGTCACTGCCACTGCATGCTCGCCTAGTTATGTGGCCTCCATTTTCAATAGATCAAGTGAAGGCACTTGACAAAGGGAGCAGTTGGCTCCCGAAACGTCGTGTTTTTAAACCTTACGCCAGTGTCGAAATATGCCTTCACTTGACAAAGGGAGCAGTTGGCTCCCGAAACGTCGTGTTTTTAAACCTTACGCCAGTGTCGAAATAACTGTTTGTTAAAAGAAAGTTAATGATTTAGAAAAATGAACCTTCTACGTTAAAACCCTCAAATATGTCTTTTCAAATTATGCAGTGCAATCCTAGTATTGTAGATATATAGGGACTGAAAAAAAATATAACTCGGAAAAATGTATGAAGCGGGTATGGCGTTCTATTCAAGTAATAATTAATTTCATTGTCATCTAATCTGATTCACTTGACAAAGGGAGCAGTTGGCTCCCGAAACGTCGTGTTTTTAAACCTTACGCCAGTGTCGAAATAACTGTTTGTTATGGAATCTCCTGGTGAAGACTTTCTTTTGTTCCCATGTTAGTACACACGTTTGATAATGGAAGCCACAAAGTAGAGAATTTAGAATAGAATTCGGTATGTTTTGACAAACAAACATATTTGCATTTAGATGTAAAGAAACCCTCTTGGACATCTGGAATCATTGTGCCAGAAATATCGAGGGAATCGATCATTGCACGGTTGATATATAATGCTTAAAAAATGTGCTGTCGGGTATAATAAAACTTTAACGTCAAATAACGTCAAATAACGTCAACCAGTGCTTGGAAAATACAGCTGAAGCGAAAGTTTTCTCGGGAAGTTGGATATTGGTCCCACGTTTAAAAACAAAGCAAAAACCTCTGCAATGAAATCTGCTCCTTCATTTTGAAGTGATGTTTGGGACAGCTGACATCAGAAACCGTGAGGTATTCGATACTTTCCAAAGCCGCATTGTTTTTTTTTTTGCTTTTATAGGATTTTATGTGGCTATCAATTTCGTAGATATATTGGGTACAGATAATTAAATATTTGGCCATATTCTTTTATTATTATTATTTAATTGAGTTCATTTACACATGTGAAGTATATACTTGTTACACACAGTGACACAAATTGAAAATATTACATCACACGTGTAGGTCCCGAGTAAATGCTGCAGCATAACCATCAAGACCCTGAAAAACCAAATAAATGCTAGAGCGACTCATCAATATAATTTTAAATTAGTTTGTTTAGGGATTTTGTCATCGCTCCTGCAGCTTTTCCTCAATCAGTTCCCTTTTTAAATTATTTTTAAATTCTTTATAACTCTTTATTTCTCTTGTTTCCTCGTTTAAGACATTCCACAATTTAGGTCCTCTATATTTTACGTTATTTCTGCTTTTTTCTGTTAATATTTTAGGTACATGTAATATTTCATCTGCTCTCACACATTAATCCTTCATTACAGTATGGTTTATATGATATATTTCTTATTTCATCAAATTATCTACTAATACAATATCAATGGTTGGTTGGTTGGTGTCGTATCCCCCGTAGAATCATAATTCATGGTGTGTTTGTATAGTCTTTGCAATGGCAATGGCAATGGCATTAAAGGAGTATAAATCTTCTTCTGTAGGATAGTTTAAGAGGTGAAGGCCTGCAGCTACTGCAGGGCAGTCGAAAACATGATGTGGTGTAAGTTCCTCGTCGAGGCAGCTGCCACAGTTTTGATATTTTTTAGTCCCATCTGCAGAAATTTTCATGTTTTTATGATGTTTTGTTCTTAGTCTGATGAGAGTGGCGGCTGTCTTCCTGTCAATGTCAAGGTTAGTTATTTGATCATGGGCCTTGATTTTCAAGGGGGTGAATAGTCTTGACCTTGCAAAAGCATTTGCGTCTGCCAGCGAAATTGGGGTTGTTGTATTTTGGTTGAGATCTCTGGCACTTTTAGCCAAAGAATCAGCAATTTCGTTGAACTCAAGGTTCACATGGGCAGGAATCCATTGCATGAAGCATTTTTTCTGGAGACGGTGAAGTTGTCTAAGTTGTGCCAGGATATTCAAAATTAGACTTGAAGTACCTTTGCTGAGGGCTTGTAAGGCAGACCTGCAGTCGCTGAAAATGGTGATACCACTAAGCTGCTGCGAAGGTCCAAGATTGGTGTAAGTTTCGATAGCCGCAGAAATGGCTGTCAATTCTCCCGTGAAGTTAGACGCAATTTTTCCAGCGCCAACTGCAATCTCTCGTCTTTGATCATCAGGTAGAAGCAGTACCACTCCCGCACCACCGTTGGTGAAAGTGGAGTCTGAAGATCCATCTGTGAAAGCCCTGATGTGGTTGAGATCAGAAAGGGAATCGATAGTTCTCATCCCAAGTTCCTTGAGTTTATCATTGGAGTCTTTTTTCGAACAGGGTTCGATGAGTTCCAGGCATATTGTAGTGTTATCTGGAACAACTCCGATTACAGGGGTTTCCTTTCCGAAACAAACGTCATCGGGTTTGAGGTGAATTTTATCTCTGATGGCCCTGTCAAACAGAAGGGGAGATGATCTTTTAAGTCTAGATTTTTTATTCCAGTTTACGATAGTACGGTGTGAAATGTGCTCCTCATCAAGGCAATGAGCGCTGTTTGTAAATTTAACAGTTAGCATTTGTCTCCTTTCTTCCAATGGGACCAAGCCGCATTCCTCTTGAATTCTTAAGTTGTTAGTTGATGAGACAGCACCAGACATTATTTTTGCTGCCTTCGCTTGCACTTTATCAAGCCTCTCTCTTGAAGTAGAGGAGGAGTGTGACCATACTGGTGTGGCATATTCCATTATCGGTCTAATAAGAGTTGTATATGTAGTTTTCAGTGTTTTTGGTGCAGCACCCCATTTTGTGCCGCAAAGCCTTCTTAGGATATTCAACTTTTTTAGTGCTTTATTCGAACACTCTTGAATATGATGGTGAAAACGAAGCTCTTCGTCAAGTATAATTCCGAGGTATTTTGGCTTAGATAACTTTTCTATAGGAGTGTTAAATATTGTGATGTTAGGACAAAACGTATGCCGGTGTTTTCTATCAGTGCTAAATACGCTGAGTTTAGTTTTGTTAGGATTGATGACTAGTTTTAGATCCCTTGACCACCTTTCCAAACCTGTCATTGATTTATTAAGCTCAGTTTCGGATTTCTGAATACTCTCGCTACTGTGCCAAATGGCGATATCGTCTGCGTAGCATGCTACTTTTGTTTCTTCAGAGATGTGAGGGTGTATATTATTGACGTAAAGAAGAAAAAGCAAGGGACTCAAAACCGACCCTTGTGGAACACCAGCCCAGAGTCGTTTCCTTTTGGATAGAACACCGTTAAATTTAACCCTAATTTCTCTTCCTCTTAGAAACTCCGCAATCCAGATCAGGGCATTTCCTTTTATTCCAATGTCGTGTACTATTTGAATGAGCTTTTGCCGCCAGACACGGTCAAAATCGGAGGTCATGTCTAGAAAGATGGCAGTCGTTTTTCTTGATGGCTTGTTCTGGAAGGAGTCAATTATCGACTGGCAAAGATAAAAGAGCTGATCTGTGGTTGAGTGCTGCGCTCTGTAGGCTGTCTGATAAAAATTAATTTTTTGGTTATCGGTAAGCCAATGCATGAGTCTCGAGTGAATCAGACGTTCAGTCAGTTTACACAAAGTGCTGGTTAGAGAGATAGGACGATACCAATCACAACGTGAAATCAATCTAATAAGTACATTAATAAAATTTTATGTTTTATATTTATTTAGTTGCATATTTATGTTCCCATATATAAGTAATTTTCAAGGATGGAGTTTTTGGATTTAAGGCTTTTGTAATATTTTTAATAATATATTTTCAAAAAATGTCCTCTACTCATTGGTGGATAGTGATGAAGAATATCTCAGTTAGCTTACTTGAATCAATAGTGGACTGTATTGAATAGTGGTTTAGAATAACAACAACGAATAACATCAAAGGATCCCAGCATAAAAAACTAATAAATTTATAAACGAATAATAAATAACATCCGACTTTTTGCTGAATAGAAAACCGGCGTCCTTAGCCCTCCAAAAGCTAGAATAAAAACTGATGAATAAAACATAAAAAGCGCCCTCTGGCCTTTCATGCCCTTTTGGTTGCCGTGACAATCAAATTAAAAGAAAAGAATTAAGAACGATTGACATTTCCTATGTAGCTAATATTATCGAGTTTGCCATAACACAGTGGCAACACTCATTTTCTATCGGTTTTAACGCGTATGATTATATTATTGATATTACCATAAAAGAGTGGCAACACTCATCAAAGAGCTATTTCCACTTCCCACAGGAAATCACCTCCCCGAATTAACGAACGTCATTAGCACTATTTAAGAGTACTTTTAACGCTGATTATGGAGAGTTTAAATGTTACGTAAGCACCTTGGGAGAGAGGGAGGGGTTGCCGTTGGTCTTGTTTTCTTAGGTTAATCAATGTTAATTTTTGCTTACTGAGGGCGGTGGTTGAAATGGTTAAATATTGCTTACGTAATATTAAAACGCTCCCTTATGAGTATATATACAGGTTTTAGAGGTGCGTCCTTGGGGGCAACTTTTTTCGGGAGTGGACAAAGGAAATTTGTGGAAAAAACAAGTTTTTTACGATTTTTGTAAAGGGGAGAAAAGATGATCTCAGTTTTATTTTTAAACTAGAAACTAGAAGCCATGCTGCATCTAACAAATCTAGAATGATAATCTGAAAACGTGGGGAACATAATTAAAATTCGATTTTAAAAAATTCAGGACATTTTAGCAGGTTTTATACGACTGATACCAAGTTAACTATGGGTGACCACAATTCTAATTCATTAAAAGAATTTAGAAGCTAATTCTGCATCTTAGATATGTAAAATGATACTCAGAAAATATATGGAAAATATTCAAATTAGATTTCGAAAACTCAGTAGTAACATATACTACACGATTTCTGTAAAAGGAGCCCACAGATGAGCGCAATTTTACTTTTAGGCAAAAAAATAACTGAAGTTACGCCACATCTAACACACACATAGAATAATACTCGAGAATTTTCAAAAATATATACAATTTCAATTTAAAAAATCATGAGATTATTGGAGAGATATGTTTTATAACATGCTTTTTACAAACGAAACACAGGTGACCTCAATTCAAATTTAAAACAAAAAAGTAGAAACTATAGTGCATCAGACCTAAATTGAATGATACTCTGAAAGTATTAGGAACATATTAAATTTCATTTCAAAAAGTGTAAGAGACAATAGGAAAAATGCCTTTATAAAATTTCTATAAGGAAGACCACTGCTGACTCCAATTATATTTTGAGATGAGAAACTAGAAGCTACGCTACGTCTAACGCTCGCAGAATAATATTTGAAACGTATAGAGAATATATCCAAATTTAACCTTAAACAAATCAGGAGAATATAGGTGAAATATATATTTTATACGATTTTTTTTAAAGAAAACATAGGTGATCTCAATTCTAATCAGCTTCTTTTAAATCTAAACAGCGTCCTTTTAAATAGTGCTAGAAACTTCCGCTAATTCTCGAAAAAGTGTTATCAGTGAGAAGTGAAAACAACTTTTTATTGTTTATTGATTTAATTACTTACATTTAACTAACGGCTTATCTAATAATAACTATTAACTGGATAATCCCTTTATTTCATATCTTGTAACTATAGTGAACATGTAAATTTAGTGAAACAGATTGAAATCCTATCGCCCAATCTGAATTAAGAAATCATTAAAAATAATTCGATCCTCCCAAAGTATAAAATTTTGAGATTTTAAAAATTCATAATAATTCTGGTCGTCTTTTTTATCTTTTTCTAGTCACTTACCGAATGAAAGAAAGAAAATTACATTGGGACTACATATTTTTTATTATTTCCCCTTCATTAAAAGCACATTAAATTGTCTATTATCAATCAAATGGAGAAAATTGTATTATAACTTTTATTAGCGTAATTCGATTAGGATATTATAACCAATTAAATCACAAAAACAATTTCTATAACTAAAATTGCAAAAATTTACTTTTTTACGTCCTTTTATAAATATATAAATTAGTTATGTCGAATAAAAATAGTGGCAGCGTATCTGCTCAAAAAAATGTTTTTTTTATTAAAATAAACATAAAATAAATAACTTGTATCGATTGTATGACATAAATTGGCTTTCACAATTTCAAAGAAATGATAGCACAAGACTGAAAATTTATTTCTTATCTCTTATACAAATATTTGTATAATTCAATTGCTTCAGAGTTTCAATTATAACAAGTGTTATTTCTTATTGATATTAAGTGGATATTTTTTAGAAAGACGCGTGAATCTTAGGTTTAGTGGGTGAAGTTTACATATGTTTGTTGTAAAAATTTCATTTTCGTTCGAATGTCAATAAAAGATAACTTTCCTCTTTGTTATTTTTATCTGCAGTTAGGAAAATATTCTTCTAATCTCCTTGAAAAACAAACTGCCGAAGAAAATAAATTTCCTTATTTAATGTAAGATTTTAGATGAATCAAATATCTGAATGTGTTAATATTTTTTCGGATATTTTGTTGCTTAAAATTATTGATCTTCTTATCCAATTATGTAATTTTGGCAAATATTAGATTTTGCAACTATTTATAAAACTACAATTTCCAATCAAAATTTAATAATAAATACATCCCTATTACGCCCAATTGTATTCTCCGTTAGTTTGTTATGAACTGTAACAAATTGCCTAAATATTTATTTAATTAGTTTTTGTAATTTGAAACAAAGAAACGTTAAATATTTTATGGCAATACATGTTTCATCGGACAAAAAACGGCATAAAACATATCGATAATGTACGAAAGTTCTTCATGTGCATGTGCGTATAAAGGGGTTAAAGCTAAACATATGTAAATTAAATTGATCCTATTTTAAAAGAAAATGAGAAGTTGTGTTGTATTTCACACATATTTATATATAAACAAACAAATTTTCAACGCCATGTATGCAGCCGTGGTTAAATTAATACTTTGCTCACCTTTGCATAATACATATTTATGTACCTTAAATTTGAATTGTCTCTGAGAGCTTACTTGATGTATTACTGGAAACGCGAATTACAACACGATGGCTTAGTGGCCTTGAAGTGGAAAGGAATGGAACGAAACTTATGACATATTTATTTACATAAAATTAATTTATTTTATCACCTTACATATGCATACAAAAGAATTCAAGAGTTTTTAAATAAATTTTGAATAATAAGAAAAAAGGGATACATAAGTTTACTGGCGATGTATAACATACTGAATATTAAAATGTTGCAAGTGTGCTTATATATGTGTAAAACTGAATTACAAAAAATTAATGCTAAATTTAAGGATATATAATAAAGTGAAGTATAAGGTCAGTGTTGTGCTATGGAGGCTTCAACCTGATGCTCATGCTGTGATTTATGAACATAAGAGCCGTTATTAAAAAAAATTATATTTTGATCATGTAGATATATCGATCATACAGAGCTGCAATTAGCTGATCCAACATCAAGAACTATGTTTTACCTTATTTTACCTTCGGCGTTAACATTGTAAGTTTTTTTATTCTGAAAAGTTTGTTAAATTTAGATTGAAAAGAAAATTGTTTTTTCTTATAAAGGATCATTAGAATTTCTTTTCTTTTTAAATTTATTATAATCCGAAAATTATTACGCGTTTTCCAAAAGATAATTTAACAGAATTGAATTTTTTTTTCCCATTTCTGGCTCTACAGCCCCTGATAAAATTGCTCTGAACTACATTTTACCATATAATATTAAAAAATCATACATTTATTATTGCAAACGTCTATAATATTAATGATTTTGTTTATTATTTAATTTCAAAATACAACTATGATAATAATACGACACAGGATGCATGGATCTGTGTCACCTTAAGTCTATTTACACAGAAGAAAATGTACCAGGGATTGTGAATTCATCATACTTAGAAAGAATGCGTTTATCGAAAACTTCTATTTTTCCGTGGAGGGTTTTTATCTCTCTCTCTATCTCTCTCTCTCATTAGTAGATAAAATATAATATACATATTATTTTTGTATATAATACACATTAATTATATATATATAGCAGGAGCTTTTTATCCGGCACGTTCGGAACCACGGCCTTGCCGGATTATCGAACGTTAATATGGTTTTAACGGGAATACCAAAGAAAAATTAATACAGTCCAATGATATTTAAAACCAGTTGTAATAAGCTTCTCTATGGCAAGAAAAAATACACATCAGCGTTACTGTTTAAAAAAGACCCTGATATCACGTTGCCTTCGTGATTCGGTTTTATCCTTCAAAAAATCGTTACGGATTATATACAACTTTTTGATTTCTGCAAAGCTATAGCTTTTGTTGGATTCGACAAATTTTATAAATATATTTAATATATCAGAAGACTGTTCACACAAGACTTTAACTTCTTTTGTTATGTCTTCTGCTTCATCTGACCTGGTGACCAAGGTCAACAAACTCCCGAATCCACCTGAAAAAACTAAACGCGAGCAGCTCGATCGATGCCGGATTATAGAATGTGCCGAACCAATGAATATCGGATTGAAGAGCTTCTACTGTAGCAGTACCTACATATTACTACTATATAATTGTAGTTATATATATTACTTCTATATAATTGTAGCTGTATATTACTTCTATATAATTTTAGCTATATATTACTTCCATATAATTTTAGCTATATATTACTTCTATATAATTGTAGATATATATTACTTCTACATAATTGTAGCTATATGTTACTTCTATATAATTGTAGCCATATGTTACTTCTATATAATTGTAGCCATATATTACTTCTATATAATTATAGCTATATATTTCTTCTATATAATTGTAGCTGTATATTACCTCTATATAACTGTAGCTATATATTACCTCTATATAACTGTAGCTATATATTACTTCTATATGGTAGAATATACACATTACTTCTTACGGTGAGTATTGAAACTGAATGTAGCAAGACATTACCTAAAGTTCTGGAAACGACAGCCAATGTCGATAACAACTAGGAACAAGTAGGTTTTGAAACTCGGGGGTTGAAAATGATCGATTTCCTATGAACTAAATCGCAACGTCCAAGTTTTCAGCAAATCTCAGCAATATCTCATAAGGAAAAGTAAATTTTACTTTTGCTCGCAATTCTAAAAATCTTTATCATTTATAGAAAACCTTTACAAAATAATAAAAATTTAGGCCTTATCTGGAATTTATACTGTTACGGTACCTTCTGTTTGATTGCTTTCAGTTAGCGTTCAGTTAATTATAATTACCTGAGCGAATACATATTCAAGCACGAACACAACAATCAACATATACCAATACAACATATACGAATACAACAATCAACTTATATTACATAATAAATCATCCGCTTTTGCAATATCTAAATTAATTTTTCTATTCTCTCTCTCAAAATTGAACAATGCAAAACTTAGATTGAAAAAGGGACATATCGAAAATTTTGAATCAAATCAGTTTAGATTCATTTGGCCTTCAAAATAATATTCAATATCGTAGACAATGAAATGTTTAGAAATATAATTCATATTTGGGAACATGCTATTACAGATAAAATTTCCTTACTAATGGTATGAAAACTCAAGGCATTTTTATCATTTATTTATGATATAGTTTCAATTGCATGAAAGTTTTTCCAAGCAATGACAGCAGAGAGCATTTCATTTGTTTATGGGATAGCTTCAACTAACAAATAAATAATTATCTACCATCATTTCTCTCCCTTTCATCACATGATTGTGAAAAGAATACGAAACAAACACAATCATCTACTGAAAAGAATTTCCCTTTGCTATTTTTATTACTTTCGTACATCTTTATTCCCTTGAAATCGACTTCAAAACTTCCTCGATTGCTTTTCAGTCAAAGAAAAAGCCTTAATCTCTTAGAGTAGAATGACATTGTTTATACGGATAGAAATGGGACTTGAAGTTATTGTCGATTTTCTTTATAGTAGAAAGTTTTCTTAAAACAAAAGATATTGTTTATACTTTAATGATGATTTAGTTTAATGATAAGATATATTGTCTTAATTATTTTTTTGGAAAAATTGATATAAATTGCTGTTGGCATAAAGTAGACGCTTGAAAACAATTACTTGCTATGATTAGAATTTTTATATTTTTAATACGCAGCATATTTTATATATTGTTAATATTATATATATATATATATATATGTGTGTGTGTGTGTGTGTGTGTGTGTGTGCATGCGCGCACTGCTGGCCATTAATATTGCTACCCCTGAAGGCGGCACTCAACAAACGCGAAATCTGCATGAAAGACAGCCCACAGCATGCTGGGAAATGCAAATGATTAGATTTTCAATGCATGCTCTCAAAACAGGTAGGAGCAGGTCTATAGTCAGGATGAAGGATCAATTGCATCAAGACAAACTGCATATGGGGCACAGCGAACAAGGGATTGTTCTACAGATATATATATAAATAGCTCTATAGGCAACTGAGGCACAGGCAGTAGGTAACTGGGCACATGCCCTTACTTGTCCCAGCATGGTTTCAGGCCTAGATAGGAGTTCGGTCACCAGTAATTTGGGGGAACCTAATAATCAAGTATCAAAAAGGGAAGGTTGTAGAACGGGTTTCTTTTACTGAAATCGCATTCTTACGTTAGTTTCTTGTGTAAAGGTCTTGTTATGACTCGTGTAAGAAGGAGGAATGCTTACCAGCACTTGTCAGATTTTGATCGCTGTAGAATCGTAGTCTATCAGGACAAGTGTCTGAGCTGACAGTCCGACGAAGTTTGCAGCATCACTGACTATCAGAACGACGACTATTGTTGCGGCTTCCCTTGACGCTGCAGCAGGGACAGGAACGCCTACAATGGTGCGTTCAACGACGAACATGGACGCAGGAGTGGCGTCACGTCGTCTTTTCAGATGAATCGCAATTCTGCGCTCAGAATCTTGATGGCGGTATTCGTGTATAGAGGCACCAAGGGAAACGAACATTGCCAGCTTATTATTTATTTATTTATTTCGTGAGTGTGCAAATGTTACAATCTTATCAGTGAAATTTATTTAGGAACATGCCTCCTATCAATCACATATTAATGAAATCAACTTTGCACAATAACGTATTCATAAAATAAACAAAAAAACAGAATCATATAAAACAAATACAAGATATAAATAAAATATTCACTCATTGCACATTAAAATATTAAGACACATTACTTATATACAGTACCCTTAATATATACAAGATCAACAATCCAATAAATAAAATATCAAATTAACTGAATATACACCCACAGGGAACTTTCAAAGCTACATGCCATAAATAAATAAATAAATAAATAAATAAGCTCTCACTCATCATTGTCATACGGGCACAGCACATGAAGCGATGGTATGGGGTGCCATTGAGTACACATCCGAAACACCTTTTATTCAAATACCCGATAACTTGGACAACCGCCTTTACATTTCTGGTGTGTTAAGGACTATGACTTATTTTCAAAGCCTCCGCCACACTACCTTTTGTCAGGACAATGCACGATCCTCTGCTTCCCAGGCTGACCTTGCCTTACTCGACATAGGGGATCATTGTCGCCCTGGATAGCACGTTCTCCAGTTATCTGACCAATTGAAAACTTCTGGTCAATGGTTTCCACAGCACGCCACCAACCACTCGCTAGCCAGTACGATAGATGAACCCTGGCGTATACTGTCCATTCGCGAGAAGTTGACGTTCACGTTCCGTTAGCTGAAGAAGCAGAAGGGTTGTTCCATTTCAGTAAAGGGAAGGGCGTCTTGCCGAAACTGGTTTTTCGCGCGGGAAAAACCAGTTACGGAACAATGCGTCTGCTACTTCAGCTAACGGAACCTGGATGCCAACTTCTCGCGAATGGACGATAGTTGAAGCTGCATGAACTGCTGTACTCATACCTGCCATCTAAACTCTGCTCAAGTAGATACTCAGCCGGATTGGAATTGTCACTGTTGCCATTGGCGGCTTCTCTGGGTAATGACTCCTGTATGCTCTCTATCTCGAAATTACTGGTAATTTTAATTATTCCTTGCTTTCATTATACTGTATGTGTGCAATAAATATAATTCTGTTGCTTGCTTTCCTTCCTTCCTGGTGTAGCAATTTTAATGTCCAGCAGTGTATGTATACATACACACACACACACATACACACACACACACACACACACATATATATCATCATCATATTCAACCATTATCTATCCACTGCTGGATGAAGGTCTCTCCAAATGCTTTCCACACAAGTCTATCCTGAGCAATTCGCTTCCACGTCACCCCAACCTGTTTTCTTATTTCATCCACCCATCTAGTTTGAGGACGTTTTCTAGGTCTTCGGTGGTCTCTTGGAATCCAGTTCAGAATTTCTGTTGTCCATCGTTGATCAGTTCTTCTTGCAATATGCCCAGCCCATCGCCATTTCAGCCCTTTTACTTTAACAATGATGTCCTCTACTCTAGTTTGCTCTCTCACCCAAGTGTTCCTTTTTCGATCTCTCCTAGTTATTCCAAGCATGCACCTCTCCATGCTCCTTTGCGTTGTCTGTAACTTTCGTATTGCTCCAACTGTTAGACTCCATGTCTCTGATCCATAAGAGAGGACTGGCAATACACACTGGTTGAAGACCTTTCTTTTTAGACACAAAGGCAATTTCCCCTTCAGGATAAAACTGTTTCTTCCAAATGCACTCCAGCCAAGTTTAATACGTCTGTTGAGTTCTTTCATAATGTTGCCATCCATTGAAATCAGCTGGCCAAGGTAAATATATGAATCAGCAATTTCTAGCTCAATGTTGTCAACTTGTACTTTTGTTTCCTCTACGAAATTATTGAACATGATTTTAGTTTTTTGTAGGTTCATCTTGAGTCCAACTTCTTTACTTCTAGTTGAGAGCTCCTGTACCATGTCTTGGAGTTCTGATGGGTTCGTTGAAAAAATAACTGAATATATATAAATGAAGAATCAATAAATTTAGGCAGATCATAGCTGGTCTGAATTAGAAAGAAGAATTGGACCTGCAATGTACAAATATTCATTGGCGTTATGAGCCAATAATCATGGGTTAAACAATATTTTAAGGATCCAACATTCCCCATTCAATGCAGACATTATACAGGAAGACCTGTTTGTTTATAACCATCCATGTGGCAGAGATTAAAAGAAATTTTTTGTTTGAAAGAGACAAAAAATAGAAAAAAAATATTGGGCTTTGGTTAATGGCATTGATATGGGATTCAAATACTTGGTACTATAAATTTATTATACTGGTGTGATATTGGTATATTTAATGATAACGCTTTTCAAAATAATTTTATTACTACTGCATAATTTGTACTGAGTACATACTGTGAAATATTTTTAATGGTTTTCAAATGTATATATACACACTTCTGTTATGATTTCTATTATCATCACATCGTCTTATCATTTCCTCAAAAAATTCCAGTCTGTGATCAAAATCTTCCCCAAGAAGCTCTTGCACTGACATCAATTTTAATGAATGATATTTATTCTTTTTTAATATGATATGAACAGAGGCTTTCTTTAAATCAGTTTGTTGAACAATTTTCCTAACTGATTAATGAACATTTTAATTCCTAAAACCTTAATCTGCAATGAAAAATGAGGCTTCCCATTTAAGCTTTCAAAGTTGCCACACATCCGGTGGGCTGGGAGAGGGTTAATTTTGGCGTTTTGGATAGTTCTTAAAAATATTAGCACTTTTTTATTTTTCGATCAAAAATTTATTTCTAAAGATATTCCTATTTTCAAACTTTATACCCTTGTTCCACTTTTATCGAATATAGGGAGCTATGTGAGAGTACAAATTAAAATCCTTAAGTCAAAATTATGTATTTTTTCTGGAAAATCCGAACTTGCAATAAAAAATAGGGTTGCCAATTTAAGATTGCAAAATTGCCCTCCGCCCACCACTTCAGATGAGAGGTAAATTTTGGTATTATTAAATAGCTTTTTTAAAAGTATTGAACACGTATTTTTACTTTTCGATTCGAAATATATTTCTCGAGATAATCCACCATCCAAGGACTTTTTAGATACCCTGTATATAATTTTTTATTCTAAGAATAAAATGTTAAATAATTTTTTACGCGTTAAATTATATATAATAGATAAACATTTGGGCCAGTTTTAATATAATTAATAGAAGATATTTATAAACAACGTTTTTCTTCATTTATTACCCGAATAATGTTTTGCATTTTAATTTCATAAAATTAATTTATATTAGTGAATGTATCTGAGTTTCATTGGGTCAGCGAAACATGGCGGCATATCCATAATATCTGCACGTCGAGCTATGTAAACTGTTGGATACATCATTTTCATCATCCATCATGTCAGAATGGAGATTTCCCCTAATTAAAGAGAGGAGGTTGTGGAGAGGTTAATTAGGGGAATTAATTACTGCTGCTCCACGAATCACTCCCAGAATTTTCATCTGAATGTGTGCGGTCACTTTCTGTTCCAGCCTCGCCTAGATTTCCAGATATAAAGGGGCACCTACGATGAAATCGTTTATCCCCAGATGAAGGAATGAAGTGGCTGTTGAGGTGGGAAAAGAGAATGGATAGGACGGGTCTAATGGAGATTGTTTGGAGTTTAGAAGGGTGGTGAATCTAGGAAGGGCTGAATTAAAATTAAGAGGCCGGTGATGCAACGGTGGTTAACTAGTGTTACCGATAAAATATTCCGAAAAGGGTTTAAAGAGTTTTCAAAGTCATGTTAACGTAAAAATGGTGGAAAAATATGAAGAACTATACTTGGAGCGTGTTGGGTCCGCTTTATCAATTGAAGCCGGCTCTAACCGATAAAGGGAGAGGGTGAGAGTGGGGACTACAAAGATGACCTAGGATCAGTGTCCGGAGAAGGATTTGTTTTGAGATGGATATAGGGGAAAGGAATTGTGTGGGAAGAGGTGAAAAGGGGGGGGTGTAAAATGATGTTAGAGAAAGAAGTAGATTTAAAGTAGGATAAGTGAGTA
>QLNU02015003.1:75290466-75300640 GCA_006491805.2 Dysdera silvatica
AAGGAATGGGTTGGGCCAGGAAATCGGTTGTGAATAAGATTGTGAGAAATAGGAGAGGAATGAATTAGTGGGTTTAGGTGAAGATGTGTATAACTAAAATAATCTATGGCAAGTTGCTGAATGCTCTCAGTGATAGTGGAGATTTTGATATCTTGGAAAATCTGTCTGTTTCTGATAAACCAGGGAATACGAAGGATCTTGCGTAAAGTGATGTTTTCGAATTGTTTAAGGGATGGGAGAAGGTGTTTGGGAAGAAGAGTCCATGCAGGGGCGGCATATGTAAGAATTGAGCAAATAGCCATGGTATATAGAAGAATTTTGGTTTTAGGGGAAAGGAGCGAGGGCCTGTTAGGTTGCTTGGAAGTGAACAAGCACCTCGAACCTTGTTTTCGATGGAAGAGAGATGGTCTGTAAAGGTGAGAAGTTTATGGTCAAAGAGCACCTTCAGATATTTGATGGTTTTGGACCAGCGAATAGAGTAGTTAAGTATATGGATAGAAGAATGTGGAGGTTTGCGTAACTTTATGAAGAGAACATTAGGGAACAAGAGAGGCTTGGGTTTCGAATGGGTTGATCTGAATTTTTCATTTATTAAGCAATCGGAAGAATTTGTTTGTGTGTTATTGGGGCGTGGAGATGGAGTTAGGGTGATCATAATCGAGTGTGTGAATATCCGCATCATCAGCATATAGGGCTAGGGAGATGTGACTAGATCTAGGGAAGTCATTGACGAATATTGAAAAGAGTGTAATTGAAAGTCTGGTCCCTTGGGGGACCACGGCTTTTATGTAGCGTGACGAAGAGAGGGTGTTGTTATTTAAATTGATTTTGAAAATTCTGCCAATTAGGAAGGAGTGAAGAATATTGATTAAGTAGGGGAGATGTTTAAGTTGATGTTTTGAAATGAGACCAGGGTGCCAGACCGAATCAAAGGCGTGTGAGATATCAATATTGTGAAGGGGCGTGAATTGATCATGTCTAAGGACGTGAGCGATGTTTTTGATTAGGCGTACAATTTAGTGAGTTGTGGAGTGTTCTTTGTGAAAGCCAAATTGTTCGTTAATGATTAGGTTGTTACTGTTGAGGAAGTCATGACAACGGTTTTGTATAATAGCTTCACAAATTTTAGCGAGGGAGGAAAGTAGTGAAATGGGACGATAGCTGTCTGGTTTGTAAGGGCTTTTACCGTGTTTCAAAATGAAAGTAAGATGGGCTGTTTTCCAAGGAGATGGGAAGTGTTGCAGTTTAAGAGCATTATTAATAATATGGTGAGTGTGGAGATTACGGGGGCTGCAGGGTTTGATAGCTGTATACGTGATTCTATCCGCACCGGGGGACTTACCATTTTGAAGCTTTTAATTATGGATAAACTTTCTGTTTCGTTCAGACTCTTAAGAGTGGTAAATAAATTTCTGACCTAAATTGGAAATCGTGGTACGAAAGATGATAATTCCCATATTCTCTATTATGAACATTGTCTTTCATTGTTTCGATTGTAAAACTTAAACTTGATTTTCTTGCTGCATATCTACGCCTTAGATTTGTAAAAAAAAATAAATATGGACTGTTACAGGAAGATTGTCCTGTAACAAAGTTTCGTTTTAACTTGTATAGTTTCCCCTAAATTTGTACTTTAAGCCATAAAAGAAAAAGCACTCACTTTCCCTTACAAACATGAGAAGATGTTCTCATGCACAATACCCTTTCTGCAATAGCTCTCATCCTTTTGTACAACCTAAAAAACTCTACAATATTCCAAGATTTTATGGCGCAAGTAAAAAATGGACGGAGAAAGACGTCCCTGGTTTTGATCACCACGCCTTGACATGCCGTCTCTTTAGCGTTGCGTCTTCACAATACAAACCCTGTTAATTGGAATCTTCAAAGGTCTGTACATAGAATCTCTATCCATAAAAGTGGTTTACATCAATTGAAGAAACCTTGTAAATGTCAATGGAAGTTATTGTTTTTCCACCGAAGCGTCCACCGCAGGGGAAATCTGGACCTCCCTGCACCAAAACCCCAAGACACGAACACGCCCTTCACTAATAGGTTAAGCCAATAACCAATGACAGGTCCAAACGCCATTCTTACTTTGAAGTTTTAAAAAGTTTAATCAGTATCAGATCAGTATAAGATAGAATAAGTCAAGTCAGAAATGTAATTCTGCGTATAGTTAGCCATTATTAAAGAATGAATGTTGATAAAGTAATTTTTTTAAAAGCTAACAGAATAACCACCCCTTTGAACTACGTACGTTCTCCGTCAGTGATGTCGACCAAATTAATGTGCTTTTCGTATAGCCATAGCAACTTTCCAGACGTCGAGACGAATTCTATGCGAGAGCCGGGTAAGAGAATAATATTTTTTGATCATGTCTCGTCAATTCCGGCAATCTTCCCCTAAGAGTCAGATTAGACATATAGAGTTAGATACGTAATCTAATTAATGATAGTCACATGACAGTTTAATTATTGGATATTATTGCTGTTGATAATGTATTTCGTAATGATTGCTATGGATTGCAATATGTGTTCCAAAACTAAAATGAACTTCAATAAATCAGTTATAATTGATTGTTTTATGATATGTGTGTAATACCCAAGATAGGTTACGTCCATAGTCAAATTGTTAGAATAAAAAAAAGTGTCGAAAGGTCAGCAATTTAGAGAGGAAACTAATGTAAGCTCACTTCAGATGAGCTATTTAATAGACGTCAGCATGTTTAGCCGCGCCATAGTTAAGCCTCAGACGAAGTTATCACAATTATCATTTTTCATGCTTTCTACTAGTCTCATGTTATGTTTAGCTATTAATAAATATTTTATGTGTGTTACCTACCTCCTAGTACTTATTTGCAGTCCCGTGACATTTGTTAAGATAGTTAAGTTATGTCAGTAAATGAGGTAGAACTTCGCATTATAGTATTTCCCTTTAGATCACCTGTCTTCGCCGACAGAGATAGCCGTTTCAAGTAAGCTTCGTTCGCCGGGAATTCACCCCCCCCCCCATTCAAAGGGAGACGTAGTGGTCTATTTAGTAGATCCTAAGCTTACAGGACGCATCAGACAAACCTGTAGAATTACATCCTTTTTTCTTCCTTTTATATCTCGAGCATATAAATTTATCATGAGCTTAATATGCAGAAAAACTTGAATACAGAAGAATTAACATTTTGAAAACGATATACAAATTTTATCATATTTAAGCGAATATAACGGTATAGGGTGTTCAAAAAGGAACGTATTGTATCAAATTTATATATTTTTACAGCAATGAGAAATAACTGGTTTTCAAAATCACAATTATCAAACTCTTATAGAAATATTTTTTATTGATCATTTTTATTGTCATCATATATTTATTGCAGTATCTTTGATCCGTTTTTATACCCGAACACATGCTTATAAAACGAGCAACGACTTCTTGGTGGAAGCTGCGATTTTCTTGTCAAGTTCTTCGCTTATTTTGTTAGATTTTATCTAATAAATTTTATGTCTGTTATAGAATATTATGCACAGTGTGTCATAGAATATAAAGGGTGTTTACACATATTTATAACGACTTCGGTTTTAAATTTAAAAAACCAAACGACGACCCGGAAAAAATATGACAACACGCTATTACCTGAAAAGTGAAAAATTGTTTGCGACTAAAAATGTAATTTCCGCTGTAAAATGGTTTACGAAAGGAAGATGTGGCTTGAAGGCTATACATTTGCCCTTTTTGAAGAGAAATATTCACATCCAATAATTAAAAAACAACGTGAGAAGCATGGTTTTCAAGTTTCAAAGCATAAAATAAGTGATATTATTAATGTAAAATGAAAAAATAGTCAAGCTTTAATGTCAAGAGGAAAAAAAATCTTATACCAAGAATAATAGCTCCTAAGATTACGCCGAGTTTGAATAAAACCCGACAGCGATAATTCCCTGGAAAGGAGGCATAAGTAGTATGTGCCACAGTAAACGTACAACTTCGGGTGAGTTGACCGAGGATCAGAACCAGGGACGGACTGGGTCCTGTCAAAGGATCCATACCTTGGATTATCGGAGGGCGCGAGTCCTATAGCCCATGAGGGCGCAAGTCCTATCGCCCATGAGAGAGCACAAGCCCGAGGGTCGGTTGTCCGGCTGCCCAGTCCGCCCCTGTTTAGAATCTTCGCTCAACTGCAAGTCCAGCTTGCGCACACGTCTGGCCAGTGTCGTGAGTTTAAGGTCGACGCCTCAGCATTTTATTCACCATACCGCGCATATGTGTTGACTGTAGTAAGTTGAAAATGATTGTTAATGATATAATTAAGTATAATACCATATATTAAGACAATTTAAGTGTTTTCATATACACATGGGGAGTGCATTTTGAGTGCTTTTGGTCTCTAAGATCTTAAACCTACCCTGATTGTAATACAACCCAGCTGAAATTATTATAAGGAGATACGTAATTTTATGTGTTTTTTTGTGATTTGTTGATACAGTTATTGATCGGAAAAACTCTCATTATCTTAAATAAATTATGAAACTGTCAGACGTAATGCACCAATATTTATATTAATTAAACAGTCGTTTACTTCATATTAAAATATATTTACATTTATTAAACTTTAGTTTTTTGTTTGGTCAAAACTTGATCCTCAAATTACTTCAAATCTATTTTATAAGTGATTTGCTTCACGTATTAAAATTAAATTTTTTCGCATCATTCATGAATTAGATTTGATAAATGATGCAGCCTGACAAAATCTAATAAAATATGCACAAAAACATCCCCCCCCCCTCTCTCTCTCACAAAATGCTGTATAAAATCAAAAACTTTTGACGGATAAAAGCATTTCCAGCGATAAATCTATTATACGAGAAAAGATAAGAAAATAAATTTATGGGCCAGGGAAGAAAAACTGGGATTAGTAGAGCATCGCCAAAAACGCAACCCAAGATAAGAAAAGGAAATACGTTTTTTATTTCTGGTAGTAGTTTTTTATTGGGATACGTAATTGCTATGCTTAGGTGCTATTACAAGATTGTTTAACGTTTTCTTTGTTCCGAAGATGGTTTTATTTATGATATATATAAGTACATCAAATTAATTTCTTAGCTTTGAAATTGTTGTAAACGGGAATTCTAATAAGTGTAAAATATTATTACACCAAAATTTTGTTAGAATAAACTTAGGCAAGACTTCTTAGAGGTGAAACTTCGAAATTTATGTTTGATAACGCTCAGGAAAAGAATAATAACGTTCTTATTGCATTATTACGCATTTTTTTGGCTCATATGTTGAACATTCGGAGCTTAAAGTATCTGAGTGTTCGAGCATTGGCTCAGATTTATATGGACCCGTGGGACCAGATCCCTCCTCTCAATAATTTTAAACAAATTACAATTTTGCATATATTGTATAATATATAAACATATATACTAAATAACAAACGCTTGCATCCCCCAATAAGTTTGAGAACTCTACATTGCTGATGCAAGAGATTATTATTTTGTTCATTTTCGTATTCCACTTATATATTTGTATATGGTGTACTTTTCGATATACACTATAATATTAAAAATATTGGAATATTGCACTCAATTTTCACGATTTCAATTAATAGATATGCGTAACCTTTGGCCCTGACTGGGAGTTAAAATATATGCTGGAACTTTAATAGCTGTGGCATTATATTTTATGACAATACGCTGAGGTAAATTGAGCTCGCTTTTCTTTGTTTTTTGATTGAGCTAAAAGATTATTCAGTTGTAAGATAATATATTAATAGAGTTTCAGTAGATGGTACTGAATGCAAATTGGAGCATAAAAATCAATCATAGGGAGTACTATGAAAAGAAGGAAGGAAGAAAGAAAGAAGTGTTTGCCACAGAAAAAACTAGAACCATCTCAGACGAGCTTTAACCATGGATGCAAAAAGGACGACATTTTGGCATTCTGACTGCGAGACAAAATTGGCCCTCAGCCGAAAGTTGTTGAGAAGAAAGGGGAAGAATGCGTTTCTTTTTCAGCTGAAGGCAGCGGGGAAAATGGCGTCAATACTCCAAAACTACATTTTTGTATTGAAAAATTTTTGAAATTTATGGTTTAGTAAATGGGCCTAAATGCGTTAGGATAGTACTACATATAACTATGATTTATAAAACTTACCAGATAAGTTCAATATCCCTGCCAGCCATTTCGAAACTTTTAATATCACTCACTGCCAGCCAGTTCAAAATTTTATGCATATATGCCTCGAACATTCGATGAGCAAACGAGAAAATTACTAGTTAAAATGTTCCAAGATCTTATTCGTCCTCTGCAATGAATATCGGCACTAAGATTTTTGGAGCATCAGTAGCAGCACCATCATTAAAATATCCAACTAAACAAGCTACGGTAGGAAATGTTTTCGGTACTTATGCTACAATCATAATCATCAATAAAGATTTGCACACGAGGTTGGTTACAAATTGAACGGTAGAGAAGTGCACATAATCCAAATAGCATTGCCTTGAATGCGAAAGTATATTTAGATGGTGCCTTGGTCGTTGCTTTTGGATTGCGGATGTTTGGAAATTAATGGTTTGGAGAAACGAATAAGGCTTTCACTCTTTTGTTCGAAAGGATGGTCATTTTGTGTGGCGGTAACTTGTAGAATGATTCATGAAGGACTGTTGTTTTATCTATGGAGTATAGAGTGGTGTAGGTTATTTCATCTTAATGGAAATCGAACTTTTTGTTGTACTTAGAAGGGTGAAGTCACATTTGAACACAGATTCTGGACAGCTACATCCTTCTTACGTTATAACAATAGTATGGAATTGTCTGTTGCCCTTTTCAGCCTTACAAAGCTTCTGGCCATAGAGAACGATGTGTGTAGGTGTGGTTTGTAACGTGAATTAAATTGTAATGAAATGATATTCCATAAGCATATACTAATTAAGTAAATTAGTAGTTAAACAGCAACAAGTACACTAAACATTGTTTCATATTACATTTATTCTTCTATGTAGACTAAAAGTAAAATAATCGTATAAGGCTACGGTTGCGTGAACGCTCACCTTGCTACTTTTATGGAACCGACTCTTTTGTCATGTAGAACATACAACATGCACTTTATATAAGTTGCATTCCATATTTTACTGACAAATAGGTTTTCAATTGTTGCTTAACTACTGTGCAGCGGTATTCATATCTTCTATAAAAATTATTTTTAATGTAAAATTAAATAAATTACGTTTTTTCTCAAATTTTGCCTATTCTCAATCCCAGAGGTTGAATTTAGGCCCTTTCCAAAAGATTTCTACATGCCACAGTTCTCTAAAAGTCTCTTAAACTTCTCCACGTTTCAACCTCTTCTTTAAGTTCGTATCTTGTAGTTCTACAGGTATTCTTTGTGGTCTACACGACGAGATTATTGCATAGAGAAACAAGATAAATATCTAGAACCAGTTTTTTTGAAAGAGGGGGGGGGGGTGGAGGCCAGGCACGATTAAAATTGAACTCGACTTCAAAATTGCTGCCATTTAAGCCTTATGAATAAGGCAGTAATTTTATTGCAGCGCGAATATCTGCGACGTTTTCCTCGAAATTTAGGGTTTTTATATATACGTTTCATGCAAATATGTTACTTGCATAGACTTTATTTTCAAAGTTTAAAATTTAATTTCCGCAAAGGATTTATGGGGCGATAGGATGTTTCGAGCATTTTGTGGGTCGCAAGATCTTCGTCATATACGGGCCTTACTGCAATTACACAAATTTAATTTATACTACAAGAGGTCCGAAAAAAATTTTCTAGTGCCCCAGGAAACCTTGATCTGAAACTGATGGCCTGCCTTTATTTTTATTTCCTTATGGTTGCAATCTAAACTTTTCCTACAAACACTGCTTTTTCTCTTTCTGAATGTATATGTCTTACCGACTGTATTTATTTTGCATTAATGTATCTGAAACAAGTTTTTGGCTACAAATACTGCACATTTCTATGCTTTTCTAGCATGGATTTAAAATAATATATTAAATGGTGGTTTGAGAGTAAAATAGGATAGTATCGAAACAAATCGTAGAAAGGTTTCAAACCTTTCTATAAGTCGTCGATTTGTAAAGAAGGCGAAATATTTATAGGGTGGGATTAAGATTAATGCATTCTATTCTGGAGGACGAAATAGCAGCATTGATCTTTTCGTCTTGTTTTTGGCATTTCAAGGAGTACTGGATGCAGTACTTATTTCCATATGCAATGCTTTGCGTTTATTATTCTCCATTGCAATTTTGCATCTTCCGGTTTTTTGCCTCATGGGATGTTCGTTTCTTTCTTACGCACGAAAGGTTTTACCGAAGAGTTTACATAAATTTTACACTGGACCAAAAGTTCATTTAATTTTTAGAGGGTTGCATTTTTACCTTTCCTTCAATGTGTTGTGTTCAAATGTGTGTTATGGGAGACAGTCGTGTATGGCAATATTGCCATAACTTTCAAAATGGTTAAATGTTTTGTATATCACTTCGTCTATAATAAGATTTTACCTTAAAAGTTAAATTCTGCAATGTTGCCATAAATGATTGTTGATTTTAAATAAAAATTCGATAATACAATAATAATAATAATAATACTTACATAACGTTATTTTTAAATTCCGGATAAATTAATTAAGCCTACCCAAGTATTTTCATAAGATATGCTAGCAGCAATATTTCATATATACTTTATTATGTCTATTATATATATATATAGTGGTGGAACTTAAAAGTGGACATTTGTTTTATTATAGAGGAACGGAAACTGGAAGAACAAGTGGTGTTGGCTTCTTAATCAACAAAAGAATTAAAGACTGTCTTCTGGAAGTTGAAAGTACATCAGATCGAGCAGCGAGGCTTGTTGTTCAACTAACCCAGCGATACCAACTTCAAATAGTACAGGTATATGCACCAACATCAAGCCATACCGACGAAGAGGTTGAAGAATTTTATGAAGAAATCAAAGAGTTACACACCAAAGGGAAACAACATATCAAGCTCATCATGGGGGATTTCAATGCAAGAATTGGACAACAGGAACAAGGAGAGACATCGGTTGGTAAATACGGATATGGGGAAAGGAATGAACGTGGCGATCAACTCATCGAATTTGCAGAAGCTGAAAATCTTAGCATCATGAATTCATTTTTTAAGAAGAAACCGCAAAGAAAATGGACATGGAAACACCCAAATGGGGGAACTAGTGAAATTGACTATATCCTGGCAAACAAGAAATCAATTATTGAAGATTGCAGCGTACTGAACAGATTTAATACTGGAAGTGATCATCGAATGGTGAGATGTAAAGTGCACTTAAATACTAAATTAGAACGACAGAAGCTCATTAGGAAACAAGTAAGTAAGAGGGTGGATCTAATGAAACTGAAAGTAAATACCGAGGCATTCAAGTTGGAATTAAAAAATCGCTTTTCTGCACTGGAAGGACTTATTGATGAAAGTGATATCTCAGAAGCAAATGAAAACATTGTTAAGACAATAGTTGAAACTGCTGGGGAAATTGGTGGTGTAACCTGTAAAAAGCACAATAGCAAATTATCTGAGAAGACGAAACAGCTCATGAAAAGGCGAAGAGATATGAAGGTGGACAATCGAAATACCAGTTCCAGGATTGAGTACATAGAACTTTGTAAAACTCTGCGCAAAAGCATGAAAGAAGACATAAGAAAATTCAACTGTGAGCTAGTAAGGAAAGCCATTGAAAATAACAAGAGCCTTAGGGTTGTTAAAGGAAGTTTATCTGTTGGGAAGAAACACATCATTGCATTAAAAGGAGAGGATGGCACCGTAACAAGAAATAGGGAAGAAATACTTAGAAGAGTTGAAGAATTCTACAAAAATCTATACGAAAGTAACAGTGAATTAAACGAAGACATTGAAATAGTCGAAGGAACAGCTCCTAAAATCTTAAAAGAAGAAGTTTCATTTGCAATAAAAAATATGAAGAAAGGAAGAGCCCCTGGTGATGATGGTATTACATTAGATATCCTAAAAGAAGCTGGAGAATATGTAGAAGACATACTTGCAAAATTCTTTACCAAATGTCTTAACAGCGGTAACATACCAAACCAATGGGATTCTGCAACAGTAATTCTTTTGCATAAAAAAGGTGATAAAGAGGATTTGAAAAATTACCGACCAATTAGCTTGTTAC
>QLNU02015003.1:75300740-75328715 GCA_006491805.2 Dysdera silvatica
AGGATAGACTTGTGTGGAAAGCATTTGGAGAGACCTTCATCCAGCAGTGGATAGATAATGGTTGAATATGATGATGATGATGATATATATATATATATTTCATATATATTTACATGCTTTACATATTTATGTACCCTAGTATTATCACTACAAAGCTAATAGTCCAATATATATATATATATATACATATATAGTGGCGGTTGGTGTGGTCGAGTTGCAGTATTGTTCAACAACCAGTTTATTATTACAAGGAAAAAGAAATTGTGGTAATATTTTTATTGTTATTATTTTATTATAATATGTTCATTTAGCTTGAAATATGTCAAAAAAATATCGCAGCGGGACAAATATTTCTATAAACGGTCCGATATTCGAAAGCATATCTACTAGACATTTGTATTGCAGCAGCTCAGGAACAGCGAGCGGCTAAAACGTTTGCTCCTAGTTTTGCTGCAATCGCTGGGCGAGTAATAATATTATGTTTGAAAGCGTAAACTTCGACAAAGCCATGCTTAAGGGCATTTGCGGATTTTAAATTTACATTATTCCATGTTGCTTATTAGTAATGTTTAGAAGATGTTATTCGTCAAATCCTTTTTGACAACTTCGACTTGGTATTTGAGTTTACGCACTAATCTGAATTAATTAAATCTGTTATGTTCGTTCAACTTGACTCTACTTTATTCAGTGTAAGTTATTCCTGCTCACAAATGAATAGCATGTTATTATTTTGAGACGATGCCATTTCAATGTAACACCGTAATATTCAATACGAATTGCTTCTGATGATTCGCTCATTCACTTGAAATATCCACGCAAGATGTTCCACTACAAATGTGCAAATGGAGTCATAACCGAAGTCGCCTTCTGTTAATGGTGAATTGATAACTTTTGTTCGTACGTCACCCTCCGTGGGTGGGTCATATATCCAGCACTGGAGTTATTAGAATAGAGACCGGCTTACATGGACTTCTATAAATTGACCCCCATATATTGGTGTCTGTAACCTGTCGCACCCTATATTTCATGCTATTTCTTGCATTTCTGTTCTAATTCATCATTACAGCGAGATTATAATATATGTATTGCAATTAACTGTTCACAAAGTTCAGCTATTAAACTAGTAGTTAAGTAAAAAAGAGGATAGTTTGGTATAATAGTTTGGGTACTAATGCCAACTCAAAAAAGTAGGTTTGACCGCCATTATCTACACATGTGGGTAATGGTGGTCAGATTTCTGATAATGATGATTACGTTGCGAGTAATGGGTATCTAGAGAATGAGACAATTCTCACATACCTAGTCACCAATTGAATCCCATCCAGTGCATTCTGAATGAGCACATAATCCACATGAAGTGCATTTGTACCACATTTCACTGTGCCAGCCAAATTCCTCACAAATAATGCACTTGTTTCCAGGGTCGTCCATGTTTTCCTCTTCGTCACTGTCACAAAGTTCAGCAGAATATGCGTGTGTTATTGTGAAGTTTCCTTTTTGTGTTGCAACACTTGCCGCCTTTTAATTTTTTCAGCATCTTTCTTCTCTATCTTCCGCTTTTTTCCGTTGGCTTTAACTTTGCTTGTCTCTTTGAGATTTTCACCTGTTTATATTTATTTTCCTATCAGTCTTTGTTGTGTTTGTGTCAGATTATTTTTGTTTTTCCATTCTGGATTGTAGACTTGAAAATGAGTTTCTCTTTGTTTTTATGCTGCTCGCATCAACTGAACAGCTTGAACAAGCTTTACTGACTTTTCAAATGTTTCAGAAGTCCACATGGCTTTCATAGACTTTCGCTGCTGTATTTTTTGCATCTGCAAAGTAAACTTGTTGAAATAAATATCGATATATACTTACTTCAGGAAAGAAGCACATTTCACGTAATGGTGGTCAGGTGACTATCATTACCCGTATTCATTTTAGCGAACGCCCTCTATTTAAACCAAATGAGTTTAATTTACTAAAAGCCTTTATATTAATAGCCTATCAATATTTTAAAATAGCTAATCTTTAATAGCTCATCTTTTATGTTCTGGACTCGAAATTTAACATCGGCAATGCGAAGAAACAAATAACGTCAGTCACTCTCAAATGCTTTCCGAGAACTGAGCGCCGCCTAGCGGACGACTAGTGACGAATACAGCAAGCTGTAACCACCTACTTTTGTACCTGTTCCGCATTTCGTTTCGTAATTATCGTGCTGACCACCATTACCAGCCATTAACCTACCATTACTGCCATACTAACCAATGACTTCCATTGCCCTTTTCTCCCCTACACCTTACTTACATACAATAATATTTTAGCTTTGAAATTGCCTAACATTTAACAAACGACGCATTATTATTAACAGGCTGTGAGTATCCACATCCTTGCCACAGATCTCCAGCGGAGGTTACTTAAAGACATCTCGTGTTTAGTCAAGACCTATTGTTTATGCATCGTAAAAGTTATTCAGTCTATGAGAACGTCTCTCTGCCTGTTCTTAATTGCGCAAAAGAAATTTTCATAAATTTTTTGTATGATAAACAGACCAATGTTTTCTGTTAGACATCAGGCTGATCTTCCATTTTCCTCTTTTAACATAGCAAGCGCGAAAGTCCTGCCCACTTAAAGCGATTAAACATGAAATTGTACAGCACTTTACCATTTTACTACACGAAATCCACGTATTCCTGGCTGAATCAGGGAAATTGTTAAATGAGGATTCGTTATAAATGGGTACGACTGTATTCTTTGTGTAACAAGAATCAATGCCTTTAAAAGTGTAAAAATCGAAGAATGGAGAGATCGTTGATTATTCAGAGAAAGAGGAAAAGAAATAGAAAAATTTTGCAGAGAAACTTTCTGAAACTGTAATTTATACACTTCAAAACTAATTTATCAAAAACTGCGGTCGTTTCGAGCACAGCTAACTTTTTTTTACACATTTTGCTATTCTACTTCATTTCTTTAAAATATTTTTTCAATTGAAATAATTTATTTTCGTATTTTCTAAAGTACGGAGTGAAGTTCGGGTTTGAGGGTTGAAACCGGATATTCAAATTCGTACATGCATGAGATAAATTATTGCAACCATCTATCAATTAAATCAGGGCCGTGCTTAGGGAGGAGCGATCTGGGCGGCCACCCAGGGCCGCTAAAATCTAGTGCCGCTAAAATTTAGGGCTGCCGAAAAAGTGTAGTGTAAGTACCAAGAAGTCAGTTTTTAGCGGCTTCATATACTTCCAACAGAGTATTTAGTAAATTGACCTTTTGCAAGTGACGTCATACTTCCCATAAAGCTACATCTAAATGGTGTTCAAAATAAATATAGGCTTAAATATGCTTATTAGTCAAATGTGCTAGCATCAGTAACCTATGTAGGTTATCACATTTATTGAAGTAGCCATATAGCCACTGCAGATACTCCTGGTAGAACAAAAAATTAGAAAAATTACTTTGTAAGTAAGTAAATAAACTCACAAAAATCTCGCCCCGGTGGCTTTGTGTGTTGACTAATATTTGGCAATTGTGTTATCCCTGTGAAGGGTAATAATATCTTACAACTTAATATATGGAGAAAAAAGCGTTTGTTCTTGTTCTCATTCGTCTAGTAGGTCAAGACACCGCGGGCTCAACGCGGGGACCCTGGTTCGAATCTGGGATGAGGACGGCGTCTCTTTTTCTTCTAAACAAAAATAGCTCTAGTTTGAGCTACTAATACGTGGGTGTCAAATTTATTTGTAATAAAAAATCCCCCACGAAAAACTCACAAAAATCTCGCCCCGATGGATTTGTGTGTTGACCAATATTTGGCAATTGTGTTATCCCTGTGAAGGGTAATAATACCTTACAATAACTATCATTAACAATAATAATTATAGTCTTTGCTCGATGTCAATAATAATGATTAATATGTGTCAAAGTTGATTGGATTAACTCCATTGAACATGGTATCCCAGAGAGACAACAACATCCACCAATGAATTCGCGTGGCACTTGTCATTCTACCATTGGCTCTGTGATAATGCACCAATAGAACGTTAAGACCAGTTTTTACTTTCAAAGCATTGAAAATTCCAGTTTTATCATCAAATTTAACTTGCGATTTCTGTCTTGGAAATTTAATCTATTGTTTTTAACTTTTTATGTGTTATATCATGTACTATTTACTATTTATTTCTAACGTTAATTTAGGTGTATATATGCATATACTTATTTTAAAATAATATTCTTTATGGCTCTGTTTATTCGCCCTCAAATTGATTATTTTACCCCCTTGCATGATATTGTTTCTTTGAAACCTCTCAGATACTTAAATATAATTGTAAATTAAAGGCAATAATCAATTCTACAAAATGTACCTTCATGAAAACATATATCTGATTTTTAATAAATTATAATTCTTTTACTTAATGAAATTATTTTTAATTTTATTACGCATTATTTTGATAATTTTAGGTAAATATCTTCTTTGTTTTCAAAGCTATAAATCAAAGTTTAGTTCAATCTATTACCTACATCAACAGCAACGAAATTTCCAATTTTCATAAATATATCTCAAACAGATTTTTAGTTAAGAAAATTTCATATTTTGAGAAAAACACACTTAAAGTGTAAAATTCAGGTTTAAAAAAATGTTTTCATATTAATATTAAAACATACCTAAAGATCATAACACACTACTTATATACAAGTCCATTCAATATATTTTTTTCGCCTTTTATATATTTATATACAGTAGAACCTCCATATAATGAAATCGACGGTTCCATAAAAAAAAATTCGTTATATAGAAAATTTGCTAGGTGGAAACGATGTATTCATGAACCAGGACAGGGCAATATGATACCGCAATTAAAATCCTATTTTTCAGTTAACGACTGTTTCTCATAAATAACATTCAACCATTTAAAAATAGATGTTTTTAAGTGTCAAATATACATGCATATAAAATAATGAGTTGATCAATTCTTACCTTTAAATTTAAAAACCATTTAATGCTTCTTTCATACACATTCATGCTTTTGTAGAAAAATTTCTAATATCCTGCTGCACAACAAATGGCGGTGTTGATTCATCATAAAAGTGTTAGCACCCCTGTGGGAAATTTGCAAGGTCTGGATTTCTGGTAATCAACCGAGCAAAAAAGCGCGACAAGTAATACTATTCAAACAATACAGTGTATTCAAGGACAATTGGGGCCAGGTCCTAACCTAGCATCTTGTATGGGGTAATCAGACAAAGTGTGTATGCTTAAGAAAACTCTTTATTAGGGAGATTTAATTCCCTTAGGCGTGCCTCATTTTGTTTGATTGCCACGTATTTTAAAATCGTATTGTATTCCCACAATATTAGGGAACCCAAGGTAGCTGACGTGACCACTTAATTTTCTGTTTTGGTCGTTAAAAATTTCGTTATATAGAAATTTATTTCGTTATATAGAAACACTTTCATATGTAATGACCATGGGGATTTATCAAAACTTCGCTATATAGAGAATTTCGCTATACGGAAGTACGTTATATGGATGGTCTATATATATATATATATATCAACAGTATTTGTTGACATTCGTATACATGCCGTTATCCCTGGTTCAACTCTCAACGGTGCTCAAAAAAAGAACGCTTAAGTCACTGCTCACTGTGGTACTGGGATTGGTTCCCTAGGCCTTAAGAGGTTCGGATTCCTCAGAAATCTGTAAGGCATCATGACTATTGCTGTCATTGCCTCTTATAAGCGGAATATTTGCTAGTTTTAAGACTCAAGGACGACAATGGTCATGCTCAATGATCACCAGGGCCTACGAGCTTATGAGTAATGTACTAAGATTCAAATTATGAGAATGTGACTCTTATATGCGTTTTATGTAAAATTACTCTGCTGTGGTGTTGTTTAGGAGGAGGAGGAGTATAAACTTCATTGGAAAAAAAGATATTTCGTAAATTTCCAGACTTGGCTTCGTTTAATACAATGGCAATCGTGGCTCAATCAACACAAAGGACTCCGGGACCGCGGCGCTGGGTTCCATATTTTTGGGGCCCTCATATTTTGATTATGACCTTTTATAGTAAGTTTAAAATGTCAGCTTAAAACCTAGATGTTTTAAATATAACTTTGTAATTTATGAACATTACATTTTTTCTTAACTATAACTTAGGCGTCATGGAAAACGGTTTTAAACTATTGATTGTGCAGATAAACTGTGTAACAACAGTTTACATTTGTTACTTACTTATTGACTAAATTTGTTGCGAGTGCGTATGGAGGGGACCGGCATAAATACTAGTCCCTGGGGCCCCACTTCGGCTTGATCAGGCCCTGAGGGCAATGTTTAAATATATAAAGAACTTTAATTAAAGATCCCGTCCACTTGCTAACTGTATTCAGCTACATCGAAATGACTTACACTTTCAGCAACAAAGCACATACGAAAATGTAAACTATTTATGCTTCACAATAAATATGCACACTGCGTTGCTTGTGTTTCTTCACACGTAGGAGAATTAAGAAACTCGCTTAATTAATGTAAGACCATTAACCCGAAACTTAAATGAATAAAAGTTTCTGATAAACCGTAATTTAGCTAATGGTGTGATCAAACACGGAACAAAGATAATGTCAATTCCATTCTTTAAATTTTGTTTCATGTCGATTAAGTGTCCATTGCATTTTTTGACATTTACCTGCTATTTAATTTTGGGACTTGTTTTAAAAGTTGTCACTTCCGTTGTAATAAAAAATACGTTGTAACGTATGGTTAACGTATATTAAATATGGTTAGATATCGTAAATAATAATAATAATGTATAAATATTGTAATTAAATAATAATGCATAAATATGGTAATTAAATAATAATGTATAAATATGGTATAATAAATAATAATGTATAAATATGGTAAATATTCGTTAAACGATAGTTTTTCTGGTAGTTTCTGGTATGACTATAAGTATTTTGTCATCATAGTAGGTAATCTATTTTGAAAAGGAAATATAATATTACTAGAAATGAAAACTGAATTAAATAAAATGTCTGCATATAAATTTTAGGCGTTTTATTTTGGCTACAAATGCATGAAATCTGGAAATACATATTCTTGTTAGTAAAATATCAATAACACACTTAAATATTTTACATGTAAATATATATGCATACAGGTTTTTAATAGTACTAATATTTTTACTGCACTGTAATTTGTTTAGTTGTTTGCGCCTTTCTTATATTATAATTTTTAAAAATTGCACCTGTTCGATACGAGCCTCCCAAGACCTTAGCAACCAATCCCTGGATTTCATTGAAGAGTATGGTTCTTTTGGCGCCTTTGAGAGTAAAACCAGAAACGAACTGGGCCACCAGTGTGCCCTCATGGGCGATAGGACTGGCGCCTTCGAATGGACAAAGACTCGTGCCCTCCGAAAATCCAAGGTATGTTCCCTTTCAGAGTACCCAGTCCGCCACTGTGTCAAACCCAAGCTATCCACACGTCAGGCGAACGCGTTACTACTGTGCCACCCAAGACCAACTCAGTAAAGTATTTTAGTTCAGCATTATATTGCTTATTTACTTAACAAATTACTTTTATTAAATGCTCGCGACGAACCTGCCTTGGAAAGAATTTACTTTGCTATTTGCAGGTTTTGCCTCTAAACCATGAGTAGCGCCCGGATTATATGCAACAACATATGTGCGTATGGAATTTCACATTTTAGCTCTTTTTAGCGTTTGTGAATGAGAATTTTACAGAATAGGTGCACATTTTAAGAGTTTTAGAAATTTTAAGAATTCTTTTTTCCTTCTTCGGTAAAATTTTTATCAAAATGCTAAAGTTAAATTCCTCTTACTTCTTATCTGAGCGGAAAGGCAATGGAATTTGTAAACGAAAACGTTTAGTTATATCCTAGGTCGCCAAAAATGTTGTCATAGCTGAAATATAGCCAAAATCCATCCTTGTTAGCAAAACCAAAGATTAGTTTTACTGTGCTAGGTTGGGAATTGATTGAAGTTCAGTTTAAAACAAACACTTATTCCAAAATTCCACATCTCGGCGAAATACATGGGTCTATCATCGATAAACTATCTGTAATAGACAACCCGCAAAGATTCATCAGCGCTGTCCAATTTCTTTTGTAGCTTTGGAAAGGATACTTTGGCCATAAAAATGCTATTACATGATAGAAGATAAAGCTTAACTGTTTAGAACAGGGGGCTTCAACATTTTTCAGTCCAAGGGTCAATTTTGCTTATTCTTGCAGGCCCGCGGGCCGCACTACTGTATCAGCAATATTAGGACTGAACAAAAGCAGATGAAGGGGTGCACCCCCTCCCCCACTGGATCAGCCTGTATTGATATTTTTTCCTTAAGTCTATATTAGTTTTGTGTGCCCATCCAAAAATATTTTCTGGATCCGCCTCTGAGACTAAATATATATATTACAATATAAAAAAAGTATAAAAGCAAAAAAGTTACAATACTTTTAGTTATTGATATGGAAAGCGAAATCAAACCTTTTAGCGAGATTTTAGGCACTGCTTATTTTTAACAATCCTGTCAATATCCGGTTTTATTTTTGATATTGCAATCCTAAGAGTGCTTACAAGGTGGACGTCAGTTATTCTGGTCCTAACTTTTCATTTTATCAACTTCATTTTTGAAAACAGTTGTTTACAGACACATTGGCGTACGCAAGGGGGGGTGTTGATGCAAGTCATAATTTCCACTGCAACGAAATTTTGCGTACACACATATGATCATATGGAGTTGTAGCTCTGTAACCGCCCCTCCCCACTTTATGAACTTTCTACATCAGCTTATGCCCAGATGTCAGTGCTCCAAAACAGGAACATTTTTAGAGCACGCAGTCAGATGGTTGGGAAGGTGTTCTTATCAACATATTTAGAATAGAATTTGACGAGTCCTAAGTTGAATTTTTTTAAGGGGAGTTATACCTGAAAGAGTAGTAAATTCAGGGGGAAATTGTTAATTTTTTTATTTACATGCTAAAAAATAAAGCAAATCTTCATCTTTCTGAAGACGGTTTTGTTATTCCGAAGCGATGAGGCCATCTTATTGAAAAACGCTTTCGAGTGTAGTCGTGTCACAGATTTAGACGTGTAAATGATTAACAATGAAGTTATTGGTTACCTTTAAAATGGCGATGACCATTGGAATATTGGTAACACGATAACCTACTAACGATTCTGTTATACTAGTCTCCACAGATGACTGACGTAATCGTAGAAGATATGCTGTAAATGGCTAAACGGTAGATTATGATGAGACGAAATGCAATATTCAGAATTTTTATTGGCACAGGATAACTTCGTAATATACAGCAATTACATATATATTAGAGCTTGCGACGCCAAGCACCTGGCAGGAATACGTCTTAGTCGTTTGAAGTCTAGTAGCAGAACGGTCTCGAAAATTTGCGAATAGATATATTTTTGGGGGGCGATCAGGTCGTTGGCAAAAAGCGATTGGGTAAAAATCCAATTCCAAAGGTGAGCGAAGTTTAAAGATGATGCTAGCATCGTTGAAGAGGAATTTGTGGCTGAATTCATGGCAATGCACCGCGATGGAAGATTTTTTTAACTCCGCACATTCCACGTATCTTCTGTGTTCTCTGAGACGGTGGAGCAAAGCTTTCCTCGTCTGACCGAAGTAGGACATTCCACATTGGCAAAAAACCCGATAAATTCCCTAACGATGAAGCGTATGAATGGGGTTTTTAAAGATGGACGAAGTTTATTGACAGGACAGAACATAACTCGGAATCCTGCCCGTCGAAGAATTTTTGCTATGGCAACACTAATCTTAGGAGTGAAAAAAATGACTATTGTGTCAACAGAAGCGTCGGAACTGGAGGGTGTACGTATAGTGAAAGGAGCTGGTTTGGAAAACTTGGCTAAAGCTGAGTAGGTAATAGTTGGGTTAAAACCCTTGTAAGCAGCAATGTCTTTAAGGAATTTAATTTCACAAGCTAAGGCAGCTTTGGTCGACCAGATACGTAAAGCACGAAACACGAAAGTGTAAAAAGCGGCCATTTTTTTGTTGAAAAGGATGGCAAGATTTAAAATGTGGAGGAAGTAAAACAGCGAAAGGCTTACGGAAAACAGAGGTCAAACCGATAGCCGACTTTTTTAATAAGAACATCAAGAAAATAGATAGTATTACGTTCTTCAAATAAAGAGAGAACTCAAGACAAGCGTCTAAAGAGTTTATGATAGGCAAAAGAGGGACAATTTGATCTGAGGGGTCATCCCAGATAATAAAAATACCGTCGACGTATCTGATCCAGAGTCTGAAATCTACCTGGGTAAATAACCTGAGTTCAAAGTAATGCATGCAGATATGGCACAATATAGGTGAGAGGGGATTACCCATTGTCATACCAGTTGTTTGTTAGTAATGAACGCCGTTGTAAATAAAATAGGTGAAGTTAACACAAATTGAAATTAAAGCAATTAATTCATCATTCTCAGGTTGAGAAAAATGAAACTCCACAAGGCGATACCGGAGACAATTAAGAGCGCCTTAAACAGGAGTGTTAGTGAACATAGACTTAATGTCAAGGGTAACCATTGTACAGTGATCCGGAGAAAATGAGTGAAGAACGGAAGTGAAATAGACGGAGTTTTTACAGGTGAAAGAGTTCGACAAGGTAAGCGGTGAGAAAACGGTGACAAGAAACTTCACCAGACCATATGGCATTGAACCAATGCAAGGAATGATGGGGCGAAAAGGAATGCCAAGTTTATGTACTTTAGGGAGAGTGTAGAACCGAGCGAGTGTTGCGTGCGAAACAAAAAGTACTGACTTCTGGCGTTGAATAAAAAGGAAAGAGTTCTTAACACGTTCGTTGTATTGAAGACGATGACGCCCAGTAAGATCACGGAGGATTGATCTTTCCCATCGACTGCTGTAACTGTAGAAAGAATATTTTCTGCATTAAAAAGAATCAAGGCATATTTTAGAGCCACACAAGGAAAAGTACGCATGAGCAAATTGGCTGTTTTGTCAATAGATAAAAATATTCTTTTAATATGAAAAACACTCTGAGGAAACTTTTTATAAAAATGTGATGCTTAAACTCACACAAAATAAAAGAAGAACCGAGTTTATATACAAATAATGTCTTCGAAGACATCCTAATACTGAATTTTATTATAGAATTTTTTCATATTTTAATTATATATATATTTTAATTATTATGTATAATTAAATAATAATAACTAGAGTAATAATATGTATAAAAACGCTACTTCTAGTTTTTTATAACTGAAAATAAACGTCGAATTTTTCTATTAAAAGAGCATAGTGGAAGGTGAGGGGGTGGGGGATAGCCCAGGCACTAAGCTGACGTTATGCCATTAACATATATATATATATATATATATTAATTATACACTTTTTCAAAAAAATACGAAAACTGAATTTGATTTTTATTCAAAGGAATTGAATTTGATACGAATGAATTATAATAAGAAGAATGTGAACTTTCTCGATCTGAATATACAGATTAACGTACTAAATGGGTTAGAATTTAAGATATATGGTAAAGGTAAAGCTTATAACTTTGAAATTGACTAAAATGTCAAACTATCAATCTAGTACGCACTTATAAATATTTCGAAATATTATATGTAATGAATTGATTAGAATATTTAAAATTATAGTGAACCTAGTGAAATTCAAAATAATATTTTTGAACTACACGACATTAAAAAAATTGTAGTTATAATATGAAAACAGTTTTTAAAATTATCAATAGATTTAACGCTGTTAAATTTATTTTATAAGAATGTTTTTTTTAATTAGTTACATTTTTTTAGTTTTTTTTATTAGTTATAGGTGAAGACACATTCAGAATTTTTTTTATTTTGTAAATTATACTTTTGATTTTTAACTAGACATAATTTTTTGTTTTACTTTTAAAACATTTTTTAAAAATTCAGAATAATTTTTAGTATGTATTTGGTAATATACAGATTTATTTTTTAATTGTATTTGTATTGTATATGGACATAACGCATTCAGCTGGATTATAATGAATACTTCAGTTTTATTGCTCAATTTTTACAGGTATAGATTATTATAATATTTATTAATTTTATAAAATTTATGGTGTATTATATAATTGGATAGGTTTATCTTTTAACAAAGTCTTCTTACCTTGAAAATACAAAATATTTTATTTTGACAACTTATTGTCTCTATTATGCAATAGTACTAGTCGCGGAAGAGTGTTGGTAGCATCAAAGACCCTTAATTCAGAATAGGGGTCGCAATCCCCCTACGACATTGGTGCTATTTATACCTGGAACCTAAACAGCGATTGGATGACGAAAGAAAGCACATTTATTGGAAAATACGTGGACCCCCGATTCTTTATGCAAATTCACTTCTCAGTATATAGGAGACAAAAATAGAAAATTTCAACTATCGTGGCTTGTAAAGTTCTCATGATTAGCTTTTTCTGACACTTTTCAAGGTGCTTTTTGTAAAATATGTGTCATTTTCCTCACAGACTCTGTCTTTGGTAAAGGTTCCCATCAGTGTTTAGGTTATTTGGTTAAGACCCCATTAGAAACATGCCACAGAAACGTTTGGAGATGATGCGAAGTCACAATACCACAAAAATGCAACTTTATCAGCAAGTAGCTTTCTGCATGTATATCGAAATGAAAAATTAAGTATTTGTGATCAATTGAAATACCGAAGTGAAGAAGAATCCAAAAGAAATCGAGAAATACTGAAGAGGATTATTCAAACTATAAAACTCTGTGGAAGGCACAAAGTATCACAGCGTGATCATAAAGATAGCGGAAAGCTTTCTATGGATGAGCCAGATCATAATGGTGGTAACTTCAGAGCACTTCTTCGATATAGTGTCAATTGTGTCGATGACATTCTAAGGGAACATTTTAGGAGTACTAGTGGAAACGCACTGTACCTTAGCCTAACAATTCAGAATTAAACCGTTCAATTAATCGGATAGAATATCCAGTTGCAAGTTATAAAGAAGATTCAGCATGCCAAATTTTTCACCGTTTCGGCAGACGAAACAACAGATGTACGCAGAGTCGAACAATTTTCCTTATGCGTTAGGTTTATTGATGAAAACTGTATGCTTCTGGAAGATTTTCTGGAATTTGTACCCGTATACATTGTGACGGGAGAAGGCCTGGCCACCACCATTAAGACACAGCTACAGAATCTTGGATGGGATTTATCACACATGCGTGGACAAGGATACTATAGAGTTGGAGTAATGAAGGTGAGTTTCCACGGTGCGCAACTCCGAATCAGTCAGAAATACCCCAAAGCGGGGGATACACTCACTGTCTGTCTCATACATTGAATCTATGTTTGGATGATCCTGCAAAAGTTTCACCTATAAGGAATGCGTTTAGAATAGTCAAGGAATGTTGTGTATTTTTCAACAATTCAGCACGACGGAGCGCAATCCTTAAAATGATTTGAAAATATCAGGAAAATCATCTTTAAATCTGAAAAAACATTGTGAAATTAGATGGGTCGAGCACCATGAGAGTATTTCTATGTTCTGTGAAGTTATCGTTGAAGTGGTATCTTCACTAGAAGAAATTATAGAGGAAAATCGCGACGACAGTTCCATATCAGAGCAGCTGCATTCTGCTTTATGCAAGTTCTCCTTTTTAGTGGCGTTGTGTGTGAGCGATAAATTGTTGGGTTTGACCTACATTCTATCTCAGTACTTACAAGGCTCATATGTTGATATAGCGATTGCCTTGGAGAAGATAGAGTTAGTCATGAAGAATTTTAAAAAATGAGGCAAAAAGTGGAAGAAAAGTTTAGCGCCATTTTTGAAAGAGCGTCATATCTGGCTCCATTGTTTGGGCAATCACCGATACTGCCTAGAATAGTTGGAACACAACGACACTGATCGAATGCCCCTGAAACAACTCCTGAAGAAAATTTCAGTTTAGTGTTACATTCTCTTCAATAAATTTGCATGTGCTCTCCCGAAATCGAATCCTGTCCACGCCAGTGGGTATAATTAATTCCACATTCGGGTGTTTGGGTAACATAGATATAGAGAACCAATTAAAAAACTTTCCCAATAATAAACTACTTGCTTTATATATATATGACATAATAATAATTTTAAGTGGCAATTGTTTTTAATTTTACAAAAATTTGCTGATGTTTTCGTATTGGAAATTACATTGCAACAGGCTGCGCGCAAAATGTTAACTTTAAACTTTCTGCAAGAACATCGTTGGTGGACAAATACTTTACAGATATTATTTACTCATGATCTACTTAAAATCAATGCATGTTTTTTCTTTCTTCGCATAGGGGTTTGCACACATTTGTTGTTGCTATTACCTTGTTCATATTTAAAAGAATATGATAGAAATGGCAAAAAACGCTACATAATGCAATTTCGCAAATACCTTTATTAAGTTGTGTTAAACGGTTTGAAAATTATCACATGTGCATAAACACCTTTTAAAGAAATCTAATACAATCACTTAAAATTATATGGATTGTGCGCAGGTGTATTTTAGGATACGTCTAATAATGCAAACCTTTTCTTTAAAATGATGATGAAAAAATCATAAATATTTTAATACATTTTTATGGTTCCATGCTCTAGTAATGCTATATTATCATAATATCGACCACATATACGTATGTATCAAATATGTAATTTTGACGTAATGTTATCTAATGTATGCGCTTTCTAAGAATACTAAAAAATGTTTAGAAACATGTAGACTTTTTGTGAACATATTTGGGCTTTAAAACCTAAACTTCATTTCAAATGAAAATGTTGCCTTAGATTAAAAGCAAAACGTCTTAATGCTATTTTAAAGAAAAGTTGCATTCTTGCATTGTAACCTTTATATGAAATAGTCTATGTTTTTGTATTAAAGACTATCACAATTTAATTCATACTGTTTCGTTCTGGTACTTTTTTTTTTAATTTCCATATTTGAACTTGTTCCGTGTACAAAAAAAAGTTCTCTTGTCAACAGCTAATGATCCAAAAGAAAGCAAAAACCGATTTTGCCGTTGTATTGTAAAATACATTGACGCGCATTGCAAAAATGCATTAAAAATAAAATGCATGGTTAATTTATTTAGTTTTTATGAAAATTGTTCCTGAGCCAACGAAAAACATATAATTTAATATTTTCACTTCTTGCAAATTCTCGATATTTTGCAATTTTTTTTCTTTAAAATGTATGCCTTGTCTATTCCACTCTTTTGCTTAATATAGTTATTCGAATACTTATACGCAAAGAACATTAAACCAAATGGGAGAAAAAAAACGATCAATTTCTTTTTTTACGACCTGGTTTACAATAAATTTTACGAATCACTGATTTCCATTTCTGCATCAAAAAAAAAAGGGCGTTTTATTTTTCAGTTCCGAAATGGACAATAGTTTGTGTTTTTTCATTGCCGCATTAGTTCAAAGTGACATCGACATAAAAAGCGTATTTTCTGATTTCATATTTTATCTTTAATTATGATTAATTTAAATGTTGGTGGAATATTTTATTATACGTTAATATTTTGTATATGCTTTATTTGTTTAGATGTAATGAAACATATTCATTATTGTAATAACATTATAATGCATAGAATTTATTTTTATTCTTATTTCTAAATATCGCGTAGTTCTGTTTATATTGAACGAAATATGAATTCATACGTTCCCATTTTATGTTCATATTATCTAATAACAGTGGAGAAGAAACTTTATTGAAATCGTAGACAACGTATGCTTTGCAGACTGTATCCCTCTCTCATAGGCTGTGAAATCGTAGTGTCTTTAGTATACTATAAAATCGTATAATATATCAGGGACTATGAAATCGTATTACATAACAGAGAACAGGTAATGGTATTATACATCAGAGACTATGAAATCGTATTACATATCAGAGAACAGGTAATGGTATTATACATCAGAGACTATGAAATCGTATTACATATTAGAGACTGAAATCGTATTATATATCAGAGACTATGAAATCGTATTATATATCAGAGACTATAAAATCATAGTATCTGTTCTGTCATAGACAAGGAAATTATAGTAGCTATGAAAGCGTATTATTTACCACAGACTATGGAATAGTGATATCTACTGCAGGCTATGTAGTCTATACCTATCATTGCGAAATTTTCGTATCTATCGTAACCTATGAAATCTATGAAATTATTCATGGATTGTGAAATATATGTATCTGTCGTAGGTTATACATGTATTATTAATATAGAACAACAAGTAGGCCTTTATCTACAGAGGTACTTTTGATTTGAATCATTGCTTATCTTTTATCAACAAGCTCTGCCCTAAATTTAAATAATTATATTTTACTTTCATTTACATAATTAAAATTACTAAAATAATTAATAATTTTACATAATAATTTTGACATCCAGGTTTGAGCTCAACTGGAGAGTTTTCTCCTATACCTAAAAAGGCTTTATAGTTGAGCTTAAACCTGGGTGTCAAAATTATCATGTATAATTAACCTTCACGAAAAATCACCAAAATCTTGCCCCGGTGGATTTTGGTGTTGACTATCATTTGGCGATTATGTTGACTCGGAGAAGAGTAGTAATATTTTATAATTAATAGTGTAAATGTTCAAATTCGCGCAGCAACGATGATTAATTCTGAGAGTAGGAATGTATGATATTTGCATTCACGTAACAGTTAGTAGGCATTTGAAGTACATATTCGGTATTTCTATATAATCTCTATATTACAATTACGTGCTGTAATGATTTATCAATATAGGAAGTTATATATTTTATATATAACAAAATCTTTAGTTTCACCACCTTCTAGATTCAGATCATGCATGTTCGTTAAGCAATAAAATTAATATCATGTATAAAAATTACAGAATGAATATATATTTATATTAAAACCGGGTTTCCGCGCAACCTGGAAAACCTGGAAAAGTTGAAATTGTCAAGGATTTGAAATTGTCCCTAAAGGTCAGAGAAAAGTCAGGAAAAACAAGATTTTTAAATCAAAACCTGGACAAGTCAGGGCAAACCTCCTGAACTTCTATTTTGAATAGCTAAATCTTCCACAAACTTGAAACCATTTTCCCCGCAAACAAAATTTAGTTGAAAATTTTGTGATTGTTTAGGGAATTTTCGTGAAAAATTCAGAAAAGGACCTGAAAAAGTCAGAGAAAGGCCTAGAAAAGTCAGGGAAAGACCTAGAAAGGTCAAAGAAAGACCTGAAAAGTCATAGAAATATCAGAGAAAGACCTGGAAAAGTCGGAGAAAACCTGAAAAGGTCAGGAAAAGACTTGGAAATGTCAGGAAAAGACCTGGGAAAGTCAGAGAATTTTTTTCTCCAATGCCAGTGGGAACCCAATGTTAGTCAATGCATAAAGTACAACAAAGCAAGGCAGTTGGCATTCCAAATGATGTCGAGGGATTATTACGCGAAATAAACACTCTTTATTAAAAAGGGGAACACATTTATTAAAATTTTTGCTGCATGGTATATACACTGGTAAATAATATCAATTGAAGCATAAAATATAAAATATAAAATGTGAGTTAACGAACAAAATAACAAACACGCAACGAAGGGAATTCTCCGTGTAATGTGGTACAGCGTACCGCGTTTGTCAACCAGAAGGCAGTAATGTCGCAAGAAATAAGTTTGCATCATTGATCTGTGGTGAAATTGGTAACGAAAATATACCTATCTAAGACATGTTCATAGGGATAAATCGAGTAACGTTATAAACAAGCCTTAGACTAGAACCCAGAAAAGAGAAAGAAAGCCCAAGAAGAGCACTCAGGAGAAAAGTAGGAAGCGAAATTAAAAATGAGGGCGAAACGTAGGAAGAAATCGAGAGCCAGTTAATAAACTGATGCAAATTAATTTCTTTTGGTAGGATTCTACGTCCGCATAGAGATGAACGAGAAAAGGAGATAATTCCTTTGAATTTTTTTGTGTTCACTGTAAATTTCCAAGCAGAAATTAATAAGTTCTTTATCGTTTGCCAGTGATGTCTATAAAAAAAATAAGTAGGCTAATTTTATTTTTTTGGGTCCAAGGCATTTGACAATCATTTTAAACAATAACATTTATCCTACGTCTCGAAAAGAGGTGGTGCCAATATAGTTATAAATTTTTAGATATCAATTAATGCAAAGTTTATTTTTCAGGATTGTTTGTAACTGGATACTAAGAGCTGAGACGAACGTTTGTTTAAATTGCACACATAAATTAATCAATGTGAAGTTATTATTTGCAAAATATTTGTTTAGATTACGTCAGATTCACATTAGAGTTTACAATCACATAAAACACATTATGAACGTTTGAATTTCCCTATTTTTAAACGTAATTTTTATGTGGGCAATAGCTATTTGTAGCATTTAAAGCTATTACGTTACATTTACCTTTATTTCAATTTTGAATTTATACAGCTAGGGGCGAGACTATTTGAGAAAGATCATGTGATTTAGCTTTAAAAAGAAAAATGCGTCTCGATATTCAATAGAGAGTTTGAGCCTACTGAACTCTCTCTTCACTGCGCCACTGAATACAGGGGACAAGTTATACGAAGGGGATTTGTTACATATCTCAATAAAGGAGAAAACATCTTACTATTAGGGTTGTAGATATTTTAGGCTATTGTCATTTATTATGGAGGAATATTTAAAGTTCCTAATTATTGCTTTTCCAAATATACAGGGTGTTCCGTAACTACCGCATAAACTCCTTGCCACGCGAAACTTTGGATAATTCGAAGACAAAACTAAAGAGGGACGATTTTCGATTTAGGACTTCTTTTAGGAATTATAGTCATTTCAAAATTTGTATCTAAAAGCCAATCATGCTCCAAGTACTCCAAGATAACGTATTGTTACGCCGTTTCATCCAACGACGAAAGCCACGTACTCCTGGTTTCCCCGCTTCCAGAATAAAAAGGATTTAACTCGCTATGAGAAAGAATTTCTTGGTCACGTGCTATTTAAATTTAGCTACGTAACTGCATTTTGTATTCGTAATTTTTCTACCAAACTAAACTCTTCCAAAAAAAGTTCTTAATTCTAAGGAGGGGCCGACTAAAATTTGAGCACTAAATTTAAGTAGCACATGACCAAGAAGTTCTTTTTCATATCGAGTTAAATTATTTTTATTCTGTGGTGGGGTGAAACCAAGAGAGCGTGGCTTTCGTCATTAGATGAAACGGCGTAAAACACGCTATCTTGGAGCAGGATTGGCGTTTAGATACGAATTTTGAAATGGCTCATATAATATATAATTCATAAACTAAACCCTCAATCAAAAATAGTCCCTCTTCAATTTTGTCTTAAAATTATCAAAAGATTCGCGTGGCAGGGAGTTTATGCAATAGTTACCGAACACATTGCATAATTTCATAAAATATTTGCTGCAAATGATTGTAAATTTTAAATCAGTGATTTATATATTTTTTTCTTGTGAATTTAAATAATAATAATTGCTGGTTATATATAACGTGACCATTTATTTTTTAACTCAAAATGGGACATGCGTCGGATGTCCCGTTTTGAGAAAAAAATTAAACGAGACATCTACTAATTTTTAGGTAATAGTATGTTATTAAAAAAAAGCTGCGTAGTTCTTTATAGTTTTTATTTATTAATGAAAAGAATAGGAATGAACGTGTAAAAATAAATAATTTATGTGGTCTTATATTTTTCTGTAGAACAAATTTGTTTAAGAATATTTGGATTTGATTTTAAATAAGAATAAATTTCTTGGCATGATTTCTTAAAATTTACTTTAATAATTACCATTGCTTTAGAAACTGCGACTAGTAACTGTGTTTTTTCGCTCATCCATAACTTATTCATAAGAGAAAAAGACCCTTTCTACTGGTGCATTAGTGCCTGGCAGGCATGAGATATATTCAATAATTATTCTATGATTATATTCTATGATTATTCAATGATTCAAACTATTGGTGTGAAAGTGCTTGAACAATTCCATACAATAACTTTCAATTGAAACATTCCCAGTGTTCCATTCTGTCAATTCCTGCGGTGTAATGTAGTTATAAGTGAATACTCAACTAATACTTCTGATAACTTGGTCACAATTAATAAATCCCTTTTCAATCAATACATCCATTACACTTTGAATTTTTCTCATGCAAATATTTTGGTTAAATTCACCCATTCAAATATTTATATTATTTCATTTCTTTCTTTTATTTTCTGTCAACACTATCATTAGATAATTGAATCGGAATTTGTAAAAAGGGGAGATGTGCCATTTATTTAACATATAACATATTTCCTTTTCACAAATCCCAGTTCAATTGACAATAACATCTAATGTTTCGCCTGGTTGATCTTGAAATTCTAAAATTTTGACTTAAATGCCTTCGCATGGTAAAAAAAAAAGAAAAAAAATGCGGAGTAAACCAGGGAATATTTTCATGAACCAGTGGTTTAAAGGATTAATTAATATAGTAACACAATTTCATTCGCTGAGGCGATCGTTTATTTCAACGATTACTATTGGCTCTAGCACATTTACAATATTAGCTTCTGTTTCCATACGAGAACATCTAACTTTCTGTTCAAAACATGCTTGAATTAACTTAGAACAATTGTCTGAGCGAATCTGTAGTCCTTTTTCACTGTGTCATAAGCCCAGGCGTCTTCCGTCGCAGCAACTTCCAGATCTTACGAAGTTGGTAAATTCGTTTTCTTAAAAAAATTAAGCATTGAAGAATTCGAAGCGGTAGCAATATCGGAATTTTTATGTTTTTCTGATCTTAAATGTTGGTTAAAATCGCTGGAACCTCCATGGGCCATGTTAAATTCTGTACGACACTTTTCACATGTGATGTTTGATGGAGTTAATTCTTTGTTTTATAAACCGGTATTTTGTAAGTTAACATTAAAAGTGTACTTGCATTAAAGCATTTTTAAAATGGAGGAGTCATGTAAAAAAAAATTAAATTGTATACAATGACACACGGTAAAAAAAAACAATAATCAATCGTCAAGTAAGCTGCGCGAGCTAGTAGGCTTCTGGCCGCTTTACATATGTGTGAGACGTATTAAACATGATCTACATCGCCGCGCTACTAGGGTTTCTCTCTTTCTGAAAGCGGGACATTTCGGCGACCCGAAGCTATGCTTGGGAACAACGGGACAGGCTACCTAAAAACGGGACGGTCCCGTTCAAAACGGGACGTATGGTCAGGTTAGTTATATACAGAAAGCTTAAGATTGTGCATATTATGAGTTTGGATATTATTTAAGAAGAAGAGGGCGAACTAGATTCTTTTAAACCGGAAACAGTTAATAAAACAACTATAATTTACCCGAAAACTTAATGATGCAAAATTATGAAATTGGTCATTACGTCATGAAGATAGTAAAATTATATGTTTCATTAATACGTTTAGTAATAATAATAATTTATTTGTTTCAGACCATATGTTACGTTTACATTCTACAATTGTTCATAGCATAATTACATATATTTTAATGTAATTAACATCATGTGTATATTAATCCAGTGTGAACATAATTAAATTTAGTTATTTAACATTATACATAACATGCAAGTAATAATTCTATACGTTACATTTTCTGTTTAAAATTATCATTTAATTTAATTACCATAACATAAATTAATTTGGAGCTGAAACGTGTCCGGAATAAATTCAACCATGGTGTACGTGTATAAAAGACCTTTAGACCCCAAAGACACTTACCTTGGATATTTTTGCTTTTGTGAAAAATAATGCCCCTTCTATGTTCTTTTCCTTTCTTTTTTTCTTATTTTGTTAAATTAAAATGCAATTAATTTATAAAGGATATGCCATTTATTCTCCAATAATATAAGTTCCATTCGTTCACGCCTAATATGATATTATTCCTTCCCATCGCTCTGTAACAACCATTATTTTCATTTTTTAAACATATTTTCATTTTTTAAACATATTTTCATTTTTTAAACATATTTTCATTTTTTAAACATATTTTCATTTTTTAAACATATTTTCATTTTTTAAACATATTTTATCCTTCCTGGAATTTTGTGCCACATGTTTGACACTTTGAATGTTATGCAATCACGTTTTGACTCTGTTATTACTTTTTGGAAATTGTAACTCTTTTATTATTCTAAATCTCTTAAAATTTCTTTTGTTTTGCATTTCAATTATTTCACCGTATTTATTTTCCTTAATTCTTTTAAACATTTTGACACATACACATTATCTTTGAATTTCATTAATGGTCATTATTTTCTAAGTTTTAGCTTGAGTTCTCTAATGTAAAAGTGAGTTCCAATGTGATAATTTAATAAATGATAATAACTAATATAATCATTATATAATTCTTTATTATATATGCATTTTCTTAATTTCTAATCAAAGAAAACTATTCTATGTTTCGCCGGAATTTAAAGCGCTATTTTAACAAGCGATTCTTTAATTTCTTTGCTCTAAATTGTGTTCACAAAATTTATACGCAAATTTTTGCCCATGCAAATGTCTGTATATTTGCCACATAGTGTTCTAGCCTTCTATTGCTCTACCCGTATTTATGATATTTCGTTTGATATATACTAACGTACTCACTATTTTAATTTACTATCAACTATTTCCATTAATTCTTCTCTAATTATTGTTTAATGTTTAATTTCTATTATTCATGTTTGAGATCATAAACTATATTTTTTAAATATCATCTGCTTACTTTGGGCAGCATGGGCTCCGTCAGACCCCTTGTCCTTTTACAATTGTTTCCCAGGTGGATAATCTCTAACAAGCCATGTGCGAATAGACTTATCATGTTTTAATCTGAATAAAAGTTATTGCATTTTATTTTGGTTAGTAGCAGTACAAAATTTTTTTGAAGTGCTTCGGAATGCCCTTCCTCCCCCTAATCTTAGAAAGCTACAAAAGGATGAGGCGTAATCTCTCCATTGGAATTTTTTTCCCACTGATGCTTTTTGGTCATCAGCCCATAAAGTAACGCGGCGGAAACACCAAGAACAATGAGTATTTAGTTCCGCGGATTTCATATAAAACACCATTTCCAGAAAGGGAATGAAGGTACATTATCTCTCGGGAACTTAACGATCATCTTGGATCATTTTACGACCGTATTGCAAATTTGTAAGTGTGATAACTGCTGTTAAAGGAAACTAGCCACTTCGTCACGTTCCAGAAATTACGCTTGAAATTTCACACGCGCTGAGAAAGTAATTTGATTAGTTTTAGTAATGCGATTAACTATTACTGAGGAAGACTCTCTCGAAAGTTATGTAATCTTTCCCAGAGGAATAGTAATTTACGATGATAGGTACTACTACTAATTTACGTTTCTCAAACTCATAGGATAATTATATTATCAGCTATCTTCAATTAAAATGGGGATTAATTGATTGTGATAGCCCTTGAGATGGGAAAATATTTCTTCTAACGGATATGAAACTGAAATATATAACAATATATAAAAATAAGGGTGTAATAAAAATTAAAATAAATGAAATATATAACAGTAAGGAGGTAGATCTGTAAATAATTTATTGTATTTTACTCAAACATATGCACAGAGGAAAACACGAAATAACATAGTAATTTATTAAAATGTGGATATCAATATAACACAGCAATATAATAACAAAGTAAAAATAATATGTCATAATACAAAAAGAATTAACGATCGGAAAATCAATGGGAATTGGAAAAAAGGACGCAATTCAAAGTACAATGAAGAACGCCTAAATATTTAATACTCGTTTATATATAAAAATTATTCACTGCTAAAATTGATATTGTTTATTAATAATGAAGTATATGATGAAGATAATATATTACTACTGACTGTATAAATTATCATCATTTTTGCTATTATTCGTTCTATATTCTATGTAATGTATTTAAAAAAAACAGCCAAATATTATAGATAAATCAGCGTTTTTAACTGTTGTTTCTATAGTGTTCGAAATGTAAAAGTTTGTTATTATATATATATATATATAAGAAAGACCCATTTCAGTTTTTAGAAAAAATAATGAAGTGAAAATGCTTGAATTTATAAAAAACCCAAAACAGTCCTACATTAACGATATTTTTGCATAATCCCCAGAAGAATTTTCGCTCTCAAAAATTCAGAAAAGGCAGAGTCCATCAAAAAATTTCGTTTAATCCCTTAAATCCGAGGACTCGAAAGTAAAATCGTAACGTCCGAGATAATATGCTGAGAAAACTTTGACAGCATCAATAATAACTTCCGTGGAAAGATGCAAAGTTTTTTTGGTAATTCTAAACTTTTAGAAGATGAAGAACAAATGAGTGTTGAAACGCATTTTCATTTCTTGAAATATCTTTGTGTTGGTGGGAGTTTTTAGAAGTTCTCTGGAAGCTCTTTAAGATTTGTTTAAGCGACACATAAGAAATTTTAGTTTACATTCATTACTAAAGAAGTACAAAATCCCTTCTTTCAAACTTTAAATAAAGTTTTCGTTATAATTCCTGTCAATGAGTAATAAAAATATTTAGTTTTTAAAAGTTTAAAATTAATTTCAGAATTTATTTAAATAAAAATATATTAAAATATTGTAAAAGAGTAATAATCATAACATTTTGCTTAGCTTCAAGTATATATAGTATTAAACATGCATACAATTAGTTTAAGTAAATTTAAATTATTGCGTATGTATTTTTTATATTGTCAATATTTAAAATCCATATATAAGATCGTGCCTTATCAATTTTAAGGTACGTTATAGTTTAAGAAATTCGGATTTTTATATACTTGCATGAACCTTCTGAATTAGTTTAAATCTATCTGAATTAACTATGTAAATCAATAAAGAGAATTTCAGTTCAGTTGCATATTGCTGTGAAATCTGTTTCTAACGATAAATATAACTAGAACAATATTTTCAGCAGTTCTGATAGATATGAAGCTTGTTAGGTTCAATCTTATCTACAATTATATACTTTCCGGTGATGGTATATATGTATTTTTCTGTATACATCAAGTCTATATGGTCTCTAAAAGGATTAAAATATACTTTTTAAATGAATAAAATTTAATATAATATAATTATATAATCCCTATCTTCGATTAACAAGGAAATTATAATTTTATTTTCAGCATATGCCAATACTATATGCATAAATAATAGAGAACATAAATCAATATAAATAATAATAATTTTATTAAAACACAACAGGTTATAAATATTCCTACGTTGGGAGTAAAACAAAAAATTACAGAATCATCAATCAGAATACATTAAAAACACTTAAATAAACTCAAGGGACACAAACTGATAAGGAAAAAACTCAAAAAACATGACAGATCAAAGATCTCCAGAAAGTCGAAAGCAAAGCCAATATCCCGAGAATGTTTTTGGCAATGGGAATCTCAACTCGCAAGGGGTGGTCTGGTGCTGCAACAACTGGATCGTGGGATATTATCTGTCCAAGTGGAAACAACCATGTATTAATTTATACAAAAGCCTTAATATCCATAACCATAAGGTGAATAGCCATATAGATACCCGTAATTAAAAGCACTTTTATAATAAATGGAGGTAGGTTGGTAAAAGCTTGTTCATCCTTAGGAATTGGAATGTTACTAATTTAAGTTTTTTTATAATTTTATCAAAATAGTCGACTTATATGTAATAAAACTTTAATATTATAATGAAGTGTATAATATACGGATGCCTAACAATTTAAAATAAAGTCAAAATCACGAATAATCTATGCCAAAGACTCTTTGGTTTCGAATCCCTTATCCTTTTACTATTTAACAAAGAGTGAAGGATAATTTATTGTTTTATTGAATGGAACTCTCTGAGGTGCAGTGATAACAAGTCCGGCTAATGTTCTTTTAATTAGGCTCCGTTTCCCAGCAGGGACAAAAAATAAAAAAAGAACGCCTTCAGAATATTTGGTCACTGCAATCCAGAGCTCTTAAAAGTTGTGGATTCCTCGGAAAACGCTAGATTCCGGCATAGCACGACACTTGTTGTCCTTGTAATATAAGAAATCGAATAAAACATTCAATGTACTGAAGGTTTTTTAATGACTTTTTTCATTATAAATATGGAAATCATATATTTTAGCTGTATAAAGTATAGCTTGCATTTTTTTTATCAATAAGATTATTCTGAATTGAGAGCACTGCACCTGTATGTTTCTCCAGATTTTTTATATTACTTCTATGTGGTCGACGTGGTAAGATATATTTATACAAGTCGAATAAAGCAACAATTTTATCAACTTTTTAGGCGTAGTAATATTAACGCCGATGTTATGGCGTGGTTAGATATGATCAGTTAAATTCTTGAATTTCATGTTTGGAGCCGTCTTACTGCAGGATGGGAAAGCAGCCCTGCGCCTGGAAAACAGGTGGCGCCAAAAGGAATATTTATCGTATATGGTATCCTTTCATTGCAAAAATGTTGAAATATGAATATTAGTGTAAAAAGAACCATAAAAATGAACAGGTCCAGGATCCCTGTATGGGTTAAGATGGTCCTGTTCGTACTGTATAGTAATAATTGTTTTGCTTACGCATGTTACCCACTTGTCAGTTTAAGGTCACTGATGCCTTTTTATTCCTTTTATTGAATTGATTAACAAGAAAAAACATGCATTAAAAAGCTTTAAGAAACGTGGCTGATATTTCTTTATCTTGTTAATGAGTATAACGTGTTTTATATTAAATAAATACTTAATATCTTGTTTTATTTCTCTATTTCAGTTATAGTTCTGTGTGGATCACCGAATTCCATTCGAGAAATTCTTTTAACTGCAGAAGAGTTGGGAATGGTAAAAAATGGAGACTATGTCTTCTTCAACGTCGAATTATTTACAAGGTTGGTAAAATATAATTATTCAATGACGTCAATAAAATTTATTTACACAAATAAATAAAATAAATTTAATAACACACGCACTACAAGACAAACCATGAAATTGTTGTATTATTAGAGTCAGATAGATATTTTGCAGTGGGGTCCATTCACTGCTCAAAAAGTAAAGGAAAAAATGAGAATAGCATGCATAGAATTGCAGTAACTTTGCAATTTATTTATTTACTTATCATAAGAATACAACATTCACCTTTTCCGCCATGCACAATATCATTTGAAATACAATTTTCTTGCCATAAATATTTTCATTATTATAGCTTATTTAATATACGTAATTTATCACTTTATGAATAATCTCATTTTAAGTACGTTCTTATGTTTTCTAACATAATTAGAAATTTTTTGTAATTGACACTTAAGAATGATAATTATTGATTATTGTAATATTGTGATTTAACCGATAGTATTTAATAATCAATGTACTGTGATTTCATTAAACGGTTCGTAATGATATAACAGAATTAACTATTATTAAATGTATATCATGAGCAGAGTCCCAGGTAAAAACCATTTTGTATGAATACTTCAGGAGCCTCCATATAATAGTCTTGAAATAAATAAAATTGTATTTCCTTGTTAATTTTTTAAACTGCCAGCGAAAATTAAAAGCACGCGATGTGAACCAGAATCAAACCACTGATCCCGGCTTGCTAAAATGACAATTTTTTTATTAAAAAGATTCCAAAAGGTCACATTTTGAATTAATTGATTTATACAGGGTGAGTTCAATCCACCGCACCCACGAAACATTTTTGAAATAGCCATCTGTTCACTGATTGGACTAGTTTCACCAATAGGCGCTAACGAGTAACTACTGGGTTGTTTATTTTTCCGAGATAACCTTTTCATTGGTTCTATACTATCAGAAAAAGGGTAAGCCCAATTTGGCGACTTTGCATGCTGTCTTCACCGTGTTACGAACAACGAAAGTAAAATTTACAATATTCTTACGCTCGGTGATAAACAGTTTATTAGAATTGGCGGCCTAACGCTATTTCTTAAATCTCTCCTTAATTAATAAATATAAAAA
>QLNU02015003.1:75328815-75351438 GCA_006491805.2 Dysdera silvatica
ATGGTCTGTAATATTTCAATGAATATATGGTCTACAATATTTCAATGAAGTACTTGGCTGTAATATTCCAATGAATATATGATCTACCGGCTATTTCAATGAAGATATGGTCTACAATATTTTATTCATCAACTGTAAAAGTTATGGCTTTATTCTTGAACCATGGTCTGTAATATTTCAATGAATATATGGTCTACAATATTTCAATGAAGATATGGTCTACAATATTTTATTCATCAACTGTAAAAGTTATGCTTTATTCTTAGATACATGGTCTATAATAACTAATAATTCAATGAAGATATAGTTATACAATATGATAATAAAGATTTAGTTTTGCAATATTTCAATGAAGATATAGTCTACAATATTTCAATGAAGATATAGTCTACAATATTTCAATGAAGATAAAATTGGTTTATAATATTTCAATGAAGATAAAATTGGTTTATAATATTTCAATGAAGATAAAATTGGTTTATAATATTTCAATGAAGATAAAATTGGTTTATAATATTTCAATGAAGATAAAATTGGGTTTATAATATTTCAATGAAGATAACACAATATTTCAGCCATCAACTATAAAAATTATGCTTTATTCTTGAACCATGGTCTACCCCTTGCATTTCTGCTCATAACATTGCACTCTTATTAACCAACAATTGTTTCCGTTGCATGCAAATTATCTCAACCGGATATAATAATTAGATATATAATAATTTTTGTGCACAGTTTAAGGCATTTTCTTAGGAAAATATTCCTGGAGAGTTCATAGCCAGCTAATAACTGTGCAAAATATGCAGCTATACGTTTCTGTATTTTACACAGTTTATCGATTAATTTCTATATTATGGGACGTTGCATACTAAGTTCCTACTGCAATCGACGGTGAACTTCCTCCTCATGGTTGTTTATGCGGTCTTCTCCATTTATGTTCCCTGATGAACGTTCCAAATCTCAGAAACAACTAATGGAGTTCGTCCACATTTCCTCCTCTCTTTGCATGATCAAAAAAAAAAATTGTTTTTTTCACGTTATGTTGATAATTCCTAATCATAGATAAAACACACTGCTAGAAATTTAAGAGACACTAATACAGATTATATTTAACTGTACATAGATTGAATAAATTTGGTGCAAGGATGCGCAAAACATCCGCTCGCGCCAAAACAGGTCTGGCGTCCAATCTTCTAATCTCCTTCTCAATAGTGTTAAAATCCGAAGCACAGAGCCGTCGTCGTGTTTTACAGTTGACCTTAAGATCTTTGTTTCAAAGAAAGTTTACGTCTTTTGCCAAACAGGTTTTTTCCATCCAAACCGATAATGCTGAACTTATTTTCGTCGAAAAATGTCACCTTTTTCCAAAACTCAACGGGTTTGTTGACACAGATTACAAAAACTCAAGCCTTTTCTACCCATTCCTTTCACTGGTATAAGGTTTTTCGTGGCTGTTCTGACTTGAATATATATATATATTGTGAAGAACATTGCGAAAAAACTTGAAAACTTACTGATACAGTATTTGATGTTGAAGCGCCATCAATAGGCAATTCTCGAGCACATCCTCTGGAATCTTTCGATTCTTGCTTGATGACGTTCCTCGCCTGCCTTGGGTTTAACTTCTTTGGACGGCCAGATTTCGATTTATTCTCTATAGTATAGCCCTCCTTTTCTTTTTTTTTACGTACCGGGCATAAGATAAATTCAAATTTATAATCTTATATATATCAATATAACTAAACCCACCGCCCCGAAAAAAATATGTTCTTCGCTCATATTGCAATAGCAAATTCCCACATTTTCGGAGCCATGGCAGCTGAGAGAAACTAACTGGACAATCTGAAGATTTTATAACATATCTTTTGAAAAGTACGGGACTTTGATTTGTTGTATCTTTCTATAATATAATCTTTAATTGCATTGAGACAAAAAGTTAGGTGGGAAATAATTTTTTAATATAAAAATTAGTTTTTATACTTTTATAAATATCGTTTTGCGAGTATTAAAAAAATAAACACATAAATGGATGCTAATTGTAAAAATAGTCCAATGGTTAAATATATATTTTGTAATATTTGATTTCCCTCTTATTTAGCAATGCCAAATATAGGTATATACGTAAAATACTTTTTTTGCATACTGTATAATTTTATTTACCTGATTTACTTACGTATATTGTGTGCATTTAAACTTTTGTTGAATTAAAAATGATAATGTAATAGCCTGTAAGTCATTATTCTATTTAAGTTTAAATTACTTAAAATATATATTACTTTAAAATATTTGCTAGAGAATTTTAAACTTGCGCTTTGCGTTTGCATAAACTCAATTATTCAATGATGGAAGGGTTTTCGGAGGAAAGTTAATCCAAGATTAGGAAATTAAAATTTAGGGTCGCGTATTAGCTCTCACATCGTTGGAGAATTTCCCTTTATTCTAATCCAAGATTCAAACCTACAATACTAGGCAGTTTTCAATAAGTTATTAAGGATTTTAAATATACAGCTTGTAAATATTAATTTATATAATGTATGCTCAATATCCTAAATAATACTATCAAAGTTATTCGTGTCATAATATTAAACGGAAAATAATATATGGTGTGTCCAAATGGTCTCTTTACAATTTCAAAAATTTATTAGAAAGGCAAATGAAAAGACAGATAAAAATAGAAAACTATAACAAAATGAGACGTATATATAATATTTAAGTTTTTTTTTTGTCTCATTTAATACACCTCTATATGGGCGCCATTAGCTGCACGAAACATATCAAGATGGTACTTGATTTCTTGCCATATTCTCTGCAGCATAACTTCATCAATGGTGGCAATGGTATCAGTGATCCTCTGCTTAAATTAGTATCTTTGTTCGATATAGGATATCTTTAACAAACCCCATAAAAAGAAGTCGCGGGAGTGATATACAGTGAACGAGGTAGGCAAGAAATTGGCCAACACTTCCAATCCACCGGTCTGGGAATGTTTCATTTAGGAACTCACCAACATGCAGTCCCCAATGTGGTGGTACACCATCTTGCTGGAAAATGATGGTTGTTGAGCTCATGCAGCTGTGGTGTCACGCATTCATTAGAAAGGTGAAGGCAAACATTTGCAGTAATTGATGCCTCGTGTAAGAAAAACGAACCAATGATTTGATTGCACATCATCTTACACCACACATTCATCTTTGAACCATCTCGCTGAAGTTCCCTAGCCACATAGGGGTTTCCTGATCCCCAAATTCTTATATTGTGTGTGTTTAGTTTCTCTGAAACGTGAAAGGATGCCTCATCACTAAAACAAACTCAGGTGAGGAATATTTCATCCTCAGAAATTCGTTCCAGCATGTTAACTACAAACTCTTTTCGCCTTGGTGGCGGATTTTTCAGCAACACCAGGCTGTTGATTCTAAACAATCCCATCATATCTAGAAACACATCAAAATTTAACGGCATGTTATTTATTTTTTTTGAATTTAATAATCGAGTGCAACTGTTTTGTAGTTCAGAATACTGTGAAGCATTTTCTAAATAAGGCTCCACAAAATACTAATATGCGTATCGCAAAAAATAACTGTTTGTAGTATTGAATTTATATGAATGTATTCCAGTGCAGTACTGATAGTATAATTCCTGTTCTGTTGTATAAATTTAAGGGAATATTGTGATGTTTATTAATTTTAGGAAACATTTCCACAGACAAAAGTTACACCACCATATTCGCTAAATTTAGTCCCATCTATGTGATACATGAATACAGGCCTGCACAAAAGTTTAGACACAACACAAATTTGAGTATAACAAAATACTATTAAAACTGAAGAAGTAGGAACTTTAATATTACGAAGTATGAACACATGTAATATGCAAATTAAAAATTTGAGAACAGAAATCACATCAGTAGCGAACTTGCTGCAATATATAACTTAAAATAAGTAAAATATGTGGCACAAAAGTTTAGGCACAAACATAAATTTTAGCACTTGCATAAGGAAATGAACAATTTTAATAATCAATGTAGCCACCATTACTTCGTATTAGATTAAATACGCGGTCGTTCATTGAAAGCACAAGATTTTGAAAGGTTTCTGGTTCAAAATTAAACCACGCTTCTTCTATAGCCTTTTTAAGTTCTAAAACGGACGGATATTGCTTTCCATTGGCATACACAACATTCGTTAGTATGCCCCATACATTTTCGATGGGATTACAGTCAGGACTAAGAGCAGGCCAATCGAGAACTGTAATATTTTTAGCGCTCATCCATTCTTTTGTTGACCTGGATGTGTGGATGGACGCATTATCTTGTTGGAAAACCCAGTTTCGTCCACATAAAAGTTCGCCAAAAGGTAATAGGTGACTTTCAAGAGTTGCCTGGTATGCCTTGGAATCTTGTTTTCCATTCAAAAACGCCAAAGAAGTCTGTCCATTGAAGCTAAAGGCTCCCCAAACCATGACTGAACCTCCTCCTTGACGTCTGCTGAACCGACTTAAGGGGCGTTTTCGAAGATCGTGCCAGTAGTGCGAAAGGCCATCGGGACCATCTAAGTTCCACTTTTTTTCATCACTAAATAACACCTGCAGCCATTCGTCACTGTATGATATGTGCTGCCTTGCCCATTGTAGTCGTGCTTGTTTATGATGTAATTGCAAGCAGGGCTTGCGGCGCATTTTTGCATATCTCAAATGCCTGCATTCTACAATCCTTCTACGTATGGTTTCTCTTGACACTCGCATTGCTAACGTGTTTTTTATTTGATTTGCAGACAGGCTTTCATTTGAAGCCAATCTTCGTATTTGTCTATCATCCCGAATGCTGGTCACTCGAGGCCTCCCAGATCGTGATTTTGGTTGATACTGATCACCCCGGGATAACACTCGATAAATGCCTCGCTTTGAACGGTTCAATGCAACAGAAATTTGAGTAACAGATTTACCTTTAGTTTTCAGCCTCCAAATCTTCAAAATCTCGTCATTCGTAAATTGCTTTGACTTCGGCATCGTTCTAAGCATTCTAAATTATTTCAGGCCTTATATAACAACTCTGGGAAACGCCCCTTCGATCACTTGGGAACTTCGCGCCGTTAATTTGCATAAATCTGACATATGTGCCTAAACATTTGTGGCATGCAGATTCCAATATTACGGTGTTGGGATATTTTGTTTCAGTACTTTTGGTAATCTTTTAAGTTGCACAATTTATTATTGGTTCTAGGATTATTTAGATACAATATCGGCGAAGTTCAATGCAAATTCTCGCTTTTATTTATAATTTGCCTCTGTGTCTAAACTTTTGTGCAGGCCTGTATCCAAAGCGTATTATTTACAAATCTGATCAGGGTGGTGCTATGTTAAATTATTTTGCGTAATATTTTGTAAATTTCAAGCAATTCATAAGATTTCTATTATATACTTTCCTCGTGAGAGTAAAACGTGAATTTGAGTATATCGATGAGAAATATACATACATATATACCATTTACATATGCTAATTATTTCTGTATATTATATAGAAATAAATGATAGGCGAAATTTCCTAGTGACAGGTATATGATCGGAATTTCAGCCAAACTATCTCATCTAAACGAATGGTGATATAAGTTTTCTCTTTGTTTTAAAAATTGCAATAAGTATAAATTTTGCATACGCACACACACGAACATGCCTAGGTTCCTCCCCACCCCCAAACAACGAGAGAGAGGAAAGAAGTGATTTGTGGAGCATGTGCACTTTAAGTGAACGAGTTCAAGAATGAGTTATTTCAATGACTGAGATCGATTGACATAAATCACCAAAATGAACGAATTTGCACATCGCTAGTCCTTACTACTTTAAGTTGTTGAGAATCTTTTTATTTTCTATTATTAACCGTTAAAAAGGCGTTATCAAAGTTAACTGCACATGGGTAAGACTTCACTATGAAGTTTGTCGGGTGTTTTTCTAACCCCTAATAAAACAGTTTAGTAGCAACTTAAAATATTAATAACTTCATATTCGTGGATTTGTTAATAACAAACTGGGAGGAGTATGTCAAATATTAGTCTGAACATATTTTCTTTCAAGCGAATACCTGTATCAAGTATCTTCCTTGTAAGTTTCGTAAATCATTTCAGAGTTTGCAGGTCTATTGTGGGGCTAGCTTATTACAGAGAAAATCATTGTCTTGTACGCTGCTCTGTGATTTCTCATTCCAAAGGACAAGTTAATGACTAGGTATTGATATTGAAATCTAATTGATTTTCACCATCAATTGCATAGCATATAGCACCTCAACTACATTGCTTTTTGAACTCAGAAACAATGTAACATGAAGACGTAAGATAAATGATGGTTATATATACTTGTAAGCCCATTATTTGTTGACACAAAAGTAACTACGCCAATAGCCAAAGCAACCGCAGCCACCTCTCCATTAAATTAATCAAGTTCTTTCCTAATATACTGAGAAGTGAAATATCTCTAGCTTTCAGCTTCAGTATTTCGTTTAGTCTTTTTAGCAGATCTGTCAGTGTAGACGTATAGCCAATAATATGTTAGACATCTAATCTAGAAAGGACAAAATTAAGGAACGATTTTTATCAGCGTTTTTTAGGTATGATAATGCCGATGGGGCATGGTTAGATGGTGAAATGTTCACCATCTAACTGTGCCATAACATCGGCGTTACTATTACAACGCCTAAAAAATGTTAATAAAAATTGTTTCTTAATTTAATCTGCGTAGTGTTCGACTTGTATAAATATATCTGCTACAACGGGCTTTTCGGTTAATTTAATACCGATATCTTTGCAATTTGGTTTAAAAAGTAGTCAATGTATTGCCACATTCCGGGAAATAACCGGGTTCGGAAAATACGCTTTAAATACGTTGTAAGGGATTGAATATTTGCCGCCTGTAACTCAGTTGGTAAGAACACCTGCTCGGATAGCAGAAGGTCGTTGGATCGTACCACACCACACGCAGAATTTTTTTTTTTCTATATGAACGTTTCATCATCTAACCACGCCATAACTTTGACGTTACTTCTACTACGCCTAAAACAGTTGATAAAAATTATTTCTTAATTTAATCTGCATGGTGTTCGGCTTATATAAATTAGACTATAAAGGGTGGTTGCCAATAATGCTGCTTATGAATCGTTATACGTATGTTTCCGTAGAATCAGTTGAAATTTTAAGGATTATTAATTAAAAAGCTTCGCTTCAACGAAGTTTGTCTTTGGTAGAATCAAGATTTCTTACGAAATTGCTTAGAAACCATTTCTCTTGGAGTAAACTTGATGACCTTGGCTCCTAAGACGACTATGGATGTAGGAAGTCGGTCACTTTCGTGATTCGTTTCAATCGATCTCTGTCAACGTAGAGACTCGTTCTTTTTGACGCGGTCTCTTGTTCACTTTAAATTCACAATGCAAATTTACAAGAGCCGTTTTGCAATCTATAAATAAATTTTATATTTTATAAATATTTTAAAATATATTCCAAGAAACCCAGAATATAGAGACGCTACCTGAGCCTATATTTAAATTTCAAAATGTAAGTTCCTAAGTGGCGCTGCTTGTTATTAGTTTGTGATTAAGTGTAAATTCTTTACCGCGGCTTTAATTTTCGCTGTGTGCAAGTTGCGCTTGCACTTGTAAATAATTTTGATCTTTTCATAACCATTTGACTTCTGAGTAAATTGTGTTTTGGTGAATCAAAATAACTCTTGTTTTACTTAGTATTTCCTCAACGTGTGGTCTAATCGCTATCGGCACTAATAACAACAAAGTGTAACCATCTGATTATGGACATTTATAGTATATATTAAGGGTGGACGCGCATGAGGTGAATGAGAGCTGCATTCTAACTTATTATATATTATAAAGAGCCATGCCATAGTTACATAGTATTAAATACACAAATTTAATTAATATGGTTACATATTGTACCAAAGTCTTAAGTGCTATGTAAATTATACATGTAAGAAAATATAATTAAGAGAAAGAAAATACAAAGTAATTATTTCAAAATTTAATAATAACTCCTAGAAGGACCTATCGATGCAACCGAAGATCTACTTTCGAAGCGATTACTTGCGACTTTTACTCTTCATTAACCTATTCACACTTTCTTAGTTAGTCAATCTAAAATTCGTAAAAAAATTCTGAAAGCAAAGAAAAAAAAAGGATTTAAATTTTCGACGGGAGCCGCACTTAACTCAACGAAGAGCCGCATTTGCCCACCCCTGGTCTATATCATAACTACTCACGTAATTTGTTATTAGTAATTTAACATTATAATAGCTACCATTTACGCGGTTTGCTAATGTCATATTCAAAGGCACTTATCACTTGGTTTTAAAACAATAATCTTGGATAAAAATTTAACAACGATCCTAAGTGTCTGGAGGTTAGAACTAATCCCGAAAAGAAGGGAAACAAAGCTGCCGACAAAATCTTCACCGCATTGGCGGCTTACTTAATGTTTTATGGGGTTAAAGTGTTCAAAATTATTTTTAAAATTTATTATGGCAATTTTATGTAAATTAGCATTCTATACAAACATTCAATATAACTACATAACGCAAAAATATATACAGAGTTGTTCAAAAAAGAGTTTGTCTACTTACGGGCCCTTAGAAAGCGCGGTTTTTGTAAACGAAATTAGAAAGTAAAGAAATGTTTTAGTAAATGAAATTAGAAAGTAAAAAAAAGTTTTAATAAATGAAATCATAAAGTTGTTTTAAATTGAAATTAAAAGTAAAGAAAATTTTAGTAAATGAAATTAGAGATTCGTACTTTAAAAAACATGCCTTTCCAGATACACGCAGGTAAAAAGTACATGTGACCCCGCGGTCACGGTTAGACCGCACGAATTTCGGGAATTTCAAATGGCAACACTAATTCTTCTTAATGTCATCCTGATTATCATGTGCAAAAACCATAAAAAATATGCACCTCTTTTTTTAGGATAAAAAATGACTCAAAGATAGCATTTGTTCGTCTTATTGACGTCCTTGTTTATAATATGGTTATAATTGCAGTTTCTGAAGCAAATGCTATTTCACGTTTTAGACAGTATTAGTGGAAGCATTATTTTATGAATATCACACAAAGACTAAAATTTATCATCCATAAAACAATAATGGAATCTATATCTCTATACGAATTGCTAGGGACTAAAACTGGTAAACATATGGGAGGGCAGAAAAGTCTTACGAAAAATATATGAGGTAGGTAATGAAAACGGAAAGCGAGGAATTGGGAAAAACAATGAAATATATTATCTTTCTGATGATCTAGTGTTCATGACAGAAAAAAAGGCTTGAATAGATTGGACATGTGGAAGGATAGAAGGCGAAAAAACAGTTAGGATTATTATCAGCATCAAGCATAAGAAGGAAGAAAAATGGGACGTTCAGCAAAAGATGGCTCGACGAATAAAAGAAAGGCCTCACGAAAATAAAAGAGAGTAAGCGACCATCGTTAAAGTGGCACAAATCCCTAAAAAATTATAACTCTAGGAAATGATGAACAAACCAAGAATATTTATAAAAATAAAAATAGTTACAGCAAAAGCAATTTCAATTTTTTATTCACATAGTTTTTAAAGAATTGTATTCCATTTTAAATTTAAACATTATGCAACGTATGTTTTTTTGTTTTGTTTTTTTGTTTCAATTTTTCAACATAAATACCTTTTTTGTACCTTTGTTTCAGGAGAAATAATTGTCTAAAGCCAATTAGGCTTAAATTAGGTTGGAATTTCAATCATAGTGAACATATTATTCGAATATTCTTCTCAAGGACACACTTCAGAAGAAAACACCCAGAAAAGTATATAAGCAATCAAATAAAAACAAATATAAGCACACGGAAGAAGAAAATCCTGTCACTAACCGGATGCTTCATTCGATTCTCATTCTAGTTAACTTCCTCTTTCTTTAAGCTGACATTCTGTCCACTGTCCCACTGTTTGAAATAATACAATAAGCTGACATCTTGTCTTACCCTCTGTTTGAAATAATACAGTAAGCTGATATCCGGTATACAGTAAAACCCCGCTACAACGATATCCGATATAACGATAAATCCCTCTGCAACGATAATTTTTCTCGGTCCGTATAATAGTGTTGTAGAGAGGTTTTACTGTATAATGAACCCTCCCTATAACAATAACTCCCTCTACAACGATAATTTTTCTCGGTCTGTATAATATTGTTGTTGAGAGGTTTTACTGTAAAACCTTCTGTTTCAAATAATACAGTAAGCTGACATCCTGTCTAAACCTACGTATGAAATAACACGGTAAGCTGATATCCTGCATAACCCACTGTTTGAAATAATACAATAAGCTGACATACTGTCATACACTCAGTTTGAAATAATAAAGTAAGATGTTATCCCGTATTACAAACTGTTTGAAATAATACAGTAAGCTGATATCCTGTCTTACCCTCTGTTTGAAATAATACAGTAAGCTGATATCCTGTATATATATATAACCCTCCGTTTGAAATAATACAGTAAGCTGGGATCCTGTCTAGCCCTCCGTATGAAATGTATGAAATAATACAGTAAGTTGATATACTGAATGTAACCCTATGTTTGAAGTAATACAGTAATTTACATCCTGTATAATCCTCCGTATAAAATAATACAGTGAGCTGATATCCTGTATGTAACCCTCTGTTTGAAATAATACAATAAGCTGTCATCCCATATAACATTCCGTACGAAATAATACAGTAAAGTTTGGGGGTGGGGAATTCGTGTAAAAATCCAAGTTTTCCGTTTTTATAAATTCATTTTAAAAAGACTTTTCCCTAGCACGGATCGTATTTATGATGATAAAAATGCACGATGGTGTTACCATTGTGCTGAAAACCCTGATTTGATTCTTGGTGGCGCCACGATATCCATAATGATACCCGTATCACTGGACTCCTCATGTGAATCCTTATGAAGGCGAATTGCTCTAGTGGAACTAACAGAGCGCTCAATGAAACAATTGCTCTTTGGCATTTTTACGGAAGAAGGACAGCAAAGGCTAAAGTCCGTCGGGACTTGCAAAATTTTTTACCAATTGCCTTAACAGTTGTAACATACCAAACCAATGGGATTCGGCAACAGTAATTCTTTTGCATAAAAAAGGTGATAAAGAGGATTTAAAAAATTACCGACCAATTAGCTTGTTACCTGCTATTTATAAAATCTTCACAAAAGTGCTAACACATCGCCTGCAGAAAAAATTAGATGCAGCTCAACCAAGAGAACAAGCTGGATTTCGAAGTGGATTCAGTTCAGTGGACCATATTCGAGTATTAAGAGAATTAATTGAAAGAACACATGAATATGAACTTCCATTGTGTGTGGCATTCATTATTTCATGAATATCTCACAAAAACTAAAATTTATCATCCATAAAACAATAAGGGAATCTATATTTCTGTACGAACTTCTAGGGACTAAAACTGGTAAACATATGGGAGGGCAGAAAAATCTTACGAAACATATATGAGGCAGGTAATGAAAACGGAAAGAGAGGACTTGGGGAAAAACAATGGAATATATTATCTTTCGGGTGATCTAGTGTTCATGACAGAGAAAAAAGGCTTGAATAGATTGGACATGTGGAAGGATAGAAGGCCACAAAACAGTTAGGATTATTATCAGCATCAAGCATAAGAAGGAAGAAAAATGGGACGCAATAATTTTTGCAATAAAAAGTATGAAGAAAGGAAGAGCCCCTGGTGATGATGGTATTACATTAGATATCCTAAAAGAAGCTGGAGAATATGTAGAAGACATACTTGCAAAATTCTTTACCAAATGTCTTAACAGCGGTAACATACCAAACCAATGGGATTCTGCAACAGTAATTCTTTTGCATAAAAAAGGTGATAAAGAGGATTTGAAAAATTACCGACCAATTAGCTTGTTACCTGCTATTTATAAAATCTTCACAAAAGTGCTAACACATCGCCTGCAGAAAAAATTAGATGCAGCTCAACCAAGAGAACAAGCTGGATTTCGAAGTGGATTCAGTACAGTGGACCATATTCAAGTATTAAGAGAATTAATTGAAAGAACACATGAATATGAACTTCCATTGTGTGTTGCATTTATTGACTATGAGAAGGCCTTTGACTCTATTAAAACATCAGCAGTCATCAACTCTTTAAGATCAACAGACATTGAGGATGTGTACATTGACATGGTGAAACGTGTGTATAAAAATGCAAGTGCAAAATTTCGGTTACATAAAGATACCAAAACTATCAAAATTGGTAAAGGTGTGAGGCAGGGAGATACCATTTCTCCAAAACTTTTTACTTCAGCTTTACAGATGATTTTTCAGCAGATAAATTGGAATGACAAGGGAATAAAAATAAATGGTGAATATTTAAATCATTTGCGGTTTGCTGATGACATTGTTATTTTTTCAACGAACCCATCAGAACTCCAAGACATGGTACAGGAGCTCTCAACTAGAAGTAAAGAAGTTGGACTCAAGATGAACCTACAAAAAACTAAGATCATGTTCAATAATTTCGTAGAGGAAACAAAAATACAAGTTGACAACATTGAGCTAGAAATTGCTGATTCATATATTTACCTTGGCCAGCTGATTTCAATGGATGGCAACATTATGAAAGAACTCAACAGACGTATTAAACTTGGCTGGAGTGCATTTGGAAGAAACAGTTTTATCCTGAAGGGGAAATTGCCTTTGTGTCTAAAAAGAAAGGTCTTCAACCAGTGTGTATTGCCAGTCCTCTCTTATGGATCAGAGACATGGAGTCTAACAGTTGGAGCAATACGAAAGTTACAGACAACGCAAAGGAGCATGGAGAGGTGCATGCTTGGAATAACTAGGAGAGATCGAAAAAGAAACACTTGGGTGAGAGAGCAAACTAGAGTAGAGGACATCATTGTTAAAGTAAAAGGGCTGAAATGGCGATGGGCTGGGCATATTGCAAGAAGAACTGATCAACGATGGACAACAGAAATTCTGAACTGGATTCCAAGAGACCACCGAAGACCTAGAAAACGTCCTCAAACTAGATGGGTGGATGAAATAAGAAAACAGGTTGGGGTGACGTGGAAGCGAATTGCTCAGGATAGACTTGTGTGGAAAGCATTTGGAGAGACCTTCATCCAGCAGTGGATAGATAATGGTTGAATATGATGATGATGATGATATATGTATGTATACAGGGTGTCTCAGCACCAGGGTTATAAACATCTAGGAGGGGTAGGGTACACCTAGACGAACAATATTTGTCATAGAACCTAGGGTCGCAAACCACTCACAGCGCTAGTTCTAAAACCGTCCAGCATGCACAAATATTTACAACCACTGCGTGAAAAGTACCAGGTAAAACTCAGGTCAGCTGCTCAAGTGCATAGATGATTAGGACATCGCATTTTGCGCTTCTCATGGACTGGTTATCACTATTTGTGCATGCTGGACGGTTTTAGAACTAACGCTGTGAGTGATTTGCAACCATAGGTTCTATGGCAAATATTGTTCGTCTAGGTGTACCCTACCCCTTCTAGATGTTTGCAACCCTGGTGCTGTGACACCCTGTGTAATTCAATCCGCATAAATACCGTTTCCAAGCCCGGATAAATGGGGACGGTTAAGGAAAGCAACGGTAAACTACCTCATAAAAACCCTACAAGAGCACTCCACTTCGCCAACGAACGTCAAACATGGGTCCAACTTCGCCAACGAACTTCAAGCATGGGTACTGATAGCAAACCCTCCAGACTGGATGGTACCCTGCATGCAACTGGAGAAGAGCAAAGGTCCAATTCGAAAAGTGTGAGAAATGATGGCGTAGCTGGACTAAGTGCCCTCCGTGTCGAAATTTGGGAAAAGGTGCATATGATCCAACATTCACAGTTACTGGCTTTAGAGACTGGAACCACTCATGTAGAACTAACTAATGCTGGTTTTGTGAAACATCAAAAATCACTTGAACACAGTAACTTCTTAATGTCATGGCAAGACTACAAACCATACGTTGCTCAGAATTTGGGAATATCAACAATGTTGAAGGAAAACGCCTTAGAAAAATATGGATATTATGTTTTGTCAGTAATAGACACCGTATATTTTCTCGTCACAAATGAATTATCCTTCTGTGGGAAATCGAACAAATTTATTTTACTTGATACGAAGAGTTTTGACATACACGTACCTTGTGGGTTTTTCTAAAAGTTGTTACAGTACATTATCATTAAAGATATCAAGTTAAATGATATTATTGAAATTATTCCAAAAAATGCGAAATATACTTCACCTGAGATACACAGTTCAGGCCATTCAGCATTTTGCAACTCTAGTGTAAACTAAGTTCATCATTCACGTTATTTTGTAACGGGACACTCAATGCTCGTCTTGGAAATTTATCAATTGCAATTCGGTATATCAACAAAAATAATTTAGTAATGAAGCGGTTTGGGGGTATTGGAGAGGCTAAACAATTTGACGCGCAATCTATTGCTGCTAAGATTTTTCGTTATTTAAAAACGTGCGGCTTAAAAACCGATACAATAATTTGTCAGTGTTAAGATGGCGAAAATGCTATGTTTGGCGCAGAGGGTGGTGTGCATGGAATTGTACAGAGTACATGGGAACATGACATACCCCATATATTTTTGTTTTTATCATCAGTTACATTTAGTAATTATGCAATACATTGCAAATGTATAGAATGTGTTAACGAATATTTCGATATATGTGAGCAGTTGCATATTTTTATGAAAAAACCTAATGCAAGTGTGCTTTTGTAAAAAACAGTCTTTGAAACGTTTGCTAGGGCAACGTTGTGAAAGACACTTGTTGACTGCCATGATGATTTGTCAAAATTATAATGATATTCTGTCATCCTAACCAATGATACTGACGGCACCAGTGGTTACCAGTAGTATAACTGCCTGGTAAATCCACCACTCATCAACGATAATTTGCGAATCACCTTGTTCAACGTTAAAAGGATTTTTTACAGCTTGCAGAGAATCAAAGCTTCACCAGCGTAAAGCAAATTCGATTCTTTCTCTCGAAAAGCATTTCCAACAGAAGTAAACAATAATGTACAGCGGCGTTTCTGTGAGGAATGTACACGCCGATTGCAATTGTATTGATCCCACATTACAAGCAATTCTGTGGATCAGAGACATTGAAAGGGTAAAGGCAATAGCGTAGCCGAAGATGGATGCGCCATTGATTAAATGTCCACTAAAGTGTCCAGAATGAGGTTCAAGCCCCCTCCTAAATCAAATCCTGCCTATGTGCTTGATTAATTAAGTAAATAAACATGGTTGTTAAATAGATCCAGTGCGTCATTAATTGATATAATCATAGAACTTTTTCACCGTTGACCAAATCATAGAAATGCGTTCTTAATTAGTGAAAACAAACTTGAATTTTACACTTCTTTTTTAATATTTTCTTCTAGTATGATTTAAAAAGGGATCAAATTTTGTTACAGTTGACCAGCGGTAGGTAATCCGGAGAAACTTACCGCTGACCACCTGTAACAAAAAGTGGTCCCTTTTAAATCGAACAAAACCAGAACATTGAAATGGGGTGACTCTCTCCATATCTGCGAAGCAGTTGTGTTGTCGTAAAAAAGAAGTTGGGAGATGCTGGATACAGATGATGGGGAACGCTCATATGTAATAATATGGGGATAAAATAAAAAGCGGGGGTATGCTTCAGATTGAACAGAAAAGTAGGGGGTCCGTCCGAGCACCCCCTCGGCTACACAGTTACCGCGGGGTAACATATATATCAACGCCAAGTAACATATTTGTTGGCTCGGCCGAGATTATGATTGGCCCCAACAATTATATCAAACTAGCTACGGCGTTGATAGAAGTATACATAGAATAATAAACACAGGGAAAATATAATAAGCTTGCTTAAATACAAGGTATTGGAAATCATTATATATAATTATTATTTATTTTTGATTTTACGAGGCAAGAACATCAAAAGACATGTTGACCTACTTTTTTCCGAGGAATTCGAATCTCTGCTGCCAAGAAAAATAAACACCAGACTACCCTTTGCAGGAGAATTGCGTGTGTTCTGCGACACTTTTAGGAGTCGAACTCGAATTAATCCGCATTACCACTGCGCCACTATGTAGTCCTGAACACTAATTTTTAGAGTCAATCTGCAAATGTTTCATTTACGACTTAACATATTCAATTCGTAAATGTCATCATTTCGCATAAGCATAAGCATAACCTCATATAGACTTTAGCTACAGGATTTCTCAATAATAATATTATTTGCACGATAGCTGGCCACTTAATAACAAGGATTCTGATTGTGGAAGAGTTCTCATAGTGCCTAAACTAAAACTTGTTGTGTTATACATAATGTTTCACCAATTCTATAACAAGGTTATATAATGAAGTACGTACATCGAGAGGTTTGACGCAATTCTGCAAAATTAAAGTAGCTGTTAGAGTGAAATCACATTGCGGAAATACCGTGTTATTCGCAATTAGAGGCTTTTTATATATAATTATGATTTATGAAACTCTTTTTTGATTAACATGCACTAGATGACATCATATTGGGTAAAATATGGGTATATAATATTAAACACACACATGGTGTTACATTAGATATCTTAAAAGAAGCTGGAGAACATGTAGAAGACATACTCGCAAAATTCTTTACCAAATGCCTTAACAGTGGTAACATACCAAACCAATGGGATTCTGCAACAGTAATTCTTTTGCATAAAAAAGGTGATAAAGAGGATTTGAAAAATTACCGACCAATTAGCTTGTTACCTGCTATTTATAAAATCTTCACAAAAGTTCTAACACATCGCCTGCAGAAAAAATTAGATGCAGCTCAACCAAGAGAACAAGCTGGATTTCGAAGTGGATTCAGTACAGTGGACCATATTCAAGTATTAAGAGAATTAATTGAAAGAACACATGAATATGAACTTCCATTGTGTGTTGCATTTATTGACTATGAGAAGGCCTTTGACTCTATAAAAACATCAGCAGTCATCAACTCTTTAAGATCAACAGACATTGAGGATGTGTACATTGACATGGTGAAACGTGTGTATAAAAATGCAAGTGCAAAATTTCGGTTACATAAAGATACCAAAACTATCAAACTTGGCAAAGGGGTGAGGCAGGGAGATACCATTTCTCCAAAACTTTTTACTTCTGCTTTACAGATGATTTTTCAGCTGATAAATTGGAATAACAAGGGAATAAAAATAAATGGTGAATATTTAAATCATCTGCGGTTTGCTGATGACATTGTTATTTTTTCAACGGACCCATTGGAACTCCAAGACATGGTACAAGAGCTCTCAACTAGAAGTGAAGAAGTTGGACTCAAGATGAACCTACAAAAAACTAAGATCATGTTCAATAATTTTGTAGAGGAAACAAAAATACAAGTTGACAACACTGAGCTAGAAATTGCTGATTCATATATTTACCTTGGCCAGCTGATTTCAATGGATGGCAACATTATGAAAGAACTCAACAGACGTATTAAACTTGGCTGGAGTGCATTTGGAAGAAACAGTTTTATCCTGAAGGGGAAATTGCCTTTATGTCTAAAAAGAAAAGTCTTCAACCAGTGTGTATTGCCAGTCCTCTCTTATGGATCAGAGACATGGAGTCTAACAGTTGGAGCAATACGAAAGTTACAGACAACGCAAAGGAGCATGGAGAGGTGCATGCTTGGAATAACTAGGAGAGATCGAAAAAGAAACACTTGGGTGAGAGAGCAAACTAGAGTAGAGGACATCATTGTTAAAGTAAAAGGGCTGAAATGGCGATGGGCTGGGCATATTGCAAGAAGAACTGATCAACGATGGACAACAGAAATTCTGAACTGGATTCCAAGAGACCACCGAAGACCTAGAAAACGTCCTCAAACTAGATGGGTGGATGAAATAAGAAAAGAGGTTGGGGTGACGTGGAAACGAATGGCCCAGGATAGACTTGTGTGGAAAGCATTTGGAGAGACCTTCATCCAGCAGTGGATAGATAATGGTTGAATATGATGATGATGATGATGATACACACATACACACACATATATACACAGGGGTTCTAGGAAGATCTCTGAATGTCGCCAATAGCTTTTGAAACAAAACAGATTTTACAACAGAGTTAGGTATTGGTATAGTAAAATGACTATGCACTATCAGGTAAGATAAACAGCACCCCTGGTGGCGAATTGAGGAAGTTAAAAAATTTATTTGGAAAAATAATAAAGATAGCGAAATATTTTCAATTAGAAAGTTGTAGAGCGTCCTTCAATTTATAGGAAAATGTATACGACTCACATGTAATATGTACATGTACTGCCACAAAGTGAGGTGTTCTGGAAGTTTCAATGCATCACGTTCAATTGATGCTTTCTAATGTTTTAAAAGTTAAGTTGATCTCCTTATAGGAGGAAGACCATTGTTTCTTTCCCATAAGAACTTCAACTTAACCTCTAAAGCTCTAGAAAGCATTAACAGAAAGCGATGCATTAAAATTTCCGGAACACCTCACTTTGTGGCAGTACGTGCACATACGGTATGTGAGCCGTATATCTTTTTTTACTAACTGAAAGACTAATTACAACTTTTTAATTAAAAATATTTCCCTGTATTAATTATTTTTCGAAATAATTGTTTTTTAACTTCTTTAATTCGCCACTGGGAGAACTACTCTTCATCAAATTTGATAATGCATAGTTATGTTACTATACAAATACCTAACTTCCGCTACAATATTTGTCTTTGTTCAAAAATTTTTGGCCTCATTTGGACTTTCCGAGGAACCCTGTATATATATGTAAATACGTTTTTGTGCTTATCTATATGAGCGCACGATCAAGCTTAATGCTCAGGATTTCGATTACTGGTAAAAATAAATTTGCATTGTGCATTTGCATTGTGCATTTGCATTGTGCATTTGCATTGTGCATTTGCATTGTGCATTTGCACTGTAGGAGCAGAATTATATGGAAACCTTTGAAATGTGCTAAAACTACTTTGCTGAATGTTATTTCCACTTCGCTACTCAAGGAAAAAGCAAACTCGAGGCGATGTAAGCCCATAAACATTTCCATCCACTTCAAGGAAATCCACTGAAAGGTTTGATATGACTCTTGGAGCATACAAAGGGCGAAATGTGCCGCGTGTGCAAATATTCCCCATTTCTATAAAAATGCATTCGCACCACGAAGAGCCTTTGAAATATAGAAATGGTTAGAAAGAACAGGAGTTTCCAATATCACAGTAAAAATAGCTGCATATGTAGTTCGGGTGCTTTGGGAATAGTGTCCAACTTTTAAGAGTGAAAATAAACAGCATACATACGTATGAGGATACCACCCAAGCTTTTTAATGCAAGTATTACGAAATTCCTCCAGAGTTTTAAAATATTCAGAAGCATAAAGTTTTGTGTATATTAATAAATATCTAGTAAAGATATATTTGTAATATTTTCCATAAAAGTTTATAGGATATTTCTATAAAAAATAGTCTTTAAAAAAAGAGATTAAAAGGTGTTTCTCGCTCCTGCTTTTAGGTACAACTTAGTTGAATAAAAAACTTACTTCTAGGATATTTTTATATTTACTGAGATGTTTGCGCAAATAATATATTAATATTCGAGTGAAAATACTTTCTTTTTCTATAAAAGAAAAAATTCTCAGTTTAAAATTTTTACTTTTGGTTTACCTTGATTTAAACTTTTTTAATTATTTTGGTTTATCTTGGGTGAATTTCTCCATACCGATGTATTTAAGAATATGCGTTGCAAACACCTGTATAGTGAACGAACACGCATGTTTCTAAGCTCAAAATTCCATAACTACTTTTATTTAAAATTAAACATGTAAGGCCTAACAGAGTTACTGAAGCTGTGAAAAACTTTTTGGTCAGATGGAAGCTATTTCTGCAAAATATTTCATCAACTTCTTGTGGAATAAACCGTTGACAATCATAAGCCCATCTAAAAGGCAAAAATGTATTCTTGTTTGAATTAACTCGTAGGAGGATTCTTTGCAAAACTGTGCAATGGATCATTTGAACAAGACCCAGCGGCTTGATCTGATCGCTAAATGAAATTATCTGTCTTTGCGTACAACAATTTCCTTAAGAATGGAACTCGGTTCTGGGATTTCAAAGGCAGTGGTAGGAAAATATCACTGATGAAAGAGAAGGGACATCGTTCAGAAATTTTAAAATCCCAGGTTATGCATATATCTTATTAGAGAGTGTTTATTTCTCAATTAAAAACGCACTGATTTCTCAATTAAAACATGTTAATTTTTCAATTAAAAGCACGTTAATTTCTTAATAAAAAGTATTGATTTCTCAATTAAAAACGTGTTGATTTCTTAATTAGAAAGTATTAATTTCTCATTTAAAAATGTGGTGATGTCTCAATAAAAATGCGTTGATTTTTAAATTAAAAACGTATTGATTTCTCAATTAAAAATCTTGATTTCTTAAAAATATTTTGATTTCTTAATTGAAACGCTTATAAATGCTAATCAAAAATATAATTAAATCATTTGTAAAGTGCAGCACCAGACAAATTTACAGAGAAAATGTAAAGCAAAGAATAATAGATCATTCGAGATTTGTCCCCTTACTCGTAAACCGTTGCATATTTTTTTTTATATTCATCGTATAATTTCACATCATTTCTTTATCAGCTGCAATTTCTCATAAATATAGAATTAATTTATCTATAAATTAATTGCAAGGGATATGATGATTTTACAATATTTCCATTAATCTGGCTAAAGTTTTAATAATTCTATATACCACCGAAAAGTGTATTTCTTTGGGTAAAATTAAGGAAACAAGATATAAAATATTCGCATTGTGTCCCAATATATTTATTTCCTACTAGCCAAATAATTTAGACACAGTTTCATAGTATCAAATCTTCATATTTATAAGTAGAAATAAACATTAGAAGCGTGAAGTCGAAAAGCTCGTTTTGAGGTACGTTTCATCCTCAACCATCAAGTTGTGAATAAAACTTACGTCGAAACCAGTAGTGTAACAATTGACAACTCATGAGGGGGGCTCAAGTGGCCCCAAAGAAAATTGTGTTGCGGGCTTGGAGAAAATAATGTATTTTGATATCCATTGGGTGGGGGGGGGCCCTGGGCCGATCCCTTATCTATGCTATTGGTCAAAGCAAACTTTCCAACTTTAGGCTTACGACACTGATTTATATTTAAAGTAAAACTTCCCTACAACGATATCCGATATAATGATAAATCCCTCTACAACGATATCCGATATAACGATAAATCCCTCTACAACGATATCCGATATAACGATAAATCCCTCTACAACGATAATTTTTCTCGGTCCGTATAATAGTGTTGCAGAGAGGTTTTACTGTATAAATATTATCTGAGCAGTGCTACGTCATATTATCTTGCATAAATCTCTATTGTTGACAACGTAAATCAAAACGTTCTTGTTGGTGATATTTTTGTTGGTAAGGAGCAAAAATTAAACAAACTGAACAACATAACATATATGATTTTACGTAGACTTTTACAGCGTATTATAATAATCAACAACAAATTTTCAGATAGTCAGCTGTATAGCAAAACGGTTATTTATTGCTAAAACTTTACGTTTCGATTCGAGCTGTGCGAATCATCATCAGAAGAGGTTAAATTACATGAAGAATTTTTGAGAAAATTGTAGAATATACGTAAGTGGCTCGTCTATGAAATTATCAAAAAAGCCAAACTACTTACGGACCTCGCATTTCTTTCTCGTTGCCGCGATCAAAACTATGTTTCAAATACCATTAGAATTAAGGGGAACTTTCATACTGAGAAGGCTAAACACGTTTATTCCCGAACTAATTCTGCATTTCTGCGTGAAAGAATTCAAGATACTCGTCGTCGTTCAGACCAGATAAATAGACTGCTTTATGTTTTACACATAAAATATTCGTCTGTTCTATGTCCGATGATTTGGAATGTTCTTGAAGACGTTTCTTTTCAAAACGCCTCGAAAGAAAAAGAGAAACTGTTTCAGAAAAAATTCCTAAATTTCGTTTGATACAACCTAATGTAAAAGATAAGAATTCCAACCAAAGATCTACATCTTTGGCCAAAGAACGTAGGGTTATTAACTTGTCAAATCTAGCACTCTCAACTGACGCCATATCTGTTCTCTCCAAAGGGCTTAATTTCGCTGTTACACCAAAACTGATTCCTACTGAAGATATTATTGCAAATATTGAAACAGCTGTTCACCATCTTCCTCTCTCAGATAAAGAGGAAATTAAACAAAGATAATCCGTTATACTAAAATGGCCTTCTTTGTCCAACAGTAACATCACAAAATCTGAAATTTTTAGCTGAAAGGAAATAAAAAATGATTTGTCAATTGTGGTTCTTTCTGCAGATAAAGACAATGCTACTGTTATACTCAATTTTGTTGACTATAACACCAAAATAAAAGATCTTCTAAAGAAGGAAATTACAGCTTACTCAACAAAGATCCTACCTGTTCTTTAGAACGAAAAATCAAGTCAACTTTACAAACTTGTGTTTTAGATAAGAAATTGGTTGATCGTCTTACACCCAA
>QLNU02015003.1:75351538-75376405 GCA_006491805.2 Dysdera silvatica
TGTTATTGTAAATAAAACGTTAAACTGGAATGATCATGTAAATTATATTTGTTGGAAAATAAGTAAAAGCTTGGCTATAATATTTAAATTATCCTATTTTCTTCCACTTCGATTTCTACTTCAGTTATATGAAGCTCTTGTCTCTCTTCATATCTATTATTGCTTTTAGTTTGAGGAATCTCTCGGCCACAAGTTTGCGACGACTTACAACTTTGCAGAATAGGTTTTTCAGCTTTGCGTCAAATTTGCAAGGGGAGCCATCTATTTCTACTGCACGTTTTAGTATTCTTCCCATCTCAAAATTTCTAGAATATAGGGCTTCTATTTTTATGTTCAATGTTATTAAATTGGATTTGAATTACTTTTTATCTTTCCATAATATTAATCACCGATATCCTACTCGCTCTGCTGATAGATTTTATATTCCTAATTTTCTGTTCTATGACATTAAAATTGTTGGCCCCAGATTCTGGAACTCACTTCCTATGGCTCTGCTGTCCATAAATAGTTTACCATTGTTTAAATGCAATCTGCTTATTTACCTATTGTCCTTTTAAATTTGTATTTACGTTTTCCTTTTAATCCTGTTTTTATTTGTTTATATACTTATTTTGTCAATACGATCGCTGAGTTGCCGTTTCCGATGATGGTGGGAACTTGTCAGGCCTTTAGTTGCCTTTTTCCCATCCCCATTCCCGGCATTTATATTTCCTAAACAGTTATCATTTTAAGGTATATTATCGCTAATATTTCTTATTTATGTATCTTATTATGTATTATCATTATTATTATTATGTATATCTTACGTACCTTATTATGTATTATTATTATTTTCTATAACTTATGTACCTTATTATGCATTATTATTATTATGATCTATAACTTATGTACCTTATTATTTTTATTATTATTATTATCTGCACCTTATGTACCTTATTATGTATTATTGTTATGTATATCTTATGTACCTTGTGATGTATATCTTATGAACCTTGTTATGTATATCTTATGTACCTTATTATGTATATCTTATGTACCATATTATGTATATCTCATGTACAATTTTATGTATATCTTATGTGTATATATTTGATGCCTAGAAAATAAATTTGAATTTGATATTATATCATTTTTCCAAGATAATCTACTATCCTATTAAATAAAATTTTTCTAATATTTTAGCAAATGTAGAGATTATAGATATGGGTCTATAATTATTTATATCTGTTTTATTACCTTCCTTGTATACTGGTACTACCTTTGAAATTTTTAAATGTTTAGGAAATAGTATGGCTGTTTCTAATATTCTGTTGTATATAACGTAAAGGGGATATAAAATTTCATTCGAGCATAATTTTATTATTTTTGGTTTTAATTCATCCATTTCTGCCATCTTATTTTCCTTTATATTTTTTAATTCCTTTTCAATCTCATTTAATGTAGTTTCTCCCAAATACATGCTATTAACATTACCATTATTATAAACATTCAATTCTTCATCTTCTTGATGTTTCCTTCATTTATTTTTTGTTCAGCTATATCTGCGAAAAAATGATTATGTTATATCTCGTTGCCACTTCTCTTTCGGTCTTTACAATATCGTTATCAATTGAAAGCATTATTTGACTTTTTTTTCGATTTTCTTTCTTCGGATTTCCCGACAATTCATTAATATTGTCCCATTGTTGTTTCCTGTTTTTGTTTAGAAATTTTTCTCTGTAATATTGATTTTTCTTAAGTCTTACAATCTTATTGATTTTGTTTCTTATTTCGTTAAAATCTGTCCAATCTTAACTATTTCCTGTCCTTACAAATTTCCCGTAAGTCTTATATTTTAAGGATATATACTTTTTAATAGAGTTATCAAACCGTAGTTTCTTATTTTTTATTCTTTTTAATTTCAATATAATTAAAATTTATTATCATATTCCTTTCTTAACCTTTCAATAAAATTATCATATAACATGTCACAACTAAAACTTTCTTTCATAACTTTCTTCCAGTCTATATCCCAAGTTTATTTTTGAAAATGTTAATTTTATTTTTACTAAAATTCTATCACTTTGTTCCATGTTAGTAAAGACTTTGTCCTCCTTGTATAAAATTGGCATGTGATCACTTATTATTTCATTTAGTATATTATATGTTATTCTGTTATAATTTGTGTAACATAAATCTAATATATTTTCCGAGTTTAAATCAATTCTTGTTGGCTCTTTTATTATATTGAAAAAATCCCATGGCTCCAATAAATTGTTCAGGTGTATTTCAATTGAGTCATCCTTTCCCATGTGAATATTAATGTCACTAATAACACACATTTCCAAATTATATTTTGGAAGCTGCAAAATTGTTTCTTCCAATTTCTTTATAAAACATAACACATCACCTTCCTGCGGAGGTCTGTATAACGCCAAATGAATAAAATTTCTCATTATAATTCCTGTTAATTCAATATTTTCATCAAGATAAATAATTTCTTCTACTGTTTCAAAAATTATAACTTCCAACGCAAAGATTGAAATTCCTCCAACCTTTTTCGTTGTTCTGAAAATAGAAGTTTGATAACCCTCTGTATCAGATGACGTATCCACTATTTTCCATGTTTCAGTTATAATTACTATTTAAGGAAATTTTTTATTTATTATCATAGGTTCTATTAATTCCTTTTTATTGATCATGTACTTCTTGCATTCATATAAAGCATATCATAACCTGTTTTCATTTTCATTGCCATCCCTTTACCAATTTGTCTATTAGCATTGCAATTTTTTTCCTCATGTTGATCTCTTTCCCAATTTCCCACCCAGGTATATCTTTCTTGTCCATTGACTTGTCCATTACACAGTCTTTGATTAAGATTATTTACTCTATTATTATTCGGTCCATATCCATTTTCACCCCCTCATTTTCCATCATGTTAACTGACATTCAATAAATGCTATTAAGGTTATCGATCAAACTAATTTGTAGTATCTTTGAATTAACGTTCTCTCTAATCATTATTTTCCCATTGTTAGTCCATACATATCCCCAGTTATTACATTCTTTAAATTTAATTGCTTCATTAAGTAAGTGCTTGTTATAATTTGTCAAATGTTTATTTATGTACATGCTATTACTAACTTCCTTTCCTAAACTTGTTGTATTTATTTCAATATTTTTCCTTTTCCTCCAGAATTCATTTCGTTTGCTTATATTTCCAAATCTGACAATTATATTCCCTCTCTTGCCCTTTAGTCTATGCATGACTTGAACATCAGTCACCCCAATTTCAATTTCAAGCTCTTTACCTATTTTATGCATATAGTCATCCAAGTCCTTGTTCTTACTTATTGGTATTCCATTTATTATTAGATTCCTTCTTCTAGAGTATTGATCTATATCGTCCACTCTCATATGCAGTCTGTATCCCTCATTTATCATGTTCACACATTTTTCATTCAATTCATCCCATAGCTTTACAGTCTCTTTCTTTCCCTTCCTTGTTTCTTGCTTCAAATCTTTTATTTCCTGCTTCAATTTCTTATTTACTTCCAATATCAATCCGAATTCTCTTGAGGTATCTCTAAAGGATGTTCTAATTTTACTTGTCATTTCAATTATTTCATTCATTCTCTCCATTAATTCTCTATAACTACACTCTCTCTCTTTCTCTCTCTCAATAGTTCATCTTTTATCTCTTTCATCTCCTAAATAGAAGTCGTTAGTTCTCCATATCTACACTCTCGTTCCTCATCTCTCTTTAATAGTTCGTCCCTTATATCCCTAATAACGGTAGTTAATTGTCCATCACCTTCTCCCTCTATTTCCTTGTTATTCTGCCGTCTCCTCTTCTTTCTCCCTATGTCCTCTCTATCGCCGTCCGTACCTACAGTCTTACTCGACATTTCCCTAATTCAGGTGCACTGTCATCCAGTCACACGATGAAAATTGCTATCGATTAAAATCAAAATCAATTAAGATTACCATCTGTTAAAATCTATGGAGCAAGGGAACATTCATGAAGCTAACTGAATAGTTATAATGAAATACAGATAAAAGGAGTTTACAAACACTTTTTAAAAGCACGTGTAAATGTAAAAAATTACAGTGATTGTATTATTAAAATCTTACACTAGTAAGATTGTGTGTGAAATCACTAAAATCGCTTTACAATAGCTAATAAGCAATTAAAAATATATTTCTTCATTCAAAATATATGTTAAAGCGTTTTTTATGGTCGATAGTTGATCGGAACAATGGTGCATCGTGTTTTCTCCAGTAAATTTGTATTTACGGAGCAAGGGCGAATCAAAGGTTTTATAATTTTGATGTTTTTTAAAATTTTATAGTTTGACTATATGGAAATGATGAAGTTCAATAAAAATATCTCTCACTTACCAGTTTATTTATATGAAGAGGATGTGAAATATTTATTGAACTAAATTTATTCATTAAATAACAGTAATTTGGCAAAATCGTCTATCTATATTTTTGTAATTTAAATGATCCCATTGACCGTATAATTTTGCATTTCAATTTTACCTAATGAAGTTCAGTTTGATAGCGTTTTGTATATTTAGCCTATTATTCATTTAGTAATAGTTTTCTTTTTAAAGTCGCGGTTAGAAAACCATTATCGCCATCTTCCACCTAATGATAATAATATTCTTCTATAACAAAGATAAAAATTTGATTATTTTTTTAAGTTTGTCTGTGTTTAATGGCGTGAGAACAAATAAAGATTATATTCCTCTAAACCTTGTTACTCTAAAAATAATATGGATGTCTATTGCCTAAAGAAGCGATTCCTAACCTTTTTGTCCGCTCCAGTTCTGATTACACTCTATATTTATGAGCACACCCTCCATGCAAAAAAAAAATATTTTTGTTGTGTAGTAGTGCTCATAAGTTAACTGAATAACTAAACGACTAAAATTAATGACATTTAGAAGCTTTTATTTCTGATTTTACATTTTATGATTTATTTCAAATTTTTTTGTAATACCACCTATCACCAAAACAAATAATAACAATATTGAAGTAAATTTTACTATATTAGCTTATGATGAAAGTTTATAACAATTATTCATCTTGACATTCGAATATGGCTCTTAATAATTTCAATGCCATAAATGGTCTTGTTTTAGGACACTGAGTTGTTTAAAATCAGGCTAAAATGGAAACAGATATAATCTCAAGTGAGGAGATAAGTCAAGCTTTTGCGATATTTATTGTTAGTATACGTATTAGTCGAGAATGCGTTTTAGACAAGTTCTGTGGTCATGAAAGACAATAAAAAACTTATTGCTTTATCACTGACATTTTTTTTACTATTCTTCTTTCACTGCTTTCTTAGAAATTAATGGAAGTTCTTTGTTTCTAATCGGATTGTAAAGAAGAATTAGTCCAAAGTTTAATCAGTATTTCTTTTTTTTTATAATTGATGAATTTCGGCTTGTTGAAAGAACAATGTGTTAAATGGATTTGAAACCCTATTATCTTTACTATTTCTCTGCGGAAAATACTTCTTGACCGGCAAAACCTAACCTTAAGTCTTTTTAAACCAAACTTAAACCTTAAGTCTTTTTGAATGAGTTATAATACTACTTTTTATTTAAGAAACAATTTTTATCAACTTTTTTGGCGTAGTAATAGTAACGCCGATGTTTTTTGCGTCTAATGCGGCACGATCCCACGTCCTTCTACGATCCGGGCAGGTGCTCTTACCAACTGAGCTACAGACGACAAACACTCAATCCCTTACGAACGTATTTAAAGTGCATTTTACGAAACCGGTTATTTCGAGAAATGTGACAGTACATGGACTGCTTCATAAACCAAATTGCGAAGAGATCGGTATTAAATTCATCGAAAATCCCGTTGAAGCAGACGATTTAAATACATTAAAATATGTTTTAAATACGTCCCTAAGGAGTTAAGTGTTTGCCGTCTGTAGCTCAATTGGTAAGAGCACCTGTCCAAATTATAGAAGGTCCTGGGATCGTGGCCCACCAGATGCAAAAAACATTTATTTTCTTTATGAGCGTTTCACTATCTATCCATGCCTTAACATTGGCTTTACTATTACTACACCTAAAAAACGTTAACAAATTGTTTCTTAATTTAATCTGCGTAGTGTTTGATTTGCATAAATACTTTTTACTTGTTTTGAAAATTTTAGCTCGTCCTTAGATAAGAAGGTGAAGTATCCAAAACTAGTCTGTTTTGGTGCAAGACTCCCAAAAATCTAATTTCTTGACCATAGGCTCTATTTTCTCAGACACCTTAAAGTCCTTTATTTAACTATTCTATAATTCTAAGCTAAGTTTATTTATTTCTGAAAAATATCAAGTAAGAAGGCAAGCTCCTGAAGCCATTGAATTTCATCAAACTTGAAAATCAACTGGAAAGTGTGGTCTTAAAAAACCTAAACATCATCCTGTTTCAATTTAAACATTCTGGTGACTACTTTTCCTCTCGTGAAAGTCACCTGACTTCTGTAATACGTACTACAGTATCTATATGCACATCTGCAATACGTACTGCAGTATCTATATGCACATCTGAAGTACTTACTGTATGTACAAGTAATGCAGGTGGGAGGCTATCCATCTCTTTACACAACGATTTGAATAATCTAGAGTTCACTGAATTGATCTTAATAAAATTAGCAACTTCTGCAGATTGATTGAGTAATTCTTCAGTGCATGTTTTGCTCATTTCACGAGTAGGCTATTGGACTTTCACGTAAGTGTCTCTTTGGAAATCCAAACTCTTTAATTTTGTTTTTGTGTTTTGATTTTAACCCTTTACTTTTTGGCACTTTTTGTCATTATCAATATTATTTTCCCGTACCACAACCGCTGCATCGCGTACCCTAGGATTAGAATCGCTAATTTATACAATCAAACATAGGTCTATGGATCAGAAAGAAAGAAATGACAGGTATTTGGTATCCCACATTTAAATCAATTCATTCTGACTGGTAGACAAATACGATACTACTCCTGCTATTCCCTAGGGCTCTGAACGTAAAGAGATTGTATATACCGGATTCTTCAACCAAGCGTATAATTTTGGTTTTTTAGTACATAGCTGTATGTAACTTATGCATTAACTTTTGCACGCAAAGTTTTATAAAATAAATACAATAAAAACTACGCTCGCAAAAGAGAAAACCTACATTTGTTATCAGTAGGGCTCTAGGGCTCTTGGTGGCTGAAACACAAGCAATATTTGAAGAACACCACAAAAGCAAAGGTAATATTTGATTTTCTTTTTTTTAATAGGATACTTTTCATAAATTTTCAATGAAAACGTTAAGCGGGAAAGTAAAGTCAAATAGACCTTTTGCCTCAGTAGTTCTTTTCAAAATATATATTTCGTCCAACTATACTAAAGTTTTTGTGTTCCATAACCTTGTATTATGGCATTTCCTTCGAAATCATTCATAAAATATTCACTCTATTAAAAACAAACAGTTTTCCATTATCTTATTTATTTGATTAGTTAAGTAGTATAAACTCTCTTTCAAAATCTCAACCAATGCTTAAAATTTAACTATCATATAAAATTTTTTATAAGATGGCCAAATTTTAAGAATCTTTTATTATTAATCATTCGTTTACGGTCATTTAGAATACTGAAATTGCGAATAGGAAATTTCTGAAGAGTGTACAGTAGTGGACAAAATTGTGGAAACCTTTTGAAAAAAGTTTATTTTAGAGGTTTGATGGCTAATAACACCACTTTTTTTTGTACCAATACTATAAAATTATATATCATTAGAAAGGTAATTTAATAAAGATTGTAATGCAATAACATTTGTTCAATTATCTGTATTCTATCAAAAGTTATAGCCAAATAACCAGAAAAAAGAAGCACAGCTTGCTTACATTTATATGAAGTAGCTTTCCTTCATTTGAATGTGGCCAATGAGCATGAGTGTTTACAGAGCCAATCAGGTGTCATCTTGTTTTGGCAATGAGCCAATCATGTTTTCTCTTGTTTTGGCAATGAGCCAACAGGTTACAGGACATTTATCAGTGTGTTCTGTAATTGCTATCAAGTTGGTTGTTTTTTTTTTGTGCTCTTTGATTTAGTGTGCTTGTAAAACGTAATAAAATTAAAGAAATGGCGCAAAGAGTTGACTGGTCACCTAGGAAGCGATGTAAAATAGTAATATTAAGTGAACAAGGCTACAGTTATGAAGAAATTAGAAGAAATATTGGGGGAAACTTAACTAAAGGTGGCATTTCTAAATTTTTGAAGAAGTATAAGGAGACTCAGTCATTACAAAACCAGACTGGTAAAGGCAGAAAAAGGTGCACAACAGCAAGTGATGATAGAAGAATTAAAAGACAGTGCCTAGGTGACAGGAAAAAATCATCTCTGTGTATACAAGGTGAAATGGCGCAATGCAATGTGAAGTTAAGTGCAAGGACTGTTCGGCGCAGACTGCATGAATGTGGTCTAAATGCAAGAATTCCACGAAAAAAGCCATTTTTGTCTGTCAAACAGAGGTTGAAAAGATTAAACTGGGCTAAAACCCATGTTAACTGGACAACGGAACAATGGGACAGTGTAATTTGGAGTGATGAGACCAAAATCTCACTGTTTGGTAGTGATGGCGTAAAATACGTATGGAGAAGAATTGGAGAAGATTTCCATCCTGAGTGCATTACACCTACCGTGAAACACCCAGTTAGTGTTATGATTTGGGGTTGTATAACATCAAGAGGTGTGGGCAGAATTTGCGTGATCAATGGGAATATAAATGCCCAAAGATACATAAATGAAATACTTGAGCCCAAGCTGCAGCCTTCTGCATGTGATCTTTTCCAAGATAATGAAGCATTTATATTTCAACAGGATTCAGCTCCATGTCATGTTGCTCGTGTGTGCAAAAAATGGTTTCAAGATCATCATATTCAACTGCTGGAATGGCCTGGAAATAGCCCAGACCTTAACCCCATCGAAAATCTATGGAGCCGGCTAAAGAAGCTTGTTAGTCGGAAGCAACCCAGCAATAAAACACAATTAACAGAAGCAATAATTCAATCTTGGTTTCATATTATAACAGCTGCAGAACTAAAGAACTTGGTTCACTCCATGGGAAAGCGTTGTAAGGCCGTAATTAAGGCTAAAGGTTACCCAACTAAGTATTAACTGGTATGGTGAACATTTTTGTATATCTCATTTTTTCTATGTATATCACCTTTCTTCTTTATGAATGCTGTTCTATTAAAATACGATTCATAAATGTTATTGCATTACAATCTTGATTAAATTACCTTTCCAATGATATATAATTTTATAGTATTGGTACAAAAAAAAGTGGTGTTATTAGCCATCAAACCTCTAAAATAATCTTTTTTCAAAGGGTTTCCACAATTTTGTCCACTACTGTAAAATAACTTATTATAGAGTATGCAGAAAAATAATAAAAGTTAGTTATATAGATAATAATGTACATTGGAAATTAATAGAGCGATTTATAATAACATTTTACCAGTATCTGAAATATATAAATATAGTGATTTAGTGAAAACCTTTGACAGAATAAAAGATCACGGCGAATTGATTATGAGATTACTCTGCGAATGAATGAATTTTATATTAATTGACATCGAAAATTTAGAGTATAATATTTACTTAAATTAAGAACAGAGACAGATCACGACAATGTTATTTGTAAAGGATCTAAACTATGGAACGATCTACCTATTAAATTAAAAAATTAAATAATATGAAGTTTTTTTTAAAAAAATAAATGGGCGAATATTTGAAGAGAGTGAGAATATCAATATATTGGTGACGTATTTATCATATGATATTTTGGAATAAATATTGTTTTCGATGCTATCTTATAAATGGTGTATTGGCATTGTAATTTTCAAGAGGTAAAGAGAAAATACCACCACTTGATAAAGTGATACTATGAAATATGCAAAACAACGTATTGAACAGTCGAAAGCCTTACTCATGTTTTTAATAAAGTATTTTACCCGCTTTACGTTGTCTTGCATATTTCATCGTGTTGTTATTGTCTACGAATTATAATTATTTCTGCGTTGGTAATGATACAATGATACTGTTTATTTACTTAAGGTTTATTTAAATTATATTTAATTCATATTGTCCTGATACTAATTTATAACTGATATACTGACATTGATATATTATTTATTTAAATTTGAGGGTTAATTTATCTTGATGGACTAATTACAGGTCTACAGCTGGTTATACTAATGTATGGCATTTTCTGTGGCACTGTTACTTAGTGTACGATGTAATATTGTATATAAATATGGAACATAAAGTTATTAATATTAATAACGGCATTAAATTGTACATAGTATATAATTATTAATTTTAAATATGATTAAAACCATTAATCGTTATATGGATAAACGGGAGTTAAGATATCAATTAATTTTCAAGCATGTAATTTATTAATTAGATATTTAAAATAGATTGAACATGGAGTTTTATACAAATTGCAGCCAATATTTCATATAAAATACAAGATTGAAAAAAAATATATTCCTGTTTTGCGAGGAATGATTAATATAAAATAATAATATTTTCTAAAAAAAATGCAATTGAATAAATTTCCATTTCATTCATATTCTGTTTTCAAATTGAACAGTAAAAATTGTTGACGTGGGGTATTTTTTCTTATTTTTATTGATTTAGAAAATGTCTTTTAAACTTTTAGCTTTTAAAATTCAATTTTTTCTGTATTTAATTCCTAAAATTTACTTTTTCCTATACTTTTTTAACGGAATCTGTGAAAGGACCTATTTGAGACATTCTTCTAAAAGAAAAACTATTTTTCTATGGCAAGAAAATCCGCTTGCTTAAAAAAATTTCCATATAACCAATGTAAATCAAACGTTTCAAAGGAAATAAAATTTCACGAATTTCGAATGATGATAAAGGCGCTAGTAACTGTTTTGTTTTTATTTATGAAACTAGCGAAGGAAACTATAAATATAAAAAGCAATAAATGGAGCTTTTTGCTTAAAAAGAATTCTTTGTTCGCTTCACATTCACAATTAACACATAAGATGCGTTGGAAGTTTGAAAACATCTCCTTTTTGGAAAGAGAAATAAATTTTTATACAACAACCTTCTCTAAAGAAGTATAAAAGAGAAATGGAGCGAGATGAATCGAAGAAGAACAAATGAGCCTTTGACGAAGAAAATTCTGGCGTACAAAAGAACTTTTCGACAAGGCTTTAGAAAAATTCTAAATACAGGGAATATACAGCGATAACGAGATTGTGAATTGTTCGTGCCTAGCAGAAAAGAATAGGAGCACAAATAATAAAAATGGACTTGGATGCTACGATATTTGGATGCTTGAATATAATTATACTTGAAGCCATAGCAACAAATACAAAAGCAATTAAAAGCGATTATGTGTATTGCATTACTGTAAATATCGTCTTACTACAATTCATATATGTTATAATCAACAATAAATTCTCAGGTAGTGTTGTTGTGTAGCAAAAAGATTATTTATTGCTAAAACTTTACGTTTCGATTCGAGCTGTGCGAATCATCATCAGAAGAGGTTAAATTACATGAAAAACTTTTGAGAAAATTGTAGAATATACGTAAGTTGCGGAAACAGTATAAATACGTTGAAATAAATTATTATGAAATTTTAGAGACGAATATAAAAGCCAAAACAGAAGGAAATGAAATCGAAAAATAAAAACTGACATTTACACGTTACAGTTTTGTTAGAATGGGTAGCCAAGCAACGGGAATGGTTTTTGCATCGTCTCTATTAAAATTATTAGGATGCTTGATGATCCCTATTGCTCCTCTGTATAATCTGGGCCAAAAATTAGTTGATTTTGCGAGAACTTTAGTATGGTCAAAAAGGATTAAATGGTTATTTAAAATTGAATGTTTTGCTATTGCCGATTTTGTTATCTGTTTATTCCTCACGAGGCTTTCATGCTCCCGTTTTCGGCACGCAGTGGATCGACCTGCTTGCCCGATGTATAACTGTCCACAAAAACAAGGAATTTGGATGGGATATACAACAGGAATTTTGTATGGATCCACAGGTTCTTTAACAGAACGTAGGAAACTAAAAATCTTGTTTTTTGGAATAAATACTGTATCAATATTATGTCTCAAAAGTAAAAGGTCAGTGACATAGTTTATAAATGGCAGGAAGGCTTTATGCTCATTTCTTTTAAAAGAAATACGGTCAGATATTAGGTATGAAAAATGGGCTTCAGTTTTGGACTTGAACACTTGTGAATATAATGTTGATTGTAACCATTTTCTTCCAAAATGTCACTAAGAAAATTGAGTTCATTCTGTAAAACTGTTTTGTTACTGCAAATAATATTGTCTCGTTTGAACAATATGTCAATGACCGTCCGTTTTTGGGAAGGGTGATGGTGCGATGTAGCATGAAGGTATCTGTTTGTATGCGTAGGATTCCTGTAAACTGAAAAAAGTAAGTTATTGTTTCTTTGCTTAATGACTAAAAGGTCAAGAAATGGCAGTCTATTATCACATTCAACCTCCATGGTAAACTTAATTTGTTGGTGGATGTTATTGATATGTATTAAACATTCTTGTAACTTTTCTCTTCCATGAGGCCAAATCCCAAAAGCATCATCCACATATCTAAGCCATTTAGTGGGTTTTAATGGTGCATTTGATAACGCTAACTCTTCAAATGCTTCCATGAAAAGATTAGCTATAGAGGAACTTAAAGGATTCCCCGTACGACTACGCCATCCATTTGCTCATAGAATTTGTTGTTCCAGGTGAAATGGAGACTCCTGAGGCAAATGTCAAATAATTGAACTATATCATCATTGAATAAGTTTTTTAGAAAATATAGTGTGGAATAGGAATATTGGTAAATGATAAAACCACATCAAAACTCACTAAGGTATCTTTGGAAGATAATGAAAACTTTTTTATGATTTTTACAAAATGGTCCAAATTTTTTATGAACGACTGTGTTTTTCCTATGTGGTTTTTAAGAAGTTAACTTAGAAATTTGGGTAGGTTATATGTGGGAGAATCAGTTGAACACACAATGGGTCTGAGTGGAACATCCTTCTCGTGAATTTTAGGAAAACCATACAGACGAGATGGTATTGATTCCTTGGGTGTAAGACGATCAACCTTGGGTGTAAGACGATCAACCAATTTCTTATCTAAAACACAAGTTTGTAAAGTTGACTTGATTTTTCGTTCTAAAGAACAGGTAGGATCTTTGTTGAGTAAGCTGTAATTTCCTTCTTTAGAAGATCTTTTATTTTGGTGTTATAGTCAACAAAATTGAGTATAACAGTAGCATTGTCTTTATCTGCAGAAAGAACCACAATTGACAAATCATTTTTTATTTCCTTTCAGCTAAAAATTTCAGATTTTGTGATGTTACTGTTGGACAAAGAAGGCCATTTTAGTATAACGGATTATCTTTGTTTAATTTCCTCTTTATCTGAGAGAGGAAGATGGTGAACAGCTGTTTCAATATTTGCAATAATATCTTCAGTAGGAATCAGTTTTGGTGTAACAGCGAAATTAAGCCCTTTGGAGAGAACAGATATGGCGTCAGTTGAGAGTGCTTGATTTGACAAGTTAATAACCCTACGTTCTTTGGCCAAAGATGTAGATCTTTGGTTGGAATTCTTATCTTTTACATTAGGTTGCATCAAACGAAATTTAGGAATTTGTTCTGAAACAGTTTCTCTTTTTCTTTCGAGGCTTTTTGAAAGGAAACGTCTTCAAGAACATTCCAAATCATCGGACATAGAACAGACGAATATTTTATGTGTAAAATATAAAGCAGTCTATTTATCTGGTCTGAACGACGACGAGTATCTTGAATTCTTTCACGCAGAAATGCAGAATTAGTTCGGGAATAAACGTGTTTAGCCTTCTCAGTATGAAAGTTCCCCTTAATTCTAATGGTATTTGAAACATAGTTTTGATCGTGGCAAAGAGAAAGAAATGCGAGGTCCACAAGTAGTTTGGCTTTTTTGATAATTTCATAGACGAGCCACTTACGTATATTCTACAATTTTCTCAAAAGTTTTTCATGTAATTTAACCTCTTCTGATGATGATTCGCACAGCTCGAATCGAAACGTAAAGTTTTAGCAATAAATAATCGTTTTGCTATACAGCTGACTACCTAAAAATTCGTTGTTGATTGTTATAATGCGCTGTGAAAGTCTACGTAAAATCATATATGTTATGTTGTTCAGTTTGTTTAATTTTTGCTCCTTACCAACAAAAATATCACCAACAAGAACGTTTTGATTTACGTTGTCAACAATAGAGATTTATGCAAGATAATATGACGTAGCACTGCTCAGATAATATTTATACAGTAAAACCTCTCTACAACACTATTATACGGACCGAGAAAAATTATCGTTGTAGAGGGATTTATCGTTATATCGGATATCGTTGTAGAGGGATTTATCGTTTTATCGTTTAGAGGGATTTATCGCTATATCGGATATCGTTGTAGAGGGATTTATCGTAATATCGGATATCGTTGTAGAGGGATTTATCGTTATATCGGATATCGTTGTAGAGGGATTTATCGTTATATCGGATATCGTTGTAGTTTGCTATATGGACCAATAGCATAGATAAGGGATCGGCCCAGGGCCCCCCCCCACCCAATGGATATCAAAATACATTATTTTCTCCAAGCCCGCAACACAATTTTCTTTGGGGCCACTTGAGCCCCCCTCATGAGTTGTCAATTGTTACACTACTGGTTTCGACGTAAGTTTTATTCACAACTTGATGGTTGAGGATGAAACGTACCTCAAAACGAGCTTTTCGACTTCACGCTTCTAATGTTTATTTCTACTTATAAATATGAAGATTTGATACTATGAAACTGTGTCTAAATTATTTGGCTAGTAGGAAATAAATATATTGGGACACAATGCGAATATTTTATATCTTGTTTCCTTAATTTTAAATATTCGTTTATTATTTTTAAACCACTGATTCAGAATTTCTAGTTTTAATTTTGCCTTGATGAAGAGGTTTTCTTGTGACATATCTCCAAAAATCAGACCTATATCATCCGCAAGTAAGTTTGCATCATCCTCAATGTCAGTAATATCATTTATGTATATGAGAAACAATAGCAGCCCAAGTATGAAGCCTTGGGGGACTCCACATATATTTGGTTTTTGATTAGAATTTATGTGATTTATTTTAAATATTCGTTTATTATTTTTAAACCACTGATTTAGAATTTCTAGTTTTAATTTTGCCTTGATGAAGAGGTTTTCTTGTGACATATCTCCAAAAATCAGACCTATATCATCCGCAAGTAAGTTTGCATCATCCTCAATGTCAGTAATATCATTTATGTATATGAGAAACAATAGCAGCCCAAGTATGAAGCCTTGGGGGACTCCACATATATTTGGTTTTTGATTAGAATGTATATGATTTATTTGCACAATTTTAGTTCTACCTGTTAAATAACTATGAAACAATTTAAGCACATTATCTCTAACTCCATACATTTGCATTTTAATTAATAACAATGATTGGTCTATTTATAATATCGAAAGCCTTGCTTAAGTCAAAGAATATGTCTATAACGAATGCTTTATTTTTAATATTATTAACTGTTTTAATGAGGACATCCTCTGTTGTCCAATTTTTTCGGAACCCATATTGTCTTGAATTTAATATATTATATGTGTCCAAATATTTCAATAGCCTATTGTATAATAGTTTTTCAAAGATTTTTGAGAATATAGGAATTATTGAGATTGGTCTATAGTTGTATAGACATTTCCTATCCCCTTTTTTAAATATTGGAATAACTTTACTTGTTTTCATTTTTATTGGTATATATGACGTCTCAAGGATATTATTAAAAATCATATACAAGGGCTTTACTAATTCTCCGGCACAAAATTTTACTAATTTTAGTTTAATGCCATCAAGCCTTTCACCCTTATTTTGTTTAATTTTTTGAAGTTCCTTTTTTTTATTTCTTCTTTTGTGAATTCTGCAAGATACATGCTATTTCTCGTGATTCTACTCATTGATAATTTGTATTCACCACATTATTATTTGATTATGTAATTTCTACTATTATATTTACATAAAAATCATTAAAAACATTTGCATGAGTTTGTATGTCCGTTATTTTGACATTATTTATATTTATTACTAATTTTGTATTTAAATTTTTATCTTTTTCCCAATATTTATATTTGTCCATTATTTTTTTGGATCTTTAGTCATAAATATATTATTATAATGAATATTTCTTTGCTTTTAATTATTTTATTTACTAGATTTCTTTTTTTTAAATATTTCCCAATCATTTTTGGTTTTGGTTCTCATAAATTCTATATATGCTTTATTTTTACTTTTTAATTTTTTTTGATCAGTTTTCCAAACCATGGTTTATCTAAGTATTTTGTTGTTTTGATCTCCTTATATACAAAACATTTTTCGCAAGTAATCCTCAATGTATCCATAAATTTATCGTACAATTCATCCCCAGATCTATTATTTAGTATTTCCCAATTGATATCTATTAACAATTTACAATTTTTTTATATCTCTTCTGGAAAAATTTATTGTTTTTATATTTTGTCGTTTAGAAATTTTTTCATTTGTCAATTTTATTAGTATTGGTTTATGATCACTTATATGTGTTTTTAATATTTTTTCTTCAGTCTGTATGTTTACAAAGCATAAATCTATTATACTTTGTGATCTATCATCTACCCTTGCTGGTTCGTTTATTTTATTTTCAAATCCCAATGATTCCATGAGGTCTAATAATTTTTCTTTGTTTAAATTTTCATTTTCCATTCTGATATCATCATCATTTTACTCATTGTCATTAGCAATGCTCCTTAAATATTATATTTATTAGTGGCATAGTTCACTCCATGTAACTTAAGGGATTGTTTGCAAAATGTTTGGTGATTGCGAAAATGTTGCTAACAGCTGTTTCGATAACTACATATTATCCTCATCCACATATGACGACCTCCGTTTAAGGCAGAAATAATGATGCTCTTACAGAAGGCCTCAGAATGCTATCAATAAAGCTATTAACAACGATTCTTCCAATATAACTGTATTTCCTGAAATTATTATTGTTTTATTAGTCCTTAAACATTTTAATTTCGGATATTCTTTTTATTTATTCCACAAGGTTCGAATTCTTCGCAGAGTTATAGTTCTTGGTGCAGCATGATGCGACGTTTCTGTCCTTCTACCTAAAACTATAAACGAACTCAACTGCAACAAAGGGTGTAGTATATGACTGTTTTATATATGTAGTATACTATAGTATACTGTTGTATACATGTAGTGTACTATAGTATACTATTGTATACATGTAGTGTACCATATTATACTATTGTATACATGTAGTTATTGTTGTATACATGTAGTTATTGTTGTATACATGTAGTTATTGTTGTATACATGTAGTTATTGTTGTATACATGTAATGTATTGTAGTATACTGTTGTAAACGTGTAGTGTAGTCTAGTATAATATAGTATACATGAAATGTACTGTAGTATACATGCAGTGTACTGTAGTATACATGCAGTGTACTGTAGTATACTGTTGTAAACGTGTAGTGTAGTCTGGTATAATATAGTATACATGCAATGTACTGTAGTATACATGCAGTGTACTGTAGTATACAGCAATAACTGTAGTATACATGTTCAAAATATTATGTAAGTATTACTACAATGCCCGATAATTGGGCAAACCTGAGAAAATTTTATTACAGAATATGATGTTTTAAACTGTAGTCAAAGCAAGTTAACTTGTGGTGTTGACAGAATACAGATTTAACATTATTAGTTTTCAAAAAGTATAAATTAATTATAAAACTTAATCCGATGTCAAGTTAAGGAAGTAAAAGACGATCACATTAATGTGCATCGAAGATAGCATTCTTTTATTATATTATGTTATATAAAGTTTAGGAAAACATGCTTTATAGATTCTGAGATTCAATATTTGTAGGCTAAAATATGCACGCTTTTAAATAGAAGATAGAAAAAATACAAAAAGTTGTAGAGTAGGTAAAACATAAAACTTTTTTCTATTTATGTATCAACACATTATTATAATAAAATAAAATCAACAATAAATTTAAGCAAAACATTACAATGCCTTGAACGGAAGTCGGGGTAAAAAGAATTTATTTTTATAAAGAATGAATTACGAATTAATAAACTTGACAACCCCTGATACTAATAATCATTTAAATATAATTGGTATGAAAGATCATAATCGGGGCCTGCTCACCGCAAAGGCGTCCAAAGCCCGGGCTTTGGGACTAGACTCTAGCAGGAGTGGGAACTGCACGGTGAACAATCCTTCTGCGCATGTGCGTGGTCCACGCACATGCTCAGAATAGAATCTATCCAGTCCCAAAGCCAGTGCTTTGGACGCCTTTGCGGTGATCAGGCCTTGATCACAATTGCTTATATTTATCAGTCATCTCCAAGAACGCTTCAAATACAGTTATTTTTTGTAGACTCTAAACAAATTAACATAAATTATATGTTAAATTATTCGTTTAAGAGTGTTAACAAATACACGACGATCCACAATAATCTCCCCGAAAGTAAAAATTTACATCTGGAGAACCAGCTGAGCCATAAACTGTCATTTTCGGGATTCCTTTGCATATAATCCAAGGGTCAAAATTAACTTTTTAAATCAGGTGCACAAGTGCACCAAAGTCTTGTGATTTAGGTGCACTAAATACTAGTTAGCTGTACAAATAATTAACAGAATAGAAAGTAAACCGACATTAAAAACAGGTAAAATGTAAGTGTAGCAACTATATTTAAGCATGTAAACTACAACAAAATGCAACTTTTCAAAATAATTGAACATTCGTATGTAATAAAAAAAAATTCAAAGCAAATGCAGATACATTGAGAAAATTATATAAAATTATTCCGTAGGTCACTGTTCTTGAAAAAAAAAGTAAATTGCCATAGTTTTCAATAGTTAAGTACACAGTGTGACCCAAGTTAAAAATTTATGTGCACGGATGAAATTTCATGTGTACAATGCACCCGTTCATTACATTATTTTTTTTTTGTCTCTTAAAGGGGAATATCCTATTTTTCCCTGAATATACATCATCAAAAGCCGTCCCTATGCGTGACTGCCCCTGTATAACTCACCTGTATACAGCTATGCATACAGGTGAATTAGTGCCCTTACGTTCTACTGCTCCTGCATCCAGCTGTTGCGTAGACAAAAATGTGCTATGCATTCAAAAATCGAATGAGGCGATTATACGCAAAAAGAATCCCTATAGATAACCCCAAAATATGGGCTTATTAACTCAACTGGCTGTCAAGCTATAAACTTTTACTTTCAGAGAGATTGTTTATTGATATACAGCGAAACTCACAGAGTTGCCCTGCATATCTTGCACGTCTTAAAACAACTCCATTAGCAATGAATGACGCGTAAACTAACATGCTCATATGTTTAACTCTGCCTCCAAGTTTGCTCTTAAATATCGTTTCTCATCCCTCATATATTATTCTATACTACCAGAATATACTTTAAAGCTTTAAGCTAAAGCATGAAGTCGAGAAAGTTTTCTATGAACGTTGACATTTACAACGCTGAACAAGTTATTATTTTTCTACGTGGAACATCGAGCAATATTTATAAAATTCTGGTAAACGTGACGATCACGCATACAGCCAAAAGTGAATTGTAAAACACATGCTATAAAACAAGTGAACTTGTTATTTTTTTTCACAAAAAACAGATAATTTTTATTACAAAGAAATCACTTATATTTGTTTGTTTTACTATTGATAGAAAACAAATGGTAGATACATAGTAACTTGACAACGAATCAAGGTATGTATGTATTTAATTTTAAAGTGTATGTATATTGAAGTATATAATAAATTTATGAATACAAGGATAATAAATAAAGAATTATGCACTTGAAACTTGCATTTCGGGTTTTTTTTTGTATGCGTTGTATTTGTAATTCAGCCTCATCATGTTTTTGAACACAAAGGCGACTATCAGGTACCGTCAACAGGGGGTGACTTTGTCTCATTTTTCACCTATTTTTTTTCTTTAAAACCCTGAAACTGGGTGAATTTTCCATTAAAAAAAATATTGATTTCCCATATACTTAAGGGTTTTGTAGATAACTTTATATGCACTTTTGAAATTTTGGAAATTTAGAAGTGCAATTTTTTTTTCAGAAAGTGGGACAGTCTCACCAAGGCTTTGGGTGACTTTGTCTCATGTATTAAAAATCATTCAATATCTCTTCACAGATGGCCTGGATACAATGCCATCATTATATTCATAGCCGGGGAGGGTAGTTACGGGCTCATAGATAGTTTGACAGAGCGGGTAAAAATATTGAAAATATTCTTTATCACCTTTCCACATAATGTAGTAGCGAGGTTTTCAAAGAAGTTGATCACAAGCAAATTTCGCAGAAAATGCATAGAAAAAAATTATAGGGATACCACGTTCAATAACTAAAAATTTTAAAATTAAGCATTTCATATTCAAGGCAATACTTCTACCTACCGGATTCAGGTTTTATTAAAATACTTCGACGAAACAGACAGAGATTATCGCCACTTTTACTTTTCACCGTTTCGTGGGATTAAGTCATCCCGAATTGATGGTACATAGCGAAATATTTAATAAAAGTTTGACAATAACTAATATTTTTATACACCAACCATTTGAAAATGAAACGATTTTTTGCATTTAATCTTAAAACTGAGAAACTAAATATCAATCAAGCTTATGATTTGAGCTAACCTGGTGGCAACAGATGATGACAAAAATTTAAAAATTGTAAAGATATACTCTTAACATCTGTTTATCTTATGACCCAACTTACGTTAATATAAAAAACAAAGCTAAAACAATAATCTATATTTTAAAAAATTACGTATTTTATAATAATAATAATTCATTTATTTACTCGGCAAGCAAAAACGTACAATATAAAAAACATATCATAATTCTGTGGAATGTGCACAGATGGAAATGGGAGAAAAGCATAAATGCCTAACATGCTGCCGCCACTCAACGATCGCACAAGTGGCACAATCCTACTTCAGTATTTAAAATTAATCAAAAGGTATAAACTGATGAAAATTCTTAAATCCAAAGTGAAAACATTGTGTAATTAAACGATTAAGGTATATATTGCATGCAATTTAAAATAAAGAACAAACCAGAATTACAAGTAGACAGCACCATGGCATTATATAATATAAATTATGAAAAGAAACGACCAAAATTAGCATAGTGTAGGGACATGTATTTTAAAACATACTTTAAATTTTTAATCTGCATATGGTTGAGATTAACTGGAGATATATACGAGATGTGACCTTTTATTTATTTTCCCAGGAGATATTGTATTAATGAGTTTTTAAATTCTTTAATGTTCTTACTTTTCTTAATATCTGTGGGTAATGAGTTCCACTCTCTAATTCCATAGTAATTAATAGATTTTGCTCCCATATTAGTTCTTATTTTACAGACATGTAATTCATGATTTAGTGTAGTATTTTTTTACTTTCCCTTCTATCTATTTTTATTGTATCCTTAGGTTTGTTGTAAGTTATTCTCTCAAAGATTTGTTGCAATATTTTGAATCTGTGCACATTTTGTGCATCAAGATTGCATATTTTTTTGTAATAGTTTCTATGGTTTTATTTGATTTTGATGCAATAGTTCTCATTACTCTTCATACTATGGACTGTATCTCTTTTACAAGAGTTACCCAAGGAGCAATTTCCGTAGTTTAAAGAACTGTAAACCAGAGAATAGTATAAATTAATTCCTATTTTTTCGGGTATTGCTTTGATTATTCTTGCTATTGCACCCACGCCTCTTCTCAATTTTTACGTGCGTTTTATTTGTTCATTCCAATTTAAATTTTCATGTGTAGTCACTCCTAAAAATTTCCGCTCTTGAACTCTCTGTATCTCAGTCCCGTTAATATATAAATATTCTGTAATTTTCCATTATTTCAATCCTTTTGTCTTTATTTCTAAATATTATGTATTTTGTCTTATCCGTGTTGTACATGAAGTTGATTGTCAAGAAACCACTTTTTCAGAAGCTCCACCAAACACTTAAATAGTCCGTCCAGTGATCTAGGTCTTATAAGAAATCTAACATCATCTGTATACAGATCTATTTCTTGAGCTGTTTCTGTAATATCATCTATATATATATATATATATAGGATAAATAATAGGGGTCCCAGAATGGATCTCTCAGTGCACTCCGTAATTGTTGTACATTAGTTCGGACTCTACAGATCCCACTTTTACTATTTGTTGACGTAGACTTAAATATTTTTTTAAAAGGGCCACTACTTTTCCCCTGATTCCATATCCCTCCATTGTTTAGAAGTTTTTCTCTGTTTACAACATCAAATGCCTTTGATAAATCGAAGAATAATCCCAAAATATATTCATTATTTTCTATTTTTTTTTAATCATGCCAGTTATGTTCAGTAAAATCGTTTGATTTATCCTTAAGAAATCCATATTAATTTTTTGTCTCGCTCCTATTTTACTTCTCTAGGGAAGTTTGCTCCAGTTGAAGGTACCTCGTCCGCTGTCTGTGAGACATCCCTTGGTGTCCACAGGGTAGTGTTTTGCGTCCTTTACTATTTAACGCTTTTCTCAATGCTTTGTTTGCCTTGGATATCATCCTACACTGTGGCCTATGCGGATGATGTTTCCTTCTTTTACTCTGGCACTGATCTTCACTCACTCACTCATACTACAAATTTGGAGTTGATTACCATTAGGAAATGGTTTGTGATGAATAAATTAATAGTAAATTATAATACAACTACAATGGTACTTTTCTTTCCTCATTCAAAGAAACTCCCATTGCCTTTACCAGAAATATTGTTTAATGATACGGCGTGTTCATACTCTGACTCTATCAAGGCTTTAGGTGTTATTGTAAATAAAACGTTAAACTGGAATGATCATGTAAATTATATTTGTTGGAAAATAAGTAAAAGCTTGGCTATAATATTTAAATTATCCTATTTTCTTCCACTTCGATTTCTACTTCAGTTATATGAAGCTCTTGTCTCTCTTCATATCTATTATTGCTTTTAGTTTGAGGAATCTCTCGGCCACAAGTTTGCGACGACTTACAACTTTGCAGAATAGGTTTTTCAGCTTTGCGTCAAATTTGCAAGGGGAGCCATCTATTTCTACTGCACGTTTTAGTATTCTTCCCATCTCAAAATTTCTAGAATATAGGGCTTCTATTTTTATGTTCAATGTTATTAAATTGGATTTGAATTACTTTTTATCTTTCCATAATATTAATCACCGATATCCTACTCGCTCTGCTGATAGATTTTATATTCCTTTCGCAAGAACTAATTTTCTGTTCTATGACATTAAAATTGTTGGCCCCAGATTCTGGAACTCACTTCCTATGGCTCTGCTGTCCATAAATAGTTTACCATTGTTTAAATGCAATCTGCTTATTTACCTATTGTCCTTTTAAATTTGTATTTACGTTTTCCTTTTAATCCTGTTTTTATTTGTTTATATACTTATTTTGTCAATACGATCGCTGAGTTGCCGTTTCCGATGATGGTGGGAACTTGTCAGGCCTTTAGTTGCCTTTTTCCCATCCCCATTCCCGGCATTTATATTTCCTAAACAGTTATCATTTTAAGGTATATTATCGCTAATATTTCTTATTTATGTATCTTATTATGTATTATCATTATTATTATTATGTATATCTTACGTACCTTATTATGTATTATTATTATTTTCTATAACTTATGTACCTTATTATGCATTATTATTATTATGATCTATAACTTATGTACCTTATTATTTTTATTATTATTATTATCTGCACCTTATGCACCTTATTATGTATTATTATTATTTTCTATAACTTATGTACCTTATTATGTATTATTGTTATGTATATCTTATGTACCTTGTGATGTATATCTTATGAACCTTGTTATGTATATCTTATGTACCTTATTATGTATATCTTATGTACCATATTATGTATATCTCATGTACAATTTTATGTATATCTTATGTGTATATATTTGATGCCTGGAAAATAAATTTGAATTTGATATTATATCATTTTTCCAAGATAATCTACTATCCTATTAAATAAAATTTTTCTAATATTTTAGCAAATGTAGAGATTATAGATATGGGTCTATAATTATTTATATCTGTTTTATTACCTTCCTTGTATACTGGTACTACCTTTGAAATTTTTAAATGTTTAGGAAATAGTATGGCTGTTTCTAATATTCTGTTGTATATAACGTAAAGGGGATATAAAATTTCATTCGAGCATAATTTTATTATTTTTGGTTTTAATTCATCCATTTCTGCCATCTTATTTTCTTTTATATTTTTTAATTCCTTTTCAATCTCATTTAATGTCGTTTCTCCCAAATACATGCTATTAACATTACCATTATTATAAACATTGAATTCTTCATCTTCTTGATGTTTCCTTCATTTATTGTTTGTTCAGCTATATCTGCGAAAAAATGATTATGTTATATCTCGTTGCCACTTCTCTTTCGGTCTTTACAATATCGTTATCAATTGAAAGCATTATTTGACTTTTTTTTCGATTTTCTTTCTTCGGATTTCCCGACAATTCATTAATATTGTCCCATTGTTGTTTCCTGTTTTTGTTTAGAAATTTTTCTCTGCAATATTGATTTTTCTTAAGTCTTACAATCTTATTGATTTTGTTTCTTATTTCGTTAAAATCTGTCCAATCTTAACTATTTCCTGTC
>QLNU02015003.1:75376505-75394901 GCA_006491805.2 Dysdera silvatica
GTGGAATTCATTACCAAACGAAATAAAAAATATTACATCAGATACTGAATTTAGAAACAAATTAAGAAGACTAATTATAAGAAATGAAACTTAAGCCAGTATAGGGAGAGAGGGAATTAACCTTAGGTTTTGCTACTCTTCCTCCATGACAGAAACTAGTAGCATGGAAAATAAAAGTGTTGTATTGTATATTATAGTGTATGATAGACATTGAAAATGAAAATTTGATTTTCGTTTTATTTTTATGGTGCTTGGTTGGTTTAATTTTTATGATGCAGGACAGCAAAGGTCATTGTGTTCCAAGCAAGCTAAGACTATACTTAGGGTTTAAATTAAAAGAGGGATTATATTTTTTATTAAACAGATTGAAAGATAAATAAGTATGTACAGAAGAATCATTAGTAATATTTTAGCATCCTACGCATCCTAAGGTCACTGTTTTTTCTTGACAAAACCACAAATTCTAACGGGAAAATCCCCATGCTTATTGCATTTTATTGCAGTAATTTTCCATGAAGCTGAATCAATGCATATTAAGAATTTAAAAAAAAACTATTATTTATAAAATTATTGTGCTTATATATTTCAATTTTAACTGTATTAAAAAGTTATTAAAAGCAAATAGATCGGCCGACATTAGATCAAACTAAAACACCAACCTGAAAATAAGAATAAAGAATTACCATAGGTATTGCAGAAGATGCAGAGTAAAGAATGATATTAAATAAAGATACCTAAGTTAGAAAAATATCTTACATTATTAATTTAAATTATTTATTCTGTAAAGTTAACTAAGAAAATTATGAGCAAATTCAAATCATAAACATACGATAAATTGCTCGCAAAGAACAAAAATGATTTCACGGTGTCCTGGTGGAAACCGAACATAGGACCTCTTGATATCCGGCAAAGGGCTCTTCCAACATTATCGGATATGATCAGAAAAATTTCTCGACTTTAACATCACGCTTGTCTTGCTTTTCGGACGTTCGCTTCTTTGCATCGATTTGGTTTAAAAAGCAGTCCAGGCACTGCCCCATTTAAAATCTCGTCTATAGTGAAGCTTTGTATGCTCTTGCAGAGGGGAGGATGATCGGTCGCCTGTAGCTCAGTTGGAAAAGCCTTTATCCAGATACCAATAGGTCTTGGGTTCGATTTCCGCTAGGTACTATGGAATAATTCTTTCCTTTGCAAGCAATTTATCATCTAATATCATCATCGGCTATGATGAAAAAAATTTCTCGACTTTAATATAAAATTATGTTATAGAGTCTTGAGAGTTTCCTTTATGTAAATCATAATCCTTTATAATTTTTTGGATATATTAAAATATGAATAATTTGACTTTTTTACCCTCCAATTGTTTGATGTGTATATGCGTTTATACGCACTTGTTTTATTTACAACTTATAATTTTTAGTTTCATTGAATATATATGGAACACTTTTTAAATCTTACATATAATATCTGGCATTGCATGCGCTTTTCAAATGTATGCAAGTAATTTCCCTCTTTCAAGTGTTTTGAATATTTGTGGTTCTTTCTTTTTCATGATTATAGGTTTTTAATATTTCGTTATGAAATTCTGAAGTGGGGATATTTTTATTCCAGTGTTGCCGATATGCGTAGTTATCGCTACTTTGCTGAGAAAATATCCTCCAATATTTTTCCAATTTTGGCCCCAGAGAAGTTTGGTGATGACATGTGGAAAGCATCACCGAAACCCCAAAATTTATTTAAAAGTCGATACCGGCATTTTGGATCGAAAACAACTTCCTCGGGCCTTATTTATGATCTTGTGTATTGCCAATTTCTTTATCCGCTTCCATTTATGTAGATGGGCCTTGGGAATCTTTTATTTTAAAAGCTCTTAGAGGAAAAATACTTACCTTTCTTCTAAACTATAATAGCAATATAAATCATTTAAAAACTTGTGGATGGAAAAGGAAAAAACTATAAAGGAAAGTACAAAATCGATTTATTCATCTTGCACCCTATTTTAGAGACCAAACTCACGAATATTTACTAGATAAATAATATTTTTCAAAAATCTTAACTTCCACTTTAAAATATTCAAAAATATAATAAAAGAGATTAATGGAGAACAGAAGTTTCAGTAAAGGTCCTAAGCTGGTTTTGCGTAATGATATTTACTTGGGCACCCTAACATATTATTTCGAACAATTACATTCTAATTCTCTGCTAGTACTGTTCAAGCTTTAGGGTGCAAAGGTCATGCCTCGCCGAGACTATTGCTATTTTCCTATTAATTCTAATCTCTAAAGGCCTGGGGAAACAACCCCTGGACTACGGTGAGAAGGTACTCTGTAAGGATTTTTTTTTGTACAGGTGAGTGTCGAACTCGGGATAGCATCACGCTAGGTAGAGCCATAACCACTTGACCATCTAAGAACCTATGCTGATCTTTTATTTGAAATGTGATGAGGTTGTTTATGTAATAATTACATTAATTGTGACCATTTATATCAAGAATGGTATCCTGAAAAATTCATATAATTAATTAATTAATTAATAAATATAAGACCCCATTTGTTCTGCATATGTAATTCTACCAAATAATTTTCAGTGAGAACTAGTTTTTTTTAATTTCATAGGATGTTGAATATGCTTCTGGCATTGAATTTACATTGCAACAGATTACGTAAAAAGTTATCACTTAAATATTGTTTATAGACACTGTTGCTGGTAAATTCAAATTATTCAGAAATATTTTGAATTCATAATAACTCATGAAGTAATGGCAATAATAAATTTATCCGCATGTTGATTTTTTAAATATGACTTTTACATCTTTCTTAAGACTTTAGTTTACATATGAAAAGACATGGTAAAAATAGCAAAAGGCAGGTAGGGATTGTAAAGTGCCACATAGAGTAAAACTGTCTGGAAAATTTCATTTAAACTTTCCACAAGATTTGCAAGTTTTTATACACACATATTAAAAGAAATACGTTCTGGAGAAACTCAATTTAAAGTTCTAAGCCATTTGAAAATATATTTCAAAGCTTTTTTACCTTTCGCCACTGTAAGTTAAATTTTAGACGAATTTTTTTATCCGGTTGGTTTAACGTCTAAAATAGTATTAACGTTTTCGGGAATGATAGAAAAAACATCAATTTTTCGAAATCTTTAAAAGTCATAAATCACTTTAATTCGTTTCTGTTCAATCGTGGCTAAATGATTAATACCATGACATTTGAATCCTCTGGGCTGTTGTCTCTTTCAACTTAACTTACAAGTTAGTTTTGTATAAACGAATCATGTATCTCAGATCACGTTAAATAATCTCTCATCCCAGAAAAACTATCGCGCAATTTTAAGGGCCTGCAAACAGAAATGCACATAAAACTGTTCTGTTTCTTCCTAGAATTATATTTAGCATTGTTGTGAATCAATATTATATGTGAATGTAAATAAAAGGCACCCTGAATTCAAATTAAAACAACATGATATACACAAGTCGTGATAGAGAATTTCGAAACGGCTTTCTAACAAATATCCTAATAAAATGCTATATAAATACATGATATAGATGATGTTGCGTAAACAATATTTCTTGGGTGTCTGGAAGAAGATAGCCCAGTGAGAGAGAGGGAGATAACTTTTTCCAGAGCATTTAGAATAACACATTATTATGTTACAGAAGGAAGAAATGTGTTCCAAACGCAGATTGGATAGTTTTTTCTGCTGTATTATGATACATAAAAACAAAAATATTAGTTATAATAACGAAACATAATCGCCGCGCATCAATAACAAAACAGAAATAGATATTTTCTGAAATTGATAGCATGTTTTCTGTCGAAAGCTCTTAATGATGTTTTCATTAATATGGCTGCACCAAATAAATCTGTTATAATTAGCCTTCCATTAAATTAGTGCAGTGGGTTACAACACACATCAAATATTAAATGGGTAATCGTTTCAACACAAATGACATCAAATATTATAGGAAGCGTTTCAGATCGATTCGTATGTGTATTTCATAGCTCAGATGAATAAGAAAATTTGATGACCAACATCGTAAACGAATAATACGTATCATGTATTATAATACGTATTAACGTATCATGTATTATAATACGTATTATGTGGTAAACCGAACTATTTACGAAATATAGAATGCACCAAATTTACTAGTAGCTTATATAAATATACGAAATTAATAGAATTTATATTGAATAAATATGAAAAATTTACCAATTGCCTAAAGTAGCCGTAGTTTATATTAACCATGGCATTCACTATTTAGAACGGAGACGAATCACCATTTTTATTAAAAGATTCACCTTTGAATTGCGTTATCTCAAATGCGTTTGATGTACAAGGTCTTTATAATTAAAGTTCCACTTTGAAATGGCCATAAAATGAAAACTACTGGACCAAATGTTATCAAACTTGGTAATAGCTTACAGGAGGTCATGGGATTTTATTTTCTGTAAAAAAAAAGTAAGTAAATAAATAAATAAATAAATAAATAAAAATAAAAGTTAAAAAATCACCACCAGCAGGAATGGCACTGTATGCAATATTGTTAAACGAAATAAGACATGAAGACATCGTTTTAAAACGTTTTTAATCGTTTCTAAAACGTGTTACAAAGCATGTTGAATGTGGCGTCCACCATTTTCTGAAAGCAAGTTAAATCGCATTACTGCGTTCTCAACAGCAGCTCTTAGCATATCAGGAGGAATGTTGCGGACATGTCGGTGTATCGCATCTTTCAATTCCGCCAAATTGTTTATGTTATCACCATAAACAATTTGCATAACCCCACAAAGAGTTTCGTTTTAGAAATAATTAAAAACGTTTTAAACCGATGTCTTCTTTTTTTTTTATTTTGTTTAACAATATTGCATACAGCGCCATTCCCGCTGGTGATCATTTTTGAACTTTTATTTTTTTCATTTTATTATATTTTTTTTATTTTATTATTTTATTTATTTATTTTTTATTCGGAAAATAAAATCCCATGACCACTTGTAAGCTATTACCAAGTTTGATAACATTTGGTCCAGTAGTTTTCATTTTATGGCCATTTCAAAGTGGAACTTTAATTATAAAGACTCCGTATATGAAGAAATATACTTATTGGATGTTTTCTCATTCTCTTTTGGTTTTCTAAGCAAGAACGAGAGCAGAAGGCCATGGTTTAGGCCAGATGATACAGAAGAAAAGAACATGAGAGCCAAAGCAGCATACGAATCTTTATTGACAGTAATCGTGCGAATACCTGAAACTGCAGAATACGACGAATTCTCTCGAGATGTGAAGGTAATGGCAAAGGAAGAATTCCATTCCGATTTTGGCCAAGAAGAGGTACATAATATATTTTTTCAATTACATTATTTTTTCCTTCTTTTTTTTTTCGTTCATGGATAAAACTTTATTTCTATAATAATTTGACAGTCGCATTTTGAACCCTGGTTCGAGTCCAGGACGTGGGCGATGTCTTTTTTTCTCCTGTGCCCAAAATGGCTCTAGTATGGGATTCAAAACGTGGGTGTTGAATTATTGTCATAGTGAAAATCCCAGCCTCCAAAAAAAAAAATAAATAAATCAGAAAATCTCGCCACGGTGGCTTTGTGGTTCGACCATAATATTGGCAATTGTGGTAACACTGAGAAGGGTTTTAAAATAACACTTTATTTTAATTTATTTTAGTTATGTTTTCGTTATTTATTTTAGCTTACATTACAATGCCAAAAGTGAACATTACGGATTGCAAGTGGATAGATATTGCTTTCACACTTACATACGTTTTCCAACAAATTGATTTTTGTCTTCGCTATTGCAGTATTTTTACATTATTGTAGTATTATTACAGTATTTTTATAATAAACATCTACAGTTGTACTCGGTTATAATATACACGGATATAATGAATGGTTTCATCATTCAAATGTCCTTCATGGTTATATCAAACAAATAATTTTTTAGCTTTATTTAATATTTACTATACATAGCAAATTCATGCAAAATAGATGCTAGTGTAATTACCTTTTTAACTATTAGTCTCTGAGCAAACTTCCTGGGGCCTAAAGTACATAGGGTTATTGAATATGTTATTTATTTTACAAGGGGTGGTATGTGCATAAAAATACGGAAGCTAACTTTTTATACGGGCCTTAAACCAAAAAAATTCAAATTAGGAAAATATTGCACTGTATCTAATAATTCAAATAAGGAAAAATATGTATTTCTGAGCGGCAGATTTGTGGATTTACTAAAACTTAAATTTCATTATTTATAATATTTTATTGCTGTTTTGATGAGTATTTTTGCAAAATAATGTTAACTTTGTTACTTATAATTTGTAAATAAATATTATTTGTTTACTTATAAGTAAAGACAACGTTATAAGCGTAAGTAATGTTGAAAATTTTTATTTGAGCGTACATTTCTGGCGGACTTAGCGGTCTTTCGTCAAGACGGCAAGTCCGCCAAAAACGCACGTTGAAATAAGAATTTTCAACTGTACTTACGCTTATAAATTTGTGTTTATTTATAAATTTGTGTTTATTTATAAATTTGTGTTTATTTATAAATTTGTGTTTATTTATAAATTTTATCTGCCAAGTGCTATTATCACTATGTCAAATTATCTTACATAGTGTTAACCTTTCGAACCATAGGTGTAACTTGGGGTTTAAATATAGCGTAAACTAGGGAGGGGGGCAAAAAATAAAAAAAAAATTATGGGAAAAAGTACGATTTTGCCTCCTTTCCAAAAAAACTTGGGGGGGAAAGTGCCCTCCTTTACCCTCGCCATATTACGCATATGTTTCGGACTACTTTTATAAAAAATGTGAAGCCCAGGCGTGAACATGTTTGAACGGCATGTAAACTCAGAATCAAAGTGCTAAATTATTTTTTCAATTTGTGGATGGTCCCTCTTTCTTTGGCGACCAAATCCGGAATTTTAATTATACAATATTTCAGCAAATATTTCACGCATGAACACGAAATAATTATTATTTTCTAATTGGAGATTTTATATTTTCTAATGGAGAATTTTATATTTTCTAATGGAGAATTTATATTTTCTAATGGAGAATTTGTATTTTCTAATGGAGAATTTTATATTTTCTAATTGGAGATTTTATATTTTCTAATGGAGAATTTTATATTTTCTAATGGAGAATTTATATTTTCTAATGGAGAATTTGTATTTTCTAATGGAGAATTTTATATTTTCTAATGGAGAAGTTTATATTTTCTAATTGGAGATTTTTTGATAGACGCCCGTATAAAAAAATAAAATTCGATGTAATTTTTTACATATACTGCATACAACAACTGCATACAAATAACATAGTCAACATTCTTACATGTTTTAAGCACTTTTTATCCTAAGAAATTTTATCTATGTCTAACGGTTAGAAAGATAGTTGCGGAAACATATATTTTGGGTCGCCCTGTATACGTAATGTCGTGGATATAATTAAACCATTTCGCTGGTATAATGGGCCAATTTTTCCCCTATCCTTTCGCTTTTATACTTTTATTCAAAGGCCTTACTTTTTTGTTCATTTTAGCAACAACAGTTTTTTTATATGAATAAAGACCAAAAGTTTAAGCAAAATTTCATTCTTTGACCTACTTTTAACAATTTTTCTTATAAAATGTCTTTTTTGGACTTGTCCTGCCATAAACGGTTATTTCGGCAATATTTTGTATTTTTATATGCTTCTTAGATATGCTGTATATGCATTTATACACAAAACCCCTCTTAACGGACATACATCAGCTACGGTCACCTCGTTTACACCTTCCCATAAAAAATCCCCGGGCAAAAAGTCTGGCATTCAGTTTCAATAAGATAGAGAACCTGGATACCATCGGTCTCGTATTATCACTTAAATTTTGACAAAATTGCTGGAACTGTCAAGAGTTTTTGAATAAAGAAGCAGTAGATATAAAAAGAGTCAAATATCTTTTTAGCAGCTCTAAAATGCAAAGTGAATTGACATTCGTTTCGACATAGTTTGGAAAACTGCCAAAATCTATGGAAATAAATATATTCCTTTGTTTTAACCATGAGACGTTAGGGGGAAGAGCCGTCTTCAAGGGAGAAAACCATGTATTCTCCCTTAACAGCAGATTTTTAGGGGCGGCAAAATGGGATTATTACAAAAAATAAAGTAATTTTGGGGGCTGTAAAACATGTTCGTCCCGAGCGGCATAATACTTAGCACAGGCCTTGGTTATAGACAATATCCTACACAGGGCCATGGTTAGTGGGGTGCAAGCTGGGCGGCCGCCCAGGGCCGCCAAAAAAGTGTAATGCAAATACCAAGAAATGTGGTTTTTAGCGGCTTTTACTTTCATACTTTCAACAGAGTATTTGGTCAATTGATCTTTTGCGTGTGACGTCATACTTCTCATAATGTAACTTTCAAATGGTAGGCAAAACGAATACACGTGTTATTAGTCAAATGTGTTATCATCAGGAGCCTATGTACATTATCATGTTTATTGTGGTGGACATATGACCACTTCAGAGACTTCTGGTTTCCGAAACTTGGCTGCATAAAAAGCTAGAAAAATTACTTTGCAAATTTTAACAGTACAATAAAAGCGGCTTTGTTTCTTGAGTTAATTTTTCATTAATTCGCTATAATTATAATAATTAGGGTAATAATAAATCATCATGATTTGTGTAAGATCAGTGAAGAACTTTATTTTGTAATGTTAAACTCTGTTCAATCGTTTTTCGTTGTGTTATGTCAAAACATTTTTAAGGGCCGCTAAAATCTGCTTTGCCCAGGGCCGCTAACACCGTAGGCATGCCCTAACCCTACGAGACCCTGTACTTGCCCCTCGTGGATATAGAAAAAGTTCTTGGTGGTGGTGGTGATGCTATAGCATAATTGTCCATGTTGTCCCTGACCATGTCAGAAACTATGTAATTGAAGAAAAACATTACAAAGTGCTTAAATAATCGGTTATTAGTCATGTGTTTTTATTGGACTTCATTTTGTGTATATTCACCCATAAGAAAAAAATCATCTTTTCAACTCATTCGATTTTAGATTTTTAACAACATGTGACTCATCGTCATCATCGTCGCCATCTTTAAAACAGCGAACACGCCATACACACACATTTCAAGTCCGCAAAATATCCGCATTATAATTATTATCGCATTACTTCCTTCCCACATTATGCCTTAAAAATAAACAAAGACGTCTTAAAACTTAACAACTGAGTTTCGTGGTATATTAAAGAAACTGAATCCGTAGTTGATATCCTTTTAGTTTTTATTTTCGTCATTTAGTTCAGTAATATAGTTCGGATTTTGGCCAAATTTACACATCGTTTAACTTGTCCTCTTTTCTTGCTGACCTTCTACAGTTTTTGATGGTACATATAACACGACTGTGGAAGACACGCTATATATATATCAGGAGATAAATGACGATCACACAATTTATGTGAATTGCTGTTCACATCATTTAACCTTCATCCTTTTTATCTCAGCAGTATGTTGACCAGTTATATATTATTACAGAATAGAGTAGAATAGTTGTGCGTGTGCTGCTATTTTGCTCAATGGCTCTGGCTTGGCCAAATTCCAAATCCTTTGTTCATCACAACAATTTTTATCGTATAAGAATTGATGGATGTTATTAAATGTATTTGGCATTTAGCTGCTTTTTTATGGAAATGAATTCCATGTATACCCTCCACTATAATATAGGATGACATATAATCACGGAAGCTCTGTTACTGTTTTCCATTCCTTTTATTAGATCTTTATTATTTTTCCTTTTATTATCATTCTTAATAAAACCTTTGACATATTTAGTTTATAAAAATAATTATGAAAAATTTAGCCCCTGATGAACACAGAGATTTATCGTAGACAATAAAACGTTGGAGATGAATTAAAGGCTGTTTATAAATAGCGGATGTACGTATGCACAGAACACCTTAAGAAAAGGCGGTTGGATGAAGTGGAAAAAGGCTTAAAAATGGAAGTAAGGGAATGGCGAAAAAAGGTTTGAACAAAGGAGAGTGCATGGCGATGGTCAAAAGTAACTCGGGTCCCTTAGGAACTCTAACGTGAAAAGAAGGTTTACATATAGCGTAACATTCTTAGTAAAGTTATGTAGAAAATTGTAGACGTAATGTTATTTAAAAGTGGTTGGGGAAAGGGAGACAGATGGAACACTGAAGCCAAATGCTTTCGTCCCCGCGGCTGTTGAACTTCTTTGGTTTCCGTGTTCAATCGGAGCAGAAGTATATCAAGAGTTTGTAAAATTCAATGAAAACGCATGCTTGTCAAAAAAGCTAATCAACAAAATGAAAAATCTACGTCAGAGATTAGTGCGAAAGTCTTATATCGTAATGACCGATCACTTAGTGACATGGAATAAAATATAGCCTGAATTAAATGAAGGTTTATGTACAGATAAACTTCAACTGTACCTCTCTAAATTTTGTAAAATTTTACCACAGCTCTCTTTAAACATGATAATGCCCCACCACATCATGTTCTATTTCGAAATAGAGTCATTCCTCTGAGTTTATCACTCTCATAAGGCCTCCAAACTCTCAAGAATTTTGCTCTACGTTTTATATTTTTATTCTTTTTACATTTGTGAGTCGAAGAGCAATAAGCTAGAGCTGAAAACCGACCATTAAAAAATCTAAAATATTTATCTATTTTGGGCTCATGGACCAGTACTACGTTTTTATGATCGTGTGATGCCTGCATTTCGACGTGCTTTTAATATTTTAAGATCGAAAAGTTTTCTAAGTTTTTAATAGTCCCATACATGTAATGAATTATCCTTAGAGTACAATACTTAAGCTATTTAAATAAAAAGGCTTTACGAAATGACTATGATAAGTGCAAAGAAACCGCCCAAAACCCTGAATAAACAAAATAGTTTATAATAAAAGGACGAGATTAAAGAATTTAGATGGTTTATATATTTGAAAAAACTGAAAATACGTATATTTTGAATTTTCTTTTTTATATCTATCTCAAAGTCTTCTAATTTACTTTAACTGAAAATAGAATGTCCATTTTATATCCAAAGATTGAAGATGATGACAGGAAAAAAAAAGTAAATAACTTTAATGTGAAAAGCTTTTCTATTAGGATATCTGCCTGACGACATATTTTTTTACAAAAGTAACCTAAAATAAATAATTAGATACGTTTCCATATGCCTAATTCTTACTTTAATTTTAATTTTTAAAGTAACTAAATTAAAAATACATAAACATGAGTGCAAAATGTAAAACAGCACATGTTTTATTTTATAACTCATTAAAACTGATTATCTCTACTTTTTACTAATTTTCCTTATACTAATACTTCCCCTATAACAATTTAACGTTCAATGCAGCCTGAGAAAAGAAAATAATTTCATCATAAAGGACCGTATTGCGCTACATTGATACCATTAATCTTCCCCATTATAAACCCTTCGTAAGACCTTTGATCAGAAATACAACGGCTTAAATATCATATTGCAATGGTGACTTGAGAATGCGATGAATGTTAAGTGTGCCAAATTTTAATGGTGTCATTAACGGAATGAGTTTTTATTTTTATTCTTTTGCCTGCGACATACAAGCTTTGATTTTATAGTAATAAACTAATGTTTGTAAAAATTGCAACACCATGAAGGACTCGTCCGAATTGAATGAAATTTAATGTACAAACGACCTGTGTTGATACAAATAAACGATTAAAATTACAAAGCAAAAAAACAATATTACATGTCGAAAATCAGTATTTGGTGAAGCCACCACGCGCTGCAATAAGTGATGCTATACGACGTGGCATGGAATCAAACAGATGTTGAATGTGTGCCTGAGGAAGAGCATTCCAGATTGCTTGTATGCGACCCCAAAGTTCATCTGTAGTAGCTATGGGACGAGGATCACGAGCGAGACGCCGACCAACGAAATCCCACACATGTTCAATCGGCGACATATCCGGCGAATAGGCAGGCCAAGGAAGAAGCTGTATCTGTTGTGATGAAAAGAAGTCTTGAACATTCCTGGCAATATGTGGGCGGGCATTGTCCTGTTGAAATACAGCTCCGGGAATGCCTTGAAGGAAGGGAACAACTTCGGGCTCCAGAACTTCATTGATGTACCGGTTGCTGTTAAGATTACCCACAATTCGTAGCAGCTGAGATCGTCCATGATACGCAATCGCACCCCAGACCATAACGCTGGGGGTTCGTCCACTATGACGTTGGATAATGCACTCCGGAAGGTGGCGTTCACCGGTATAGCGTCTAACACGGATGCGGCCATCACTGTACCCCAAATTAAAGCGGGATTCATCAGAAAACACCACTTGTTGCCAATCAGCACGCCAGTCTCTATGTCCATGAGCCCATTGTAGCCGCAGGCGCCGATGGTTTTGCGTCAGGAGGATCCTGTATAAAGGAACTCTTGCACGCAGTCCACGGTGCAGTAGACGCCGACGAATTGATGAAGCACACAATGATACACCTGTAGCAGTGCACCAACGTTCTGCCAACTGTCCAGATGAAGCAAAACGGTCCGTCACTGTGCTTCTGTTATGACCCATACAAGATGCTATTGCACGATAAGAAAACCCTCCTTCACGAAGGCCGATCATTCGTCCCCGTTCAAACTCCGTAACTTGCTGAAATGTCGCCCTCTTTCGTCGTAGAGGCATAGTGACGTCTCATGTAACGTTTACCACTAGCAGATAGCCATACACGCCCCGCTACAGCCCTCTATTTATACGGATCCATCAGCAGTTCAGAGGGCGCTGCTCAGCCCACGCAGAGGCGATGACTCTGAAATTCTAATCATTTGAATAGCATACCCTAATTTGCATTTCCTGAAAGTTTCAGGTCAATCAAGTGATTCCTTCATGGTGTTGCAATTTTTACAAACATGAGTTTATTTTTCTTAATTAAATAATTTTGCAATATATGTTTTTCTTCAGTTTACTCCTTAAAACATACTATATATTCTTTAGACTTCGCATTTAGACAAATATAAATGTATAATCATTGTGTGATGAAACGAATGAAGTGCATATTTATTGATATCGTATTTTGAACAAAATATTTAAAAGAATAGAGGAAAACAGATATTTACAATTAGTAAAAATACAACAAAACGAGAACGAAAGGAATAAAACTAGAAAATGTAGTATACAATACTTACCTGAAATACGAACAGACGTGGATTGCAACAACATCAATTACAAAGAAGCTAAGATGTGAAATGAATTTGTAATGGGAACACAAAATTAAAAAAGATTAATTTATTTAAAAAAAGACTAAGGGAAAAATTACTTTAGGATGATATACTACAGCCATTGAAATTTCTAACGCCATTTAAGTGAACTTAATATTGAACTAATTTTAAGAAAGCCATATTCTCCAAGGTTTTGGAAATATTTTTTTAGCTTCTTTCCTTTGAAGTCATACGGACACCAAATTATATCGTGCAATGATTTTACTGAAAATTTGTTTTATACTAATTATGTAATCAGTATGTTTAATGGTAGGTATGTTATTTTTACCCATTGATCTTATAAATAAAATGTATTATTATTATTATTATGTCCGTTATACATTATTGTATTACACAGCGTCTCAAGGAGATAATCACTATCCTCTTGATCTGGACTTCTTGGTTCAGTTCAAGTCTCACCCAGAAACCTGAGAACTGTCCATGTACCTTCTTAATATATAGGCGGTGCCCAGTAAGGCAGTTTTTTGTAGGTCTGTTGTCGTTATGTCAGTGATGTCCAGTTTTTCTAGGAAGTTCTTTAAATTAGGTGTGATGGCCCCACAGTGTATATATCACAATTAGAGTGGCTGTTACCGTTTTTTTCCAGAGTCTATTAATTTCTATTGCAAGGTCACGATATTTGGAGATTTTTTCGAATTCCTTCTCTTTAATTCTGCTGTCACCTGGCACCGCAATGTCGATGATAAATACCTATTTTTCCTTCACCAATGTTATGTCTGGTATATTGTGTTTTAAATGTCTGTCTGTTTAAAGCCGAAAGTCCCACAGGATTTTTATTTAGTCGTTTTCTGTCACTTTTTTGCTTCATGTTCCCAGTAGTTCTTGGTTACTGGGATCTTATAATTTCTGCAGATATTCCAGTAAATCAGGGTAGCCACTCTGTCATGTCTTTTTTTTGTAGTTTGATTTTGTTATTTTACTACAGCCACGGATTAGGTGATTGACTATCTCATCTTTTACATTACATAATTTGCATTTATTGTTCTTGCTTTGCTTTTGGATTTTTGATGCTATCGCATTCGTTTGTAGTTCTTGTTCTTGTGCAACAAAGATCAGTTTTCGGTTTCTCTCAGTTTCCGTTTCTAAAGTTTCCAATTGAAACCATCTCCAGTTATGTGGGCTATAGAGTTTTTCCTCAATCTTTTTCAAATATTTTCCACGGAAGGGTTTGTTTTGCCAATTTGTGCGACGTTTTTGAAGTTCATTTAGTTTGAAGCACTTTTTTGAGTCTGAAACCTTTATTAGCTTTCTTGAAGCCACTTCTACTAGAAGCTCCCCATTACTTTTATTTAAATATTCATTGAGGTCTCTTTTTTCCTCTTCAGAAATTCATTTAAATAGGAAAAGGTACCTTCCTCCTTCTCTCCCCAGTAGGTATAGTCTATCTAAGTCACTCCGTGGATGTAAAGCATGGTTTATAGTAATCCGTTTTCGTGTTTTCTGGTCCAAATTATCCAAGTCCATTAATGTCAAATTAATAATCCCTGCTGTGTATCTTATTACTGGTATGGCCTAATAGTTTATGGCTGTAATGGTGTTTCCTACATTCAATTTTGATTTCAAAATTTTTCGTATGCGTCTCGTGTATTCTCAACCTGGGATAGTTTTCACATTATTGTGAAGAAGTTAATCTAGTTCTCACATGTCCAAGCACTTTAATGCTCTTCACTGGAAAGTTGATTAATTGTTGGTTGCTTAGAAATATAGCCTCTGTGCTTTCTATCTTTCCATTTTTACATTGTGATCAAATTCCATCTTGATATCTTTAATAAAAATTCTCACTGTGTTTAATAATGATTATATTTCTTTTCTGGACTTAACAAATAGTTTTAAGTTCCCATTATTGCCATTACTATTATTTTTTATTTTTCGGTCGGGATTTACAAAAATAAAATGCTTTTAAATTTCTCAACAGAATTATTAGTAAATTTGGGAATAAAGGTAAGGGAAGGAATCTTATGATTTAGGAAATGAAGTTTAGACCTGGAATTAAAAGAAACAATATTTTAACAGCATTTAAAATCGATATTTAAACGGATGTCAAGTAAAAGTGTCCACATCACCAGGAGATATATGAATTTGCTTCCTATAAGTGGCGAATGAAATACTTTTCGCACAAATCACTCACGGTCACTTACGGCAGAGTTTCTTTTTCTGGTCCATTACTTTCATGATGTTAAAACAAAGCGATTCAGCTCCAGACTCTCTGATCAGACTTTGTTATTAATGTAATCTCTTCTATTCTGAAATCGTGATGGTCCTGATACCGACAAAAAAGACATCACACGAATGTCATTTGCAGCTCAATGTTGCTACTTCTAGGACATTTTCGAAAAGGATAAATTCTTCAATAAATATACATTGGATTGTAGATTCTATTTTCAAACTTCACCTCGAACTTTTATTTATATATATATATATATATATAGCAAAATTGTAGTATGATTGTGACATGTAGTACCTTCTAATGTAATATACATGAATACACATATCTAAATGTATATTAACTTGGACAAAGTTAAAGTTGTAAAGTAATATCACACAAGGTAGTAAACCCAAGTAAATTTAAGTAGTAGAAACATCTCAGAATAAAAATTGACATGTAGTAGTAAAAGGTGAAGAGGAGTAAAAGATTAAACAATACCAAGAATTTTGTTCTTCATCAGGGACCGCACAAAATCCCTGTTATTGGTTTGCTTTTTCTGACTACAATAATTGAGATTTGTGATCAATACTGAATAAACCAGCATTGACCAAAACTTAGCTAAAAACAGTATAAACCCAGAATATAATTAGTTTAACAATATTTTAGTAATTTAGAAGGGTCTCTTTATTAATACTGAGAACAATCTCAATTGTTGTAAGTGGCCCAAAAGCAAACTTACAACAAGTAGATAGAGGTATTGAAAGTGATTAAAGTGTAAAGGTTCAATTAACATGAATAGAGAAGATGATGAAGTGAGAAAACTCATTACTTATACCAAAAATTGTAAAAAGTTTTACATGAATATGTCACACTCAAGATAAACACTTAATTATTAACTAGTAAAAATATATAAGTTTAAGTTTAAATAAACTTATATATTCAAAATAAACAAATTGTTTCTTTGCACTCATAATAGACCCAGAAGTGTGCAATCAAAATAAAGACATATATATGCGCATATGCATAAACATATATATATATATATTTCAGAAAGTTAATATTTATAGACAACTGTTTCTTTTTATGATTATTTAATGATAAGTGTGGTTTAATATACAGTGGAACTCCCATTAATTGACACCCATCAGCTACAGTCAACAAAAACTCTTTGGAAAAGAATTCTTTTAAAATAACACCCTGCCTATTACAATCACCCCCTTTCTTATGAACACATTTTCTGTCCAGGGCAGCGCCCGATTGAGGATTTTATAGGCAGATAGGCTGAAAGGAGAGAATGGGGGCCCTAAAAATAGGGCCCCCGCGATATATTCAGTAAATAATTCATGAGTTTTTCTTTGAAATTCATTATCTTTAATTTTTATGTTTATAAATAATGAAACTCGGACTTTGTAAATAAATAAGGTTAAAATAACGCTCAAGTTTAAATAATATCAATGCCCTTGTGCGGCCCTAAAATCGCGGGGCTCTAGTCCCGAGCCTACTTGGCCTATACGTAAATCCAATATTGGTCCGGGGAGCGTCCGCTAATGGTAAGTTTTATGATATTTTGTAGTGGTCATAAACCAGTTTATAAGAATTTTTTAAGCAGTTGCTTTGATAAACGGAAAGCACGTCATACATCCTTGTCTTCTTTAATAGAAATAACGAGGAAAGGCATATCTTCTTCCATAACCTCCAAATCCATTCTTATGTAAATTATAAAATATCTTTGCAATTATATATTTTGCGCTTTATATTTATTATTATTTAATTATTTTATATATATTATTCTGTGTTCTTAATAATAGATAGCAATTTTTGTATTATTCCTTCAGTTATAAGCAGGTTTCAATAGATATTGAACCCACTATTGCTTTTGGCTTTCCTGTCTGCCTGTCTGTACGCAATAAAAAGGGTAAGGTAAAGGTCTTCCGTAAATGCAATAATTATGGTTGTTGTTAACGCTGAAAACCTACCGAGTTACTTGAGAATTAGAGAGTTGCGATTTCGAGTTGCGATTTAGGGAGTTGAAATTAGAGTGTGGTGATTTGAGTTACGGTTCAGAGAGTTATGAATTAGGTAGTGATGATTTAGAGAGTGACGAATTAGAGAGTGGTGGTTTAGAGAGTGACGATTTTGAGCACTGCCATTTAGAGAGTTGCGAATTATATAGTTGCGAGTTAGAGTGTGGTGAATTAGAGAGTTGTGGATTAGAGAGTTGCGAATTAGAGAGCTGCGGATTAGAGAGTTGATTAAAAAACTTTAATTGAGAGTTAATTGAAACCCGCTAAATTTAAATATCGACCTTAGGCAATTTTCTTTCACTTGCTCGTTTCTTTTAGCGTAAAACTGGGTATAAACAATTTGGAGCTATACAACGTTCTTAAGTAGATAATATGAGAGTGTACTGTATTAATATGTTAAGAAAGTGGACTCATAGGATATAGGTTAGGGTTCAGTTTAAAGCAGGGTCTTCAGTCCACGATCCATCCGCGGGCCACATGCGGCCCCAACATGTTTTTTGTGGCTCTCTGGCTCATGATGAAGTTCAGATTGTTTCACACAAAAATACACTCTTGCTGCCTGTGAATCTTAAGTCTATGTATTTTATTCTCTTTATATTTATTATTACACTCTCTGTATTTATTACTACATGTGAAGACATGTAGTAATAAATATCTTAAAACGCTAGAGAACTAAACACACGGTCTTCCCTCAATCGTGTTTTACTTTAATTTTCCAGCGCATAGGGTCAGTAAAGATAGTTTTATTGATTTGCAGTGCAACAGTGATTTTAAAACAAAATTCAACTTATGACTCATTGAATTCTATTCTAAATATATCGATAAGAACATCTTCCCAACCATCGGACTGCATGCTCTGAAAACGGTATCACTATTCGTGAGAACTTACGTCTGCAAAAAGCTCTTTTCAAAAATGAAGTAAATTAAAACATTAGG
>QLNU02015003.1:75396736-75413557 GCA_006491805.2 Dysdera silvatica
GTCAAATTGTTTTTATGTAAACATAATACGTGATTGCTATATTATAATATAGCAATTTAAATCTATTGTACCTTTTAAAAATATCGATCTATCCTCGATTTTTATACAAGATCATAGATTGACGAATAATTTTTTTACACATGAAATAAAAAATTAATCTAAGGTATGTTATTATAATTTTAATTCTATTGAAATTTTACCATCAAAATTAAGACAACGAACTCATTTTATAATGTAAACTTACAACCAAGGTTTGAACACGCATTGAATGCATTAAAATTAAAGAATATAAAACTTTTAATAACATTTTAACGCTCTTCATTTTGCTACCAGCTTGCAAAAGTAAACAGAGCATGCAAATTTAAATAAAGTTTAAATAAATCAGCAGCATCTGTGTTTCTAATTTCGCAAATTTCATTCCAAGTTCTTTGTTTATCTGTAAAATGCTTTTTTCAGCATTAGTTTTTATTCAGAAGTTGTTTTTTTCTGCGACGTAGGTACATTTATGCAAATACTTCGCTTTATTATATCCAGTTTTTATGCGATTTTGCAAAAATTCGAAATTACTTTACATAGTAGAAATAAAATTTAATTAAAATTCTCCCCAAATTTTTTTAAATATACCCTGTACATGAAGTTATCGTCAAAAACTTTTCTTCTGAAAAGATAATTAAATTGAAATTTGTTTGCTGTTGTTTTGTATGCAAGAAATAATAAATAATCTAAAAATATTGGCCGGGCAAGCGGTACTGTGTTTCCAGGAGAAGAAGGGACATAAAGTCCAAGAAGTGAAGAAAGTAAGAAGAGGTAGAATCTCCGCTTGGGAATCAGAATTCTTAACGAGATGTGGTGAAAAAACGCAAGTTGGGTGCTGGTGAACAATATCCAGTGTGAAGCAACACATCTAACACCTACCGATGAAACTGAAATTGAAATTTAAGATGTCCATTTTTGCCTAATTTGGCGTGCAAGTGACTAGAGTAACCAAAAATAATTAAGACGTTAAATGTTCATTGACACTTACGATAAACAAAATAAATTGTTACTATTCATATTTTTCTTAGTTTTTGAGTATGTGCTTCTGTATTTATTTCGGCAAGGTCAATAGTCAAAATATTTTATTTGATGTTCTTCTAGATTATCATTTCTATATTATTAAAACGAGATTTAACTACTAAAATTCAATTTCACTTGTAAAATTCAGTTTAGCTTGTAAAATTCAATTTAAATTGTAAAATTCAATCGTTAGTTTTGGTAGCGAGTAATACCTCTAAGCTGTTTCAAAAATACAAGTTTTGAGGTCGAAAGTAAAAATTTGCACTGATTATATAAAGATGAAAATTGCGAAAAATATATTTCTAAAGCTACAGTAATTTAATGTTTTTAAGGCATCGACGTATTATCGTTTTATTAAACATTTATCAGGGCATGAACTTCTTAAAAATTAGACTGGGGTGAGGGGTTATGTTTAACACTAGATTTCGTGTTAAATGTAGAGAAAAAAACAATAGGCCTATGACAGGAACTGATGCTGCAATGAAACCAACAATTTTAAAGTTAATATGATATTGCTTTGACAGCTCCTCAAATAAGTAAAGCTGCACACGTCACTTTTTTGAAGTTCAAAATGTTTATAAAATGTCTGTTTTACTGAATATTTTTATGAGTCTAAATTATATTTTTAATTAGAAATACAAGCTGAATAACAAAAACAGTTTGCTAAAATAAACTCTTGCACCTACAAATGTACGTTCTGTCTCGGACACAATAGTTTTTGATAAATGGTCCAAAAATTAGTTCTGTCAGTGTATCATTGTTGTCACTCTCGAACTGATATACTGCGTGAATTATAGCTTGCTGATCGGTCCTAAATAGAAAACATTTTTAATCGAAACGAATTTTGTTGTATTATAAATTGAAAGGACATTTTCTCCATGTAGTTAGTCTTTCATCATCTCTTCAGTTATTGAAATTCAAGTAGTTTTAATTTGCCGTTGGATTCTGAGAATAATGTACTTTAGTTCTTCAGATAATTTCATTTCTTTAGTTTGATCATTTATATTTCTTATTAGATTACGATATAACTGGTGTTTCTCTCCATTATTCATTACGATTTTATTCAGTGTTTACGACAATATATTTCTATGTTGAGATTTCCTCCTCCTTTAGGTCGTAGCAAATTACTACGGTGTTCGAGAACGATTTGTAGATGTTCCGGGAAAGAATATAAGATGGGCAGGTAACCGTCAAAGCCCACCTCCAGATATTCCTGAATGCGGATTTGATGGTTCTTTATGCAAGGATGGTAAAAAAACTTTATCTTAAATCTTTATCTTTAACCTGTATCTTTAAACTTTATCTTAAAGCATTATTTTAAATCTTTATCTCTATTCTTTATCTTTATCCTTATCTTTATCTTAAATCTTTATCTTTAATGCTTATCATTAATCTTTATTTTTAATCTTTATCTTTAATCTTTTTATTTAAACTATACATCGGAACGAATATGCCCTTTTGTGGCAAAATATTGATGCTCTGGGGAAAAACCTTTGAATTTATTTATGTTACTTTTTCCATGGTCACAAAATACATATACACTGTGTAAATAAATTATAAACTCACCCATAAAGCACAAATAACTTACGATTGTAACAAGCATTTGATATAAATTCATGCAAATAATATACCAATGGTGATTACATACATATAATGATTACAACTTTTGAAAATGGCGAAAAAAATTTTTCATAAGAAAAAATACTCATTTACAACCTGTAGAGAAAATATAAACTCAACATGCAAATTCACGAACTGCGAGCCTGTTAACTAATTTGCACATGTGTAGTTTTATACACATCATATGATACATGTAGGCTATCATATGGATCCAATGTTGTGATGAAAAGTGCAATAATAATATATCAATTAAGTATCATAATAAAATATTCTACATTAAAATCAGAATAATATGCTACGTTAAATATCAAAATAATAAACTACAATTAATATCAGAATAATATACTGCACTAAATATCAGAATAATATAATATATTAAATTTCATATAATATATTATAGTATAGAAGTGCGATGTGAAAATATTGTTGTCATTGCCTATGCGGGTGATATCTCTATAATTTACAACGGGTATAATATTCCTGCTCTTACACAGAAAATTAATTTGAATATTTTGAAGTACCCTGACTGGTTCGGTAAGAATAAATTAATAGTTAATATTTCCAAAATCCTTACAATTCAATTCCGTCATCATAGGAAATATTATCCCCACCCTTATCTTACGTTAGTATTGGCAGTAAATCCTATACTTTTCAGGATAGCGTCAAATTGATGGTATTACAATTTGTAGCAACTTAAATTGGAATGACCATATTAATGTCATTTGTAGGAAAATTAAGAGAAACCTATCTCAGATTTTTGGACTTTCCTATTCCTTGCCTATCGGGTTGCTCAAGGTGTTCTACAGTGCATTCATCACCTCTCATATATATTGCTGTTTTCTAATTTGGGGCAATCCCTCTATCGCTAATTTAAACCGCCTTTCTTCAATCCAAAAAAGATTTATTTGAATTTTATCTCGAAGATCAAATGTCGATTCTATTTCATTCGCCGAATTAAATATTCTTCCTATAAGTAAGTTGTTAGAATTTCAATTTCACAAGTTTACGTTCAACTGCATTAAAGTTGGCCACCACAGAGAAATTTATAAGCCTTTGTAACCCACCTCCACCTACAATACCCGTAACTCCAGCAACTTACACATACCTTTTGCTCGTGCTAATTTCTTGTAATATGATATTACAGTTCTGGGTGCCAAGTTTTGTAATCCCTTTCCACCTAAATTGAAATCAATCGATAGTTTAACTATGTTCAGGTCAAAACTAAAAAAGCCTTCTGGCTGGTTGATTGTGATTCGGTGTTTATGACGATTTCCTTAATTTAATTTTTTTGCAATGCTTTATTTACTTAACGTACTTTTAAGCATAGTCTTTTTTATCATTAATGTTTTATCAATGTATTGTGTCATTTATATGTCTCTCTCTATGTATACTTGTTTGCTATTACTATGCCATCAACGTTTTTTGTCATTCATATGTCTATCTATATACATACTTGTTTTGTTACTATACCATCAACGTTTTTATCATTCATATGTCTATCTATATATATACTTGTTTGTTATTACTATGCCATCAACGTTTTGTGACATTCATATGTCTATCTTTATATACCATTATTTCATTCTTGGTGATGGAACCTTATCAGGCAGATTTAACTGAATGGTACGTTAAGTACCATATACAATAATTTTCTACACCCACGTACAAGTAGCTACAGCATTTTTTTTTGTTTTAGGAGAAAAAGAAAAGCTGTTCCTATCCTGGATTCGAACCAGGTTCCTTCTGTTAGGAGATTGCATGGATGGGGACAGCGTCTCTTTTTCCCCTAAAATAAAAAAGCTTTAGCTTGAGCTACGTACACGTGAATGCAGAAAATTATTGTATAATAAATTCCCCTACAACAACTCACAACCCGCTCCCCCCACCGGGTGGCACTGTACGTTGACCATATTTGGCAATTGTGTTATCCCTGCGAAGGGTAATAATACCTTACAATAAGTACCATAAAAAGATGAAACATATTTGAAGTAACTAAAGATGAATTAAATCGACAATAAAAGATAGATTATTGACAGAATTACACGTCTGGAAAATTAAGAAGTTTAGTTCATGTGTTAAGATTTTCTTTTCTACATGTCTTTATAGGTTTTATTCTCTTTTCGCGTAGTTCCTTTTATTTACCTGAATTCTAATAGCACAATTTTTAAGATAACCGGGAGAGATGTAAAATTACTTGTAATGTCAAGTTTATTTATTATATTTGGATAATTTGATTCTGATGTGAATGATGATCCTAACTTGATGTGACTATGGAACATATAAACAACATACAAAATATATAAATTTTTCTAAATTTCTATTTTATATACTTTTCTAAAAAAACGCAATTAATGATACTGATAAACAAGAATCAAACAATAACTCTAATTCACAATATTTATCTCCACAGAGTTATTACCCCAATACGTTGTGGTTAGTGTTGTGCTCTCAACGGTAATCGTGGTCTTCATAATCATGTCATTTTTCATATACAGGTAGGCAAAGTATATCTTAATTCCCAATAAACTGAATTTTTATAATAATAAATAATATTAATTTATATAGCAAATTAATTTATATGTTCTAATCAAAATTTTATGTAACATATATAATATTCAAAGTTTTCATATTAACGTATTCTATACATTCAGTGATGTACTAAATTTATGAAGTAATATATTAGATACTATATAAGTCTTTATAATGATCTACTGCTAAACTAAGATTTGTACAGAGAAATAATATTATTATATTAACCTGTTAACCGGGGAATAAAATTTTGTGAAACTCGTTTCACACTGGGGACTTTTTTTCACAGTGATAAGTAATGTCATCACACCATCACGCTAGGATTAAATATATAAGAACTACATAAAACGTAATGCGTTCAACATAATACGGTTAATTTTAATGACGAAAAATGTCGTCATTCGCATTTTGGTAGTCTTCCGGGCATGACGAAAAATGTCGTCATACCCAGTTAACAGGTTAATTTAATTTAGCCTAAAAAGTTGAGGTTAAAATGTTTAAATCAACTGTAACTAAGACTGCAACCAAGTCAGCTATAACTTAGTCAACTGTAACTAAGTCAAAATTGTAACTGAGAAAAACAAGTTTAAATTAACTGTAAATTTATGCAATAATATATTAAGTTTATGTGAATGTGCCTGTATTCGTATAAACTTTGCGTAGCGCCATGGGCTAACTTTAAAATACATTTATTTTTATTTTTTTACGTGTTCAAAATAGGCATTTCAAGCTTGAAGCCGAACTTGCATCGATGACTTGGAAAATCCGATGGGAAGATATTGCGTCGACAAAGAAAAGTCTCAAGAAAAAACAGGGATCTAGACCAAGTTTGAATAGACCCAGTTTAGCGGTAAATCAACTTTTATAAATTGATTCACTGAAAAATACCCAGCAAAAAGGATTCAATAATACTGGATGACAATATTTGGTGAATTTGATCCTATTAGTATTTGTATTTCTACCGTGGGTGTATGCTTATTCGTGACCCTCTTCATACCTTATTCTTATTGATTTACACTATAATCGGTTGGTAAAATATTTATTTAAATATGAAGAGATTATTTAGTTTTTGCTGAATAGTGAAGCATCTGGTAATTGACATATTGACATGTTTTTCGTAATCAAGATGCCAGTAATTCACATTTTATTAGCTCACCGCTAACAGTAATTTAATCTTATAAAAATTCCATTTTTCATGCATGTTATGAAATATTGATTTGAGTAAATGAATGGCCATTTACATAAACACAATTTAAATAAAATATTTCGATAATTTTAAGCAGAATGGGCTCAATTAAAACCCTTGGTCTTTTCCCATTGTAGCCCAGGTAGACAATCTGTAATAAGCTTTGTAAATAGATTTATCATGTTTCTACCTGAATAAAGTTAATCAAGTTATTGTATATAAAAAGATCTGCCACGAATTTAAAACACACTGGAAACTAGAGCGCAGTAAATTATTAAAGTTTCTTTACACTTTTTTTTAAGTTGTTATGTTGTTCATATGGAACAATGATTTACTGTAACAATAAAACTAACCGCTTCTACAATTTGGACACTTTGTACACATTTATTCATTTTGAAATTTTAATTTTTAGGAGCAATATCGGTTAATTTTTCGCAACAATTAGTGGTTAATTCTATATGTAAAATGAGATGTGTAGACAAAATTTTTACTTTTAATTTGGTAAATTTTTCCAACACTAAAAAAAGTATAGACGATTAATGTTTTAAAGAATTTATGTGAGAACTAGGATAAAATCATTTTTCCCAGAATCATGATTAAACATACAACGCCTGATCAAGGCTTACCATAATAAGTAAAATTTGTGCCACTGGTCGAAATCCAAAAGCAAAAAGGCGGAAAGGAAAATAGAGAGGAAAAATAAGCGTATAAAAAGTTAAACGGAAATAAGAATAATGAAAGTAACTGAAGCAGGAAAATAAATCTGAAAAGTTACGGAAATGAAGGAAAATAAAGGAAAAGAGCAAGACTATATAAATATAAAAAATATTAAGTAGAAAGAAATAGAAAAAGAGTGTAACTATGTCAAACTTGCCAACGGCATAAAAAAAATTTCGCAACTTCTGGAGAACTGCCTCTATCTTTATCAACTGAAATCTTTTTCACTTCGCTCATCTTTATATCGAACGAAGTGATAAAGGTTTCGCTTGGAAAAAGAGAACAGTAGTTCTCGGAACATTGCGAAATCTTTTTATGCCGTTTGTAAGCTTTACTCATTTTTACTCTTTTTCCATTTTTTTCTATTTAATTTGCTTTATATTTAATGGTCTTTCCCTTTATTATTATCCGTTATTTCCGCAATTTCTTCTAATTTTCCCCCTTTCGTTACCTTTACTATTCTTATTTACATTTTATATTTTATATTTTACTTATTTTTTCTATTTTCTTTTCTGTCGTCTCTCGTTTTTCTTCCGCATGCAGATCAGTGACCAAAATTTTGCTCGTTATCGTAATAAAATTTGCATTAAGTTTTTGTAAGGTTTTTAAATTTTAAACAAGCCTTTAAGCAGTTTTTGTTTTTAAGCAGTTTATTAAGCAAGTAACTGGAAATGAAACTACACACACAAACACTGCTGTGTTGTAGTGAAGAAAAATTCAGGTACTTTATTGCATCAATATTCCTGAACAGAAAACAGCTTTACAGTTATATTGTTTCGGTCACAATTTTATTTTGCCTAATATTCAGAGGCTGATGCAAAACAAGTGTTCCATTATATTACTAAATATTTACTTGAAACAAGCACGCATCTATACGTATGTGCCTATTTCTGTTTCCTTCTGGTTACAAGTGAATGGTTGCTTTTTCTCTTTTGAAATTATTTATTGAGATTTTAGTAAAGTTGTATTTTCTTCAGTCTTTTAATAAAGTTGTATTTTCCTCAGTCTTTTAGTAACATTGTATTTATCCTTAGTTTTTTAGTAAAGTTGTATTCCTCCTTAGTCTTTTAGTAAAGTTATATTTTATTTTGTCTATTCGCTTTTATTTTCATATAATAAAGAAGTATATCTGCCATTGAAATATTATTTACATGAAATCGTCGTCTTATTCGATTATTGGCAATTTGCATTTTTTCTTAAAGAGTAACATTTTGCTGTTTCCTTCTGTACAGAGTTCTACACTCAGGGGCGTTTCCATAGCTGATAGATCAGCAGTTTTTTTGTGAATGGATGTACCGAGTGGACTCTTTCTCTATTCTGTGAACCAGTGGCGTATTAAATCAAAACTCATGGGGACTCAAGTTCCTGTGGGGGGGCGGGCTTGCTCAAGCACTTTTAAAAAAGAATTTGTGATGTTGCCTGTGAGAAAATAATGTGTTTCCATCTCCAATGGTGGCTTTAATCCTCCTTTCGTGCATCGCTAATTTACATAATATCACGCTGATAAACGAAAATTTAAAAGAAGCTTTTGTGGATATTAATAACCATCGGAATCCCATCAATATAAATAGAGCCCCTAAATATGTACAAAGATAACAAACAGTTATTTTGACACTGGCGTAAGGTTTAAAAACACGACGTTTCGGGAGCCAACTGCTCCCTTTGTCAAGTGAAGGCAGAATGAAGAGTTCGTGAAAGTCCTAAGCTTATATACCCGCATGTTGGGAATCCCCATCTGACATCATATTTTGGGGGATAGTTCTGGCTGGGGAAACACCCCACCGCGGAAACTCCTGGACCCGACGGCATCAGGTGGTCACCCCCCAACTCAAGGTTTGGCAAAAATCCTGTAAGGTTCTGGTAGAGGTTTTGCGATGTTTATTGCACGACTCCTCAAACCGTAGGTTTCCCATGATTCCAGAAAAAGTCTACTACCCAGATTCATCACAATCTGATGTGATACTTTTATCGAATGCCAATCTGGTTCGTGACCCTCCCTGAAGACTTTGTTGTGGAATCTCCTGGCGAAGCTCCGTATTGTGTGGCGAGGTTATCAGTGATGAATAGCTACATCTATTTTCATCATTGTATTTTTTCATGAGAACTTTATAGACACATTAAGTATTTTATTTTGGTTATTTTGAGATGAGTGATTTCAGAGAACGTGCATAAAATTGTAAGTTAGAAATTGGGAACGCCCGAATTAGATTAAGACGTACCATAAAATTTCGCAGTCACACACTTTATATCCTTTCACTAATCCCATATCGCAAATAAACGTGCAGTCAAAATGATATCGTCTACCTGAACTAATGGAGTTGTGGGAGAAATTGACTTTACTGCACCAAGTTTATGGACAACAAAGGAAGAGTTAAATTAGTAGCTGTAAACGTAAATCGTTAGTATCCTCACGTAACATGAAGTACGTCAATTACGGAAATTTGCATGTTCTCAGAAATTTAAAGGCAGTATAATAAGAATATATTTTCCAGGACACAGATTCATCAGCTTCAGATAAGCCAATCTTTTGTATGCTACAAATGATAATAAACTGAATATTTAAATTAAAATAAAAAAATAAATCGTATAAATAAAATATTTGCATACAAATACTAAATTTGATATTAGTTTTAAAGAATACAAACCTATATAACAAACAATATAAAAAAGAACATTTTGAAAACCTGAGCTCTTTTATTACTTTTTATTTAACTGGATAAAATGGCGGCGGCAGTGAGATCGAGATTCCCTTAAATTAATTTACACAAAAAGTTCATCCGAACTTTGAACTAACTCTGTAAATGAATAATTATCGAATGCCGGTGGAATTTGTTACCTTTAAAATACAAAAAATAAACTTTGAACACCGACAGTTTCTGAAACGAACTTTGACACATAATTCTTTATCACCGAATTAGAATTAATTTCATTCTTACTTATATAATCTAAAAGCAAAGTTACGTTTCTTGTGATAGAAGTTCATAATTTTACAAAACTGTTTGATAAGAATAGTTTATTTAACCTATAGTGTATTTTACTTGATTATATATTGCGAACAATTGCTAGATTTTATACATTAAATTCATTGAGTGCAGTTTAATTTGACGAAAGTACTTTACTAATCAAATAACTGCTTCTTCTATAGTCATATGATGATAAATTTCGTTTCTAAGTTATGATTATAATTTACGAATTGTACTGATTCTAATGGATTTTTTGTTTGTAAATTAATTTTATCGATTATGAATTATTCGTCATTGGAATATAAAGTGTACGTTGCTACGTTAAAATATCTCGCACATCAAGCTATATATAAATGAATTTCGTTTTAGAATTGTTATTTGTACAAACAGAATGCAATGTTTACAGAATGTACTATTAAACACGTATTATTTTTTATAGGGGATTATAGTTGCAATAAAAACTATAAATAAATCAAGAGTAGATATTACTCGTTCCCTCTTGTTAGAGCTTAAAAGGGTAAGTTATATTTATATTACATTTTTTTCCCCTTACGCTCACCTTTGGCGACTAATCGCACTCTCCAGACGAGAACGGTAATAGTTTGCCTTATTAAGAAAACCAGGTAACCTAGGCAGGGGCGGGCTGGGCCGCCGGCCCACTAGCCCCCGGGCCAGTGCGCCCTGGTGGGAGATAGGACTTGCGCCTTCGAATGGACAAGGACTCGCGCCCTCAGAAAACCCAAAATAGGTGCCCATTGAGAAGACCCAGTCCGCCCCTGAACATGGGAACCTAGTAGAGTAAGGTTCCCTTCTCGTCAACAACAAAAATCTATGATTAGCAATGAAAAACACGAATAATACAGTTAAGTTTAATGTAAAAATCTTGATAATTGTTTCGGAGGCAGTGGCCTTCCTTTTTCAAAACTAACAAAGGTCTGAGAGAATTACGGTGTGAGCTTACTCAGATGATTTGATCTCGACGCGTGAAAACATGGAACCCATGCTGCCATCTATCGTCACCCGAAGAAAACTGTTTTATAAACGTTAGGATGTAAACTATTGTCACATGGAAAGTTAACAATTTCGTCACTGTTCATAAAGATGTGTAAGGCTTCGAAAAAGTCCAAATCTGAGGTAGAATTAACTTTAGTTTCTCTTAGTTTTGAGAAAGGAAAGCCATCACCTCCGAAACAATTATCAACATTTTTAATTAAATTGAACTGTGTTAGTCATGTTTTTGATTGCTAATCATAGTCTTTGCACAGTTATTCACCTTTTCAGCACAGTAAAAATCTAGTCTTCATTGTTAATCGAATTTGTCTAGCCCTGGTTATGAACAATATTTCTGTTAATTCTAGGCATGGGCGCCCATACGGGTACTTCTAGGGAGGGCTGAGAAAAAAGCAGCATAACCGCGAAATAATTTTAATCTGAGAAACATTTACTGGAAGCTCCTATATGTCAATGATAGTGCTGCCATCTAGTAGCGTCAATACGAAATGAAAATAAAAAATAAACGTACTACTTGTCCAAATAAAAAATTTTGCCGCACGCCACTGGCATACATATTAGCAGTACGTCAAATGGTTAAATAACCGAACAAGTCTGTTTGTTCATGAGAAAAGAACAAAATCATTCATTGATTCGTGCAGTGTGTATAATATCTGAAGGTTATTATACCCACTGAAGCACTGAAACCTTCTTATATTTTTTATATTAACAAAACAACACCGCCTGCTGGAAGAATAGTTTTGTAATTATCATATAATACTCCAAATCAATGACTTAAAAAGCATAATAATCATTACTCGATAGAAAGGATTCAAAACTTAAGAAAATATTAGAAGTTTGCAACGATTATAATTTTTATTATCGAATGGAGCTAATTATAAAGAATACGTTTCCTAATCATAATATCAACCTTTTTTTTTCACTAATCCATCCGTTATCACAATATGTAATCGTAAAATGTAAGCATGTTTACTTTTTAATTTCACAAATTTGTTATTTGTATATTACCATTGAGTTTTAAAATACAGTTCTTTAAATAGATAATAGGAATAAATTTAAAAGCTTGTTTTTGATTATTTACAAGGAAGAAAAAAAAATAATGGTGAATGTAAATCTTTATTAGTAACCGTGTGATTGGTCAAATTTGGGATTTTTTTAATAAATCCATGAGCACCCATATGGGGGCAGAGGGGGGCTCTAGCCCCTTTATCCTTCCAAGAATTTGATTTTCCCAATTCTGCTATGCATTTATTTTCAAAAGTTTTACAAGTACATTTTAAAATAAGGTACTTTTTAGCTCATTACTAATTGTCAAGCAGTATCAATTATTTTTGTAGCATTTTAGTATCTTGTACATTCACTAAGATCTTGACAACCTTGAGAAGGAGGTAATAGTTTTCCTCAGCCCCTCCCCAAGATGTACTCATATGGGCGTCCATGAATGCGTCTCATCAAGTTTGACAACTAGAAGTAACAGAACACAGATTAGAATAGCATGTGAGAGCGTAATTCATACATATAAATACATAAAAAATACATATGTTAATGGATATGAGAATGTATACGAACATTATACTTATTTTTACAGATGAAAGATCTTCAGCATGAGCACATTGTCCGCTTTATTGGCTGTTGTATTGATCCTCCCCATTGCTGTATAGTAACTGAATACTGTCAGAAAGGAAGTTTACAGGTTTGCTATTGATCAGTTATTAAGAACACTTTTGGAATGAAGTGACGATGGGACGTAGAGGATATATCGAATTTAATAGATTGGTTAAAGTATTCAAAGTATCAGATGGATTTGTAATACTGCGTTTCGTATTAATGGTTTATCGTTTTCCGCTAATTACTCGTTTCAAATTGCAAGCGATTGTAGCGAAGCTATAATCTTGTCTGCAATCACATTCGCCTCAAAATTGACCGAACCAGATATTTTTCATTAATGGAACTATTTAGTGGTTCGATTTGATTTTCCATTCCAATAGATGACCTTAAACCGTTTTAATAAGTGATCTTGAAATTTCATGATAGATAATCTTAAACCATTTTAATAAATCATCTTGAACCCTCACGATATAGAAGCTTAAACTCTTCTAATAAATGATCTTAACTATCACAGTAGATAATCTTAAACTATTCTAATAATGATTTAACTATCACAGTAGATAATCTTAAACTCTTCTAATAATGATTTTAACTATCACAGTAGATAATCTTAAACTATTCTAATAGACGATCTTATTTTTTGTCTCCTGACTTTATGGTCATTGTAAGATGGGTGCTTCACACTGTACTACTTTTTATTTGCCTTTGCCCGAAGCTGTCTATTATAGCAAAATGTCTATATTTTCTGTTCTCCTGGGGGTTACTGTTGCATCTATAACTAAATAAGAATATATAACTATAATAAGAATATATTTATATATATTTATGAAACTTTAAAATGATGCATTCACGTTGTTTTTATGTTTCCGTATCATGATACCGGACCTATGTACAGGATTTCTTAAAACGAGGGGTTTTGATAAAAAACAGGGGTGTCTGATCGAATTTTGTCCTCTCTCTCTCTCTCTCTCTCTATATATATATATGTGTGTGTGTGTGTGTGTGTGTGTGTGTGTGCAGGGGCGAATTGGGAAGGGTGGCCGCCGGAGGCGGCGCTGTAATCCCAGATTCTCTCCCTCTCATTGAAAGGAATTTGATATTGTGGCTAATAATATTGTTCAAATGGCAACTTTAACACATAAAACAACCTGCCTTGTGTATATGTGCAGGGTCTTGATTTACACATTCAATGTTTTGATATTAAATCCTAAAAATATCCCACGATCATAATATTTTGAAGTTACGTAATAAAATCGTAATTAATTCTTGCTCAACTTTAGCTAGAACATTACAAAAAGTAAGACAGGCTGATGGCTCTCGTATTCATATTCATTAGAATATGCGTGCATTTCTAGTTAAGGAAAACTTTTATATTAAGACATTTGAAAAGATAGTAAGGATGACATTTCTTTGCCGCTATATATATATATATGTCTGTGTGTGTGAGTATGTGTGTGTTTGTAAATTACTAATCTTTCACTTTTTCGCAGGATATCTTAGAAAATGATGAAATAAAATTGGACTGGATGTTCAGATTCAGCCTTATGCATGATCTAGTAAAAGTAATTATTTAATATTTTTCTACCGATATATTATACAAATTCATCCTATAGTATATCGACATTGCAGATGCGTTATTCTGTCCTTTATGTTTTATGAAAAGTGGTGTTGTTTAGTTTGTTTTTGTGGTTATTTTTGCTTTACGTATTAGTTGATACAATATTCTCGTGAAAACTGTCTTGTTTTCTTGGGCTATACGGCGCAAGAAAAATTAAGGTCATACTGCACCGGGCCATGCAGGAATTTTCCGAAGAATCCGTATCTTAAAAGCAGTGATCCTTAATAAGCGGATCGCGGGTCAGATCGGCCCTGCGAACAGCAAACACTGGACCGGTTACAAAAGGTAAAAAATTGAGCTTCTTTTCTAGGTAAGGGGCCTAATCTTTTTCTATAGAGGGCTAACCCCTTTTTTTCACCTCCATGCTTTTTCATTAAATCAGAAAATTTCTAGGGGGGGATAACCCATCTAGTTACGCCAGTGTCTATATAGCTTGTAAGGTTATGTCATTTTCATACCTTCTGGCCAGTCGATAGAAAAAAAAGATCCAAAGTGGCCCGCAACGAAAATTAATTGAGAACTACTTCGTTTAAGGTTAGGAAATCAAACTTCCGAACTACTTTGTACAGAAAGACAGCGCAGAGTCTATTATACTATTGGAATATATCCAAAAGAAAAAAAGATAGTGAGGTGGGGGAGGGAGAATGGATGGATTGATTGATTGATTGAAATCGAGTTAATGACAAGATAAACAAACGTATTATAAATACGTGACACCAGAACAAAGAGACCTCCTTTATTGCTATCTCAGAAATAATTCCATTTAATAAAAAACTCATGTTTTGCACTGCCACTACTATCATCACTATTGCAATGACTACATTCTGCACAACAAACGTATATTACTCAAAGAATAACATAAAATGCAATTTATTGAAAGTTGTATAAGTTTGTGTTTTGCTCAAATTACACACATATTTAACTTAACAGATTTATTCCCTTTTTTACAATGGGAAATCAAATGTTCGTTCTCTGTTTAATCCTCTTGTAAACATATTCAATACTTTTTTACTGCTTTTCGAGATTGCTTTGACAATCTGTAATAAATGACTATTATTATTACTATTAAAATTACGCATAATTTTACAAAAATATACTTAATCATAATACTTATATTCTTATATACTTAATCATAATACTTATATTCTTTTTATACTTAATCATAATACTTATATTCTTATATACTTAAATCATACTTATATTCTTTTATACTTAATCATAATACTTATATTCTTATATAGCAATCATAATACTTATATTCTTATATAACGAAAATCATAATACTTATATTCTTATATACTTAATCATGTAATACTTATATTCTTATATACTTGAAATCATAATGCTTATATTCTTCTATACTTAATTGTGCGTATTAAGTAAGAACTTAACAAAGTTTACTTCTTTGTCAGACAGTTATAAAAAAGTGATGCAAGATTTCCTTTAGACGTTGAAACGTCAACTTAAAATCAAATAATGTTTTAAAAATAAACTACTTTTCAAAACCAGATAAAGCTTTTTATTTTTAATCAAAATATGTTCAACTAGTGAAATATTTTGTGATGTTTAAAATTCCATACTTTAATACTTAAAGAAACCTTACTTTGGAATTCTATATTTGAAGCGTTAAAATTGGAGATTGAAACATTCGTTTCATTGATTTAATATCAGGATCTTTTTATGCTAGAAATACGAAACATTATGAGGGTGTACTTGTAGTATAGACTTATTTTATTAATGTGTATTAAGAATGGATTTCGTTAATTTTAAAAATGTGTTTTTGTATGATATTACTTACAAAAACGTATTTAAATTCCCATACAAACTATTGGAAGCACCCCAGAAAAGTCCAAATGTATAATTATATCTATTCTCCGAATTATCTTCGAAATCAGCTTCCACTATTTCAGGTATATCTAATAATTTTCTATTTTATGTTTAAATAATTTTGAATTTTTGATGGCAGTTTATTCAAATAATTATTTAATGCTTATCACATCCAACAGATGGCGCTACCATTTCCAGACATTTTGTCAACAACACACAATCAAACCTCTACCTAACATACATTTATTTTATATATCTTTCTATTTAGCGATTTTTTAGAATTGGGAACTATTTATGAATTTTCTTGTAAAAACATTTCAAAATAAAGAGGCCCGCCTTATGTTAGACAAGAATTTTTATTTTCTTATAAACGCGTTAATACAACTTTATTTCCGTATATTTTTGGGACATTTTTAACTTGCCTACTTTAAATACCAGTTTTGTGATTACCTGTTTTCCTTCGCAAGTTACCTGTATATTAAGTAATAACTATTTTTGTCATCATGTTTGTCTTCATTACTTACGCCCTCTATCGGTGAAAATGTATATTATTTGCTTGTTTATTTATTTTCACACGTGGTACATCCCATTTTGGATTTCATTTATGTGCAAATTGTATTGTACTATACGAATTTGTTCCCTTTAATGAATTATTGAATTATTTAGAAATTTATGAGACGACCTGT
>QLNU02015003.1:75413657-75434245 GCA_006491805.2 Dysdera silvatica
ATTTAATTTCGAGGGGGGCGGTCCCTAAGATCCACCCCCTGGATGTCCACTTTATCTTTGCTGGCGAAAATTTGCATAATTTTTTATATGTATGCTAAATGAATTTCAGTTAGGCATAACGCCGTGTATACTCGAAGAGAGAATTGACATTGCAAGAATTCACTTTTTTATTTTTTGGCTGTATATTTAAAAATATTACGAATGGATATCTTCCTCATTTCTATACTCTATTCCATATTGTAATAGGATTTAATATTTGTGCTTGAGATATATTCCGATAGATGGCAGCACCTCTCTAAACTAAACGTCGTCTGAAAGATCCATGTGTTTTTGAAAAATCCATTTGAAATTATAAAACCTCCAGGTCTTATAAAAAAAGTGACTCCCAAAAGTGGTGATTTTTAATGGGGTGATAAAGCTAAGAACAAACATGGAGTTAAATAGAAAGCGATTGAAATTAAATAAATGAGTACATTTCTGTCACGTTAGCCTGCAAAACACAGAATTTAAAAATACGATTTGCCAATTCAATTTTAATTGCAAGTTAGGAAATTTACGACTTTTTAAAACAGGAATGAATAGTAATTTTTTTTTTTAGATTTTTCAAAACAGTTTCGGGATTCGAGAAACCATGGGTGGATTTGCCATTTTGCTCCCTAGGCTATTTACTTTATTTTTCGCCGCCCTTTCCTACCCGTCGCCCCTCCCCCGCAATCTATGGTAGGAACATAAAAATTGTTACATTCAATATACGCTACAAAAGTTTATATTGACAGTAAAAATGTTGAAAAACAAACTCATAAATTGAAACATAAACATTAAACAATATTAACTTATATTGCAGTATTATTTCTTTTTGGTATATAATAAATCAAATTCAATTTTATTGAAATAAATTTTAATTTTAACAAAAATATTGCTTATTTATTGGTATTTAAATGGAAAGCATCACATCCAGTTTTTTTGTCGGCGAAACATCTCATGATTATATCATCGTATAGTATTGATGTTTTATATCAGACTCAATACATAAAATTTTGTATTGATGAAATTTTTAGTATCGAGTCTTAGTATTAGTATGAAAATTTTGTAATGAAAGAATGTATAGCCTATTGGGAAATACGGCACTGCGGGAAACAACTGAACCATTTTATCGTCATCAACAGACAGAGCAAGAGTAAGACATATGGGAGCTATAGGCACAGCATTAGTTGCCCACCCTTATGTGCACTGACAGATTTAGAAGGGGGTCTAAAAGCATACAAAAAAATAAGTACTTACGTATACTCATTCAAAAACTACTCAAATTGTAGTAAACCATCCAAAATAACCCAAAAAACTAAACTTTTACCTACAAATTTTCTAGATACTGATCAGAAATGAGCAACCAAAAGTCAGCTTTAAAAAAAAAAAAAAAAAAATTGGGGCCCCCCCCCCTTGAAATTGGAGGCCGTAGGCCCAGTCCTTGCGGGCGTAGTCGGTAATCAGGCACTGTCAACGGATACTACACACAGTTTCCAGTGGTCTGCTCGCTTTCTTGGGTATTTCCTGAGACCAAAGGACAGGATTTTTTCTATAAGAGTTCCGATGATGGTTCTTCATCGGAATCGCCCTCAAATGCCTATAATAAGATAACTCTAAAACTTTAAATTTTAAATTGAAATGCGTTTTTTATATGGATAAAATTATAAAAAGTAAATTCACCGCTAAATTACTTACCCCATTCCTAAATTTGATATTCCGTTCATCAAAATTAGGAACTGCTTAGAAAATATAGAAGAGGATGTGGAGCAGGGGCAGACTGTGCCGATGCACCCTCATGAGCTATAGGACTTGCGCCCTCATGGGCTATAGGACTCGCGCCCTCCGATAATCCAAGGTATGCGCCCTTTGAGAGGACCCAGTCCGCCCCTGTATGCAGGCTTTATTTTGCTTCATGCCTAAAACACATTATTTGTTATTATTTATTATTTGAATAATTCTACCGCACTCTCCTTTATTTATTAAGGGAAGTGTTACCTTTTCGGCAAGTAATTATAAAAATAAGTGCAATGCCGTGTAGGAGCAAATAGCTTGTAAATTTGAGCCTGAGCTCGAAACTTCAAAAATAACTTTGACAAATTGAGGCACGATTTAAATTTTTTAAAAAATTACTAAACTACACTGTTTAATTTCCTTTGAATTTTCAATACACACATTTAGACTATCCTCGAAAACAAATCGTGTAGGTATATTCCATGGAGAACTTCGATATAAATAAGTCAATTCTCAGCTATAGTTACATTCTTATAATGAGCCCGGACTACGTTTTCCATTCCCGGATCGATTCAGACACTTGGCGACGGAAAGGCTTGGCGGCAAAAATGCGCTTCGGCGCTAAACTGTCACTTCTGGCTACTTATAGCAGTAGAAAGTTCACTAGACCGTAGCGGGCGAGCGCAGGGGCAATCCTTCTGCACATATGCAGAATTAGTACTTTTATAAATAAATCAGTACTTACCTGAATCACAGAGACCGAACTGGGGGGAGACCCCCCAGACTTCCTCCGCTCGTCGCTTCGCGACTCGTGCCGTTTCGATCACATTCGATGTGCGCTGTCATCAGGTTGAATCAGTATATGTTTATAAGTATAAATTATAATTTTATCCCCTTGCCCAGGGATTTATACACCCCACCAATTTAATGCGCACGATTATATATTTATTATATTACATTTAACGAACCCATAAAAACGATTACGCAAAACTACACTTTGAAACGCCTCAATTTTTGTTCTCAACAAACATTAACATTGGCATGCAAACAAAGGGAAGGAAGCGTACGCGGAGAGCAAGCGGCAACCTTGGTGTCGTTAAAAATGTTGACGTCATTGCTAGTTTTTGCCGCTTAACGCCAAGTGTCTGAATCGATCCGGGAATGGAAACACGCGCTCGAGCTGAGCCCGTCTCATCTTTACGGCGCCGTGCAAACCGTGCTAACTTAGGGTTCCCTTTATTCGGTATTCGGGTTCGACTCCCAACGGGACAAAAAAAAAAAGCTTATCGACGGCCTACTCAGTATGTTCCGGGAGTTCTTTCCGTAAGCCTGGAGAGGATCCGATTGCTAAGGTGAAATAGGTTTCCAATTCCGGAAAAACGTAGGTCCCGATGCAGCCTGACTTTTAGTGCCCTTGCGTCGCAAAAATAAACATTCTTCTGATTTAGCAGGGAGTTTACTTTTGGTTGAAGCTATTCAATCTGCCATAGTCCCTGCATGGTTCCCTTGCAACAGAAGCTAGGATACCTCAGAAAACTTCAGGTCCCGGCGCAGCACCACTTGAGTTGACCATGCGTCGGAAAGTGCCCAGAAATCCATCAACGTGCTAGTAATAATGATTCAAATAAAGATTTATATGATGACGTTGAAATCTTATTTTCATATATTTCTACAAATTCACTAACCAACTAACTGCGCACTGTTGATCGGAGTTGTTGCTATAATGGTAGGCCTAATGTATACGTGTACCGTGTCGTTTACTGGGGTTTAGCTCTTAAAAGTATCGTGGGAAGCTTGCCATTTTTCTTAACACTGTAGTCGGAGGTTTGGTTCCATTTTGCATCAGAAATATAGATCCTTCGGAAAATTTTAAGTCATGGAGCAGCATGAATTTTACTTCCCTTGCTCCGCAAAAATGCATACGATTACGAAATGACCAGAAGACGTTTGGAAATACATTTATAAACAACAGTGAATTGGTAATGATGGAAAATATGATTTTGGTAAAGCTTTCATTAAATAAATATTTTTTTTTAAATCTTAATATAAGAAATATTAATCTGTATTTTACGACGGGTACTGTATATGTTATGGTATTAGTTTACGAGTAATTTAATAATTTATTTTGAAACTTTGTACGTTGTTTTCAGGGAATGGCTTATTTGCACAGCAGTGAGTTAAGGTGTCATGGAAATTTGAAATCTACAAATTGCGTTGTGGACAGTCGATTTGTGTTAAAGATCACGGATTTTGGTTTACACTGCATGCGATCATATGATGAGAATGAGAACGAAGATTCCTATGCACACTGGCGAAGTGAGTTTTAAGTTATAGTTAATTATAACATATAGTTAGTACAAATCAAATTTAATAATTACTATTAATTTCAGTGAATTAAAATTTTTAATTTAATAATATATAATCAGTAATAACCAAATATATATTAATTTGCTATCAATTACATATGAAAACGAATAACAGGGATCCAAGGACAAAATTTACCCACAAAATATTTGAACTCTGCTAGAGATAAGAAAAAGGCCGAACAGTCGATCTTTCGGACGTACCACGATCAGTAGCACTGGTATGCGCAGAAAGTTCATAAACAGAATTGCAAGCTTTTAAGTATCGGATTCCTCCTTTGACCCGATAAGCGAGAACGCTAAGGAAAATGCCATCATTTTTGAAAAGCGTTGAAAGCGAAATACGTCCCCAGTCAGAAAAAGGGATGTTTGCCATGTCGCAAAATCGAATGGTTTCAACAATTCCATCCAGTCTTAATCGGTTATTTTCAGCGTGTTTTTTTTTATAGAATCTAGTTGTTTATTGCTTTTTCCTTCAACAATAGCTACAACGATCTTGCCAGTTATCGATTTATGCATAGCTGGTAAGATCTGAATGACAAATAGAAACACAACATTTTAAGCGTACTAGAAATTTTATTAATAAAATTTCAATGCGTCTCAGACTTACTTTGGCTGTCTCTTGTCAGGAATGCACGTTTGTCTGGCATTGCACAAACAATAACGTCCTGGCAGTTCCATCCCGTTTCTGGCTAAAATGTTGCTATTAATGTTGAGAGCTGCTCCATCTATCGGCGGCGAAAGGCGACAGTGAAGTAGGTGGAGTGATAGATAAAGATTAAACAGAAAAAAGTATGTTTCTCGAAGCTTAACTGAAGTATGGAGTGGACCTGTGATGATTTACACTGTCATCGGAGTGTTTGTAAATAAACAACGCTTCTAAAAAATATACAGTAGAACCTCCATATAACGAAATGGACGGTTCCATAAAAAAAATTTGTTATGCAGAAAATTCGCTATGTGGAAACAATGTATTCATGATGATATATATAATATGATACCACAATTAAATCCCATTTTTCAGTTAACGACTGTTTCTCATAAATAACATTCAACCATTTAAAAATAGATGTTTTTAAGTGTGAAATATACATGCATATAAAAAAAAAAAATTCTTACCTTAAAATGAAAACGTATTTAATGCTTCTTTCATACACATTCATGCTTTTGTAGAAAAATTTCTAACATCCTGCTGCACAACAAATGGTGATGTTGATTCATCATAAAAGTGTTAGCACCCCTGTGGGAAATTTGCAAGGTCTGGATTTCTGGTAATCAACCGAGCAAAAACGCCCTACAAGTACTACTGTTCAAACAATGCAGGGCATTCAAGGCCTGCCGCTAGTCTAGCAGTTTCGCACTGTATGGGGCAATCAGATACAGATATGTGTGCTTAGGAAAACTCTTTATTAGGGAGTTTAAAGTCCCTTAGGCGTGCCTTATTCTGTTTGTTTGCCATTTATCTTAAAACCGTATTGTATTCCCACAATATTAGGGAAGGTGATATCGCTGACGTGACCATTGTATTTTATGTTTTGGTAGTTAAAAATTTCGTTATATAGAAATTTATTTCGTTATATAGAAACACTTTCATATGTAACGACCATGGGGATTTGCCAAAACTTCACTATATGGAGAATTTCGCTATACGGAAGTACGTTATATGGAGGTTCTACTATATTTCTGCTCGAGATCTTGGTTGATGAATAATGGTGGCGTCTTGAAAAGACAATCATCTTCAAATTCATCTTCAATATTCTAGTATTTATTTTTGCACTCCTGATGAAAGACGATTAAGTTCGTCTGAAACGTATATAGAAACTAACTTTTTAACTTCACACCTATAACATTGACTTCGACCTTTAAATCTAATTTGGACAAGTGCTACTCAAATCATTTTACATATATTTACTTGTATATGTATTATTATAAATGTATTTACTTGTATAGTTTCTTTGTCGCTTGAGACCAATTTTTCCTTTCTTTCTTTTCAATAATATCATTATTACGTATCAGTGTACTCTTTTTAAAATAATGTGACACTTTTGTATAAAAAAGTTCTTTTAACCTGATCTATTTGTTTAAGGTTATTATTTATTTAGTTGTCATGTGTGATATTGACATCCAATTATATTGGAAAAATCCTTTAAACTTCTAATCTTGTAAACTCAGCTGTAAAAAGTAAGTTGTAATTGTTAGTGTTAGTTGTTGCAAAGCAAATAAAGCATTTAAGAAAATATTCGGCGGGGAATTCTTATAATGATAAAGAGAATATAAGATTTGGATTTTGGGCATTTAATTTTCTTTTCAAATGCCCATCATCCTGACTTTCTTGCCATTTGATAACACAGTTTTCAAAATGCTAGAAACAGACAGAAAATTGTCAATCCTTTTGTCGTGGGGGTGGGGGGGATACCATGTAAGGCGATTAACACTACCCAATGACACATTTACAAACAACCAAACATACTTGAGAATCGAACCCAAATGAAGCGACTCTTTAGATGGAAAACATAATTACTGAATTACTATGGCGAGAATTCATTTTCATTGATAAAGGAAAAACATTAAAATATACATGTATACACCTAGCTAATATTTAGTCATTTTTAAAGAATTTTGGAATAGAAATATCAACCGAAACGAAATGCTGGTATATCGATATGTATAAGGTATTTCCTTATTTTTTTCACGCATTGAGTTATTTTAGCCTTTTAATTTTAGATCGATGATTATGTGCAAAAATTCAACTCGCATTAACAGGAAAATTGGTGAACGGAAAAAATTGAAGTTCATTTTAGTTCATTCCTGCGGGAGGAGCGCTACGTCTGCTTGTGAGCTACGTAAATACACTCTACACAATATCGAATACTGAATTTTACAACGCTGTTATTAACCCTTAATATAATTCATGTCCGCAAAAATATATAAGGACTTGGCCCAAATTCGATAACGCCTAAAAGACAGCTGCATGAACTGCCATATAGATGGAAAAAGCAATGTGGGAAAAATAAAGGATTTGTACTGACAAGTAATTTAGGGTAGTATAATGATTTTAAAAAATCAATTAATAGTTAATTTTTAATTATTAGAAATGTATGAATAGGGGTCTAACTGGCCATAGAAGTCACCGGGCATTTGCCCGGTGGGCCGTCACGAAGCTCTGCTTTCGGGTCGTCGTATCAAGTTATTTCTCTTCAACCAGCTCCAGCAAATTAGGAGGAATTGAGAAATAAAGCAAAATATATTCATTTGAATTCTAGATTTCCACTTTTTCCTCAAAATTTTCTACATACGCTTTTATGGAGAAATAGCAACAGCCGTTAACGGCATGAATAATAAAAAAAGCGTAAGTTTGCCTTTACAAAGGATTTGTATCAATGGCCATTTGGAATGCCCGAAGTTTATATCGAGCTGGAGCCCTAGAAAATTCGAAAGGTAAACTAAAGGAATGTAAAATATATCTTGCAGCCCTTCAGGAAATCAGGTAGGGAGGTATACTCATAGTGGGTTCTGGAGATCACACAATTTTTTGCAGTGGAGAAAGAACCAATATATTTGGCCAAGGGCGGATCCAGGATGTTATTACGGGGAGGCCGATTTCTGGGGCCTCAGCGGGAAAATTTTTAGTTTTGGACTATTAAATAGTTTAGGTAAATGTTGTTATATTACTAGCCTTCCTTTATACCAGGGTTGTCCAACATATGGCCAGCGGGCCATAATCCGGCCTGCCTACAACTGTTTGAAATAAAAAAAATTCACAAACAAAAATTTTAGATTTTTTTCAAAAATAAGTTAAAGTCGTGGGGCAGCATAGGTCACTCCTTTATATATCGAAAGTACACAAACAAATAACTGGAAGAAACTCTAAAGGGAGGCTGTGAAGTTAGTTTTTTCTTTTTTTTTTAAGAAACCGCTGGCCCGCAAGATCCGTGAAAATTCTTTAAGTGGCCCGCTACCGAAAAAGGTTGGACAACCCTGCTTTATACTCACCAAAATATTTAATTTACAACCATGAATTAAAGCTGGGCTTTTCTTTAATTATACTCTAGCGACCTTTGGCTTTGCAATTGCGGTTCTAATCGTACCTTGACCTTTTGGTCGTTGCGCATGGGCGGTAATGCCTAAACATAGTTTAAATTGTAATATACTGTGATAAACTCTCTCTCTTCTCTTTCGTACCCTCATCGCTTGTTAAGGTTAAATGCAATGTTTGAAGTTGTTGGCTCACCGAAGGAGCACCATGTTACAACGATGTTTCGTTGGATGATGATTATGGTTAACACATTTTGTTTCCTACGAAGCAGTTCGAAGATCTGTTGCCGCTTATAACCTAGTCAGTTTTATTAAATCGTCAAGTTTCTGCAAACTGTACGTTGCTTTGTCTTCACGCCATACACGAAGTTACGTCGATTATTCACGCCATCAATGACATGCCAGAATTCCAATCAACATGATGTTGTGGTGGCCTAGTTGCCTTTTACGTTGGTAAATCGCAGACACTGCGTTTGGATATCAGAGGCATACTACCTTTCCCACACTCGACAATACTATATGGTTTAGGGTAGATTATAGTCAAGTATGACAGAAGGATAAGCTAGTAAAGGAGACATATACAATAACCAAAAACGATAATTTACAATGTAATTAATAGAACAAGTTTAAATTTAAACTACAAAAACATCGTAATTATTTTACTTTTTTTATAACAAGCAACTTTTTAAAAAACTTGAAGTTTATAGTGCAAAGTCGAGCCATCTTGGTTTCTTTGAAAATTTGTCAATCACTTTATTTACATCAATATGAATGTCTCTATGGGTGTGTATTAAAAGTCTCTTCTGTCATCCGCGTTCGAAGCCAAGTTTGAAGGCGCTTCAAGGATAAAAAACTACGTTATGCTGAAGTAACCCTTACTGAAAACGTAGTTTGAAAGACGAGTAGCATGTGGATTCATGGAAAACCGTCTGGATCTCATATTATCTGCAAAATTTGGAGACTTTGGTGTATAACTTTTATTTATTACAGTCGTAAAAAGCAACAAATTAAATATTCTTCATCGTCTTTATTTTTTCCTATTTAAGCCTGACGGGGGCAATCGCCCCCCCGCCCCTCGCTGAATCCGCCAGTGCATTTGGCACTGGAGGTATGGTTTCCAAAAAATAAAACAGGCCGTTCTTGGATTTGACGCTAACAATGAAAGAACGTGTAATCAACGTCTAAACTGCAAATTCTTAAGTCACTTTGATGTGTGTACACGCACCAACAGAGGATGAAGCTAAAGTAGAATTCTATGCAACAATTGAACGATCCTATGATAAGATCCCAATGTACGATGTGAAAATCGTTCTGAGGGATATGAAATCAATGCTGGGAAAAGAAGATCAGTTTAGACAAGCACTGGGCGTCATAGCTTTCATTATTATAGCAACAATAATGGGCTATATTTCATTGATTTTGCTTCATTGACATTGCAAACATAACTATAAGTAGTACCTATTTTGATGATAAGAACATACCCAAAGCTACATGAGCCTTACCGAACGGTACCACTAAAAATCAAACAAATAACTTCCTAATGGACGTAGACATCGTTCAGATGTCATGGATGTCAGGACATGTAGAAGAGCGAATATTGAGTCCGACCATTTCATGTTTCGAAACTTATATAGATAGAGGACTACAAACACCCGTAAGAGTCCTTCCCCAAAAAAAGAAAAATTATTTAATATACAAACACTTAAACACAACCTTTTAGTAAGACATAAATTCCAATAAGCTATTTCTGAAAATTTAGTTACTGGCAATAATATACCAGAGGAAGGAGAAATGGACCAAAAATGGATGGCACTTCAGGTCATAGTTAAGACTTCTATGACCGTCGAGTGATCATTGAATACAAAAACCCTGAAAACAGAACTAGATGTTTTGATGATGACTGCAAAAATTGCTAGAAGAAAGGAATAAGGTGAAAAATATAATAGTTCAGAGCAAAACAAGATTAACATATGAAAATTTCTTAAATTGGGAAAAGGGAGAAAATACCCACTTAAAAAAATAAAAGAAAAGGGAATGGGAAAAGAAAAGACTGCTTAAGTCAGAATAATTTCACCAAAGATAAGAGACAAGAAATGTGTTTAAGAAAGCTGTTGTATTAAAGAGAGGGTTCCAACCTAAAACTTCACTGTGTAATGATAAAGGAAACTTGATAGGAGAAGTTGATAAAATATTAAATAGATGTGCAAAATATTTTGCAGAATTGTTGAAATTTGAGGAAGAGGGAATTATTGATGGAATAACAATGCAAGAGACAAACCAAGACCAAGTAGAAATTAATATTGAAAGGGAAGAAGTAGATGAAGTGATACGATCTTTAAAGAATAATAAGAGCTCTAGAGAAGATGGAAAAGGTGAACTGAGAGACAAAGTGTATTCACTGATGAATTAGGTGTGGGAGAAAGAAGATATGCCAACGGAATGGAGCTCAGCAATCATTCATCCCATTCATAAGAAAAATTACAAAAGTAACTGTGCTACCTACAGGGAAATCTCATTATTAAATGTTGTATAAGATATTTTAAAAATTTCTTTCGAAACGTCTGGAAGTTTCTGCAGAAGAAATTATAGGTGACTACTAATGAGGATTTAGAAGGAACAGATAAACAACATACCAGATATTTTCACTAAATATAGTCTTAGAGAAATGCTACCAATTTAATATCAGCATACAACAGCTATTTATTGATTTTAAACCAGCCTATGACAGCGTCCAAAGAAATAAACTTTTCCAAATAGTGAGAAAACTACATATTCCCTCAAAAAATATTAATTTAGTAAAGCTAAAGTAAAAAATACCAAGACCAAAGTAAGAATTCAAGGATAGTTGTCAAGTAAATTCGGAGTAAAGATGGATCTAAGATAATGTGATGCCCTTTCAACGTTGTTTAATTTAACGCTTGTGAAGCCGCTATAAGAAAAACGAGCGTGTACTAAGGTGACACGATTTTTAATGGAACCTCGTAACATCCAGCTTTTGCAGATGATATATTCTTAATAAGCAAGGATACATTCATGTTAAAAGAAGCCCTACAAGATTTTGAAAATAGTGCTAAAGAGCTAGGATTAACAATCAATGCAGATAAAACTAAATATATGATTAATTCAAGGGATAAAAGAAGGTTTCGGAATGTGAATGGCTTGGAAAGAAGAATGATAGGTAGTAATTTTGAGAGAGTGCATCGATTTAAATATTTAGAAGCTATGATAACAGACGACTGAAAAACAAGTGCAGAGATTAAAGCAAGAATAACAGCTGGTAATGGGTGCTGCTTCGCATTTGAGAAAGTACTAGGTTACAAGAATGTCTCACGAAAAAAAAACTTACTATTTATGAAACAATAATAAAACCTGTAGTTTTATACTGGGCAGAGACATGGACATTAACAGCTAGAGGCAAAGAATTGTTGAAAATATAGGAGGAAAATATTCGGAGCAGTTAATGAAAATGGAGTATGGAGAATTAGGAAAAACAGGAAAATATGCCATTTATATGGAAAACCTGTGTGTGTGAGAAAAATAAGGAAAAGAAGACTTAGGCTCGGACATGTAGAAACGATGGAAGAATATAGCATGGCTAAGAAAATTATGAAAACCAATCCAATGGGAAGAAGGAAAGCGGGACGTCCTAGGAAGTACAGGAACTGCAGAGCAGAAGAAGAAGAAGAAGAAGAAGAAGAAGAAAAAGATCATCATCATAATCAAAGTGGGCTGCCATAATTAAAATGCCAGGGCTGCTTTCTCTCCCCAGTCCACATCTGGTATGAATTAAAGTCATTTTAATGTAATTGAAAAAATGTAATGACAGGCGGAAGAATGATATTAGACAAATTATTAACAAGTGCCTGAGGGTAGTGTTTCTTAAGCCTTTGTTATCGCCACATTTTAGGTATTCTTTATTTATTGCGGTTCCCCCTTGTAGAAGGTAGAGAGGACTTTTCTGGGAGAAAATTAAAAAAAATATATGTACTGTCTAAAACCAAGGCTATAACCATTGGTTAATACACTATTAAGTCCACCACTGACCACTATTAACTGTAAGTTAAATATAGTTTATGCAATCAGTAATTAAACATCAAATGCATCCAGTATCAAGTTTTTGCAATCAAAAATGGATTCCTCCATTCAGATAACATCTAGAATGCCAATTATTGAAATTTTTCTGTTCGCATTGAATTCTTATTCCATACGAATGGGCACTTTTTGAATTTGCGATATTAAATGCAATATATTTCATTAAAATCTCTTCTGAAATTTCCTAATGGTTAAACAGATCATCAGTGTTCCGCCAATCACGATTTGGAAAACACGGCAGTAGAGACATATGCTAAAAGATTTTTTTTAAATTTTAAGGGATTTGATTAATCATCAAAATAGTCTTTCCTTGCAAAATTTTATTTGTCAGCGTTGAGAATTGGACTAGTTCTTTAATTAGAGTTTTAGTTAGAACTTTAAAATTTAAAATATTTTTTTCTCCCTCCAGGGAAGTTATGGACCGCTCCAGAACTTTTACGAATGCATCGTACTCCCCCAGAAGGCACTCAAAAAGGGGATGTATATTCATTCGCGATTATTGCTCATGAAATTATTGCTAGAAAAGGAGTATTTTATCTCAATTTCGAGATGAGCCCCAAAGGTAACTTATCATAAAAGAAAATCTTAAATGTTTTCTTTTGTTAAATAATATCAGCATCCATGTATATTACACTGAAGTTACCATATCTGTAAAGTACTATAAATAATCTTAGTTTAATACGAGTAAATATGTGGATTGTCATAGATGCAATTTATTTTATTAATATATTAAATAATTTTCATTTTATACCACACCTTATATACCGCTTGATGCTGTGGACAAAAACTAATGAATTAACCGTTAATAGAATTAACAGATTGCAATATTTTTTTTTTCAAAATATTTAATAGATACTCGTGTTAATTACATAACTACAGTATAGTGGCATTTAGAAAACATAATATTTTAAAAATTGCTATTATTATGTATCATATATTGAAAAAATACACAAAAATTATTATTTTAAATCCAAGAAATATGCATTATCCTAATCGATATATTGCTTTTATTCCTCTGTTTAACAGAACTTGTTTGCATCATCATCATCACTTCACCAACCTCGTTTTATTTCACTTTTTAATGCTCGTCCCTCATGTATTCCAAATTTTGGCATGAGGAAGAAAAGTGCTGCTGGTGAATCAAACATTTCAAAAACCATGGTAGTGGAATCTGTGCCAAACATCATTCCTCCATGGTTTGATATTGGCACAGACATCTGTTTAGACCTATCTGTCTATCCAAAAAAAGGTACCCCAGATATTGCTCACCGGCAGGCTTTTGCTGATCTATCTATTACGTATGAAGGCTATACTTTCATTTTCACAGAGGGATCAAAAGCGGATGAATATGTCGGTGCGATATTTGTCTGTGGAGATGTCATACATAGTCAACAACTGCCAAAATTCTGCTCCATTTTTACAGTAGAAATCCATGCCATAGGATTAGCACTACAATACATCGTGGATACTTCATTAACTCCGACTGTCATCTGTACAGATTCACTCAGTGTTTTTCAATTCCTAGCTTTATACAAAATATCACACCACTCTGGAATCCACAGAGTTCACAAACAACTTGTGGATATAAAAAACCACGGTACATTATGAAATTCTGTTGGGTTCCTGGCCATGTCGGAATTTCCGGCAATGAACAAGCTGACAATGCTGAAAAAACAGAAACAGTAGAACCTAAGTGTATGACAATTCCATCTCGAGATCTTATCTCTCATGTCTCATCCCATCTGTACAAAAAATGGCAGTTGGAATGGGACAAGCAATTTTTTAATAAACTATATATTATCAAACCAAAAATTGAAACTTGGCATTCTAGCTACAGGAGTGATCGTCATAAAGAGGTCACTCTGGCTAGACTTCGCATCGGGCACACAGGCTTCTCCTATCATCATCTTTTAAAGGGAGAAGGCGCCCCGATGTGTGCCACATGTGGTGAAGCATTAAATGTTTTGCATACGTTAACTGTTTGAATACATTTTAACCAGCAACGTTCATCATCTTTTAACAAAAATAATTTTACCCTTCGTGACATTTTATGTGACTCTCTTAACCGTGAAGAACTAATTTTTAACTTTTCATCTCATATTGGCTTCTCCCATCTCATCTGATGTCACTAAAAACTCAAGTGTGATTGTACTTTAATTCCTGTAATATGCAGAGATTTTATATTTATTTTAAATTATATATACTCTCTCACCTTGGTTGAACCAGAATGACCCTCGCTGTCCTTGCGCCATAAAAAATACAATCAATCAATCAACCAATCAACAGAACTTGTTTACATTATAGCAATCTTGGGTCAACCACAGTTTCGGTTTAGAAAACTTTACCTCCCAATACCCGCTGTATTAACAATTTGAGTATGCTTAAACGACCTTTAAACTTATTGTGCAAAATTTTTCATGGGTGTAAACGCCAGTTAATAATACTTACCGCCATGATATAGTGTTATGTCATTTTTATTACTCACTGTTTATGTGGTTCAATATTTTTTTAATTATTATATGGTACTATGTGTTGATTGAAGAAGATTTAGTTTTGGATTTTACTGTATTTTCTCGTTACTTTATTTGAATTTTGTATTATTTTCCATAAACAGGGTTTTCTTGTGAGTAGCTTTTGACTCCCATTTCCCCATTTTGATGTGAGAAGAAATGTTTTTAAGTTATTTTTAAATATACCTAATATATTTTATTATTATTTAATACAAGGCGCTACTTTTATTCCATGAGGTTGATATTTTTCATTTTTATCCTTCCGTGAATTAATTGATTCTGATTATTAAAATAATTTATTGAGCATTACTGAACTATTGATTGGACTATTTTTTTATTATCAGAAATAATAGAAAATGTGAAGTGCTGTGTAAAACCGCTCTTCAGGCCTCAATTTGATCTTGTCGATTGTGATGAGGAAATGATTAATGTAATTCGACGGTGCTGGGCTGAAGATCCAATGGACAGGCCTGATTTTCATACTTTTAAATCTATTATTAGGAAGCTTAACAAGTATGTATTAATTATTAATCATTAATCATGAGATGCTATTAATTATTAGCCATGAGATACTGTTAATTTTTAAAGATGAAATAGTAATAATTTTAGTTATGAAATAATAATTTTTAATATGAAATAGAGTTAAATATTAATTACGATAAACGAATAATCGTTAATTATGCAGTAGTGATAATTTAATAAAAATGATGGAGTATTTGCTTTAGGTTTCTACTATGTTCCCCGGGAGATATTTCTTTTGTAACACTCTTATTAGTATGTCAGTAATATACATTAAAAGGTAAAATAATTATGCTGTTTATGTAACAATTTTGCGCTGAAGTACAGAAAACAGACAATCAGAGATAAATTTAATATTTTGTCTTAGATGCAAAATGTATATTTAGAATTTCAATTTGCTCGAAAGAACAATAAAGAAATGTTTTGTATGTTTTATATTTTGCGTAGTGTTTTTAAACCTTGCGCCAGTGTTTGTTATAGATTTGCCTGGTGAAACTCTGATTGTTTCATCTGAAAACATTAAAACGAAACGTGTTTTCAAACATAGAAAGAAATCTATAATTATTGCTCATTTAAAATTTATCGCATACTTATTCAATACTTTCTATTCAATTATTAGCATATTTTTCAAGGTTATATACTTCTATGCAGCAGTACAACACATATTAAGCTTTCATTGTCAGTTATATTGTAATGATAGTGGCTAATTTTGAAATGTTTTTGGAGTAAGATAAAAGAAAATACGTTAAGGGACAGATTATAATATTTCTGGTACCCTGAAAACATATAGAAAATTATATATTTCTTCCTTTAGAAATTGAGAATATATCTCTAATATTGAAAGCAAAATTTCCATTCTCTCGTGAAAGAAATTTAATCAGGATTCATTCGGTCTTTACGAATATCTTCACACAAACTTGTCATTACCATAAAAATAGAACTTTATGTATTTAATAAAAATTAAACAAATGCTTTATTAATAATTATATAACATACATTTATGTGCAAACGTTATTCACAATGGATACTTTTAATTTAACATTCAGTTTATACAGGGATTATTTTTATTCAAAAATTAACTGACAATCAGACGAAATCAGAAATTTTGAGATAACGTAGCACGCACAGTGAAATTTATGGTTCTGTTTGTCAAAATAAATTTTGTGTATATTAAATGTGTTTATATATGTATAAAACGTAATACGTATGGAAGATTTTTGTAAAACTACAAATAATTGCATGTAGGGAAAGTGAAAGTGGAAATATACTGGATAATTTGCTCTCTCGTATGGAACAATATGCCAATAATCTAGAAACTCTTGTAGAAGAAAGAACAGCGGATTATCTGGAAGAAAAACGAAAAGCCGAAAACCTTCTTTATCAATTATTGCCAAGGTAAACATGTTTTTCTTTTCCTCTTTCTTTTTTCTTCTTAATCAGCGTTTGGAGATAATGGACGTTAATTCGTAATTCACTATTTCCATTAGAGTCGTTAGATTTTACATCAGGAAAAATGTAGTGAATATATGGCCCTAATGTATCATATCTCAATACGTTACATAGATAAAATATCTCTTATGATATAAATTATTCTCTTTGTTTGATTGCTATTAGCGTATCTATAAATTTTTCTTTTGCATGATATAAAAAAGTACCTATTAGATATTGCCTGTGCAAGATTTTCCTATTCGATCAGGGGAGTTGCTAGACTGTTTAATACGTGCTTTTTTCCCTCTACATATATATAGTTCGTTCACCAAAATTTACCGATGGTACCATTAAAAACAACGAGAACTGACGTTTCAAACGGATTGGTTCATTGCAGTAGAGGGAAGAGCATCATTTAATAACTGGTTTTTCGCGCAACGTTTGTGCGAAAAGTCAGTTATGAAATGACGCCCTCCCCTCTGCTGTAATGAACCAACCCGTTTGTGACGTCATCTCTTGTTATTTCTAAAGGTACCATCGGTCAAAATTTAGTGAAAGAACTGTATGCACAAGCATGTGCGTTTATACGCACATATATTTAACATAAATAATATTATCAATTATACAGTAAAACCTGCGTAAAGTGACCCTTTTTGGGAGTGGACTTCAATGGTCGCCATCGACAGGTGGTCACTATACGCAACAGACTTTTGTATAGGCATGACCAAGTTCTTACTAGTTCTGTCTTATAAACAGTGGTCACTTCATTCAGTTGGTCAGTTTACCAAGATGGTAATTTCACTAGGTTCTGCCGTATACTTATATCGAGATTTTACATATTAATAATGTAATTGAATAAATATAGTGAAAAATTAATGCATGTCGGAATATATTTCGGTTGTTTCAGTAATGAACTGCTCTATGACGTACAGGGAGATTATTTTCTGATCGTGGGAAAATTTAAGTCATTTGGGAAAATGTCTGTGTGTCCTAGTACAGCAGAATTTTATATTTCCTTATGCTCTAAAATGCGCAACGATTTCAAGATAATTTAAGTCATTTAAGAGAAGATCGAAAGCTTAAGACTACCATAGAATAGCTATCAGCTTTTTAGACACGCAGGTGAATTTATTTACATAGGCTTTCTACTATCCGGTTGTATCACAATAATATGAGCATAGAGATGAGGATAGAAATTATAATTAATGAGTTGCGAAAATTTATTAACTGAGGCTTTTATTTTATATTAGGCAGTCGTGTGTCAGTGGGTTTTTATGGGTGTGAATTTATATATCTTGTGTTTAAAAGTCACAGGTTATTTTAAGATTAGAACTTCTTTTCAGTTGTACTAATATAGGAAAATATAAATAATCATACTTCACGTTGGACACAACGTATGATTTTCTGATTACTATCCCAATATTCTAAGATTTTCTACAAGATAGGTGCTATGAAAAACGATTTTTAAAAAAAAAAATTGCAATCAAAAACTTACATATACTGATTACTCTAAATTTTTGAATTTCTGTTTCTTACATGTGCTTCCAACTTTTCCGTACTAGCGAGAATAGAAAATCGGAAATTAAAAAAATCGCTAAAATATGAAAATTTACATAATTTTTGGCTGACTTTACATATTTAGACCCCAAAGTGGAACCGGAAGATATTTATTGAATAATCGGAATTTTTTTACGTATTTTTCTGAAAACATTCTACAACTATTCCATGATAGCGGGAAAAGAATTTTGCAAAACCATTTTTACTCTCCGGCTTAATACGTATATATAAATGTGTTTACTGCTTCGATAAGCGTGGTGAAGGAAATATACTTTTAAAATAAAACACAACTAACATACGGCGAAATGCAATAGATCTATAAACTATATGGATATATGCAAAAATAATTTCATAGCCAATATTTACATAGCATGAGCTTATACTTTTTACGATATGTACCAATATCATTTCATGTTAACTAAGACATTTAGTTCTCTAAATTTGAGAAAAAGTAATAACAAGCACCATAGAGGTTACTATAGTTTACTGCAATGGAAACTTAATTTACCGCTCAAATTCAGTTTCGATTACTTACAATGAAATAACATGGTTTTCTAACTTACTTTTCTCTTGTAGATCTGTTGCCAGTCAGCTGATACAAGGACAATCCGTCACAGCGGAAGCCTTTGACAATGTCACAATTTACTTCAGCGATATCGTGGGCTTCACATCTTTATCTGCCCAAAGCACTCCCATGGAGGTATTACATGAGGATATACAGGGTGTATACAAAATGGCGGAAAAAGTTCACTACACGATTCCTTGTGAAAAAGAGGAATAAAAATTGTCCAGTGTAATTTTTGCTTAAAATCAATATTTAATAAGATAATTAAGGCCAAAGATGAACGAATCACGCGCCAGACACGCACATGATTAGAAAAGCAAACCAAAGAAATTCTTGGAGAGGCATGGCTCAGCACAAGAGAATCTGATTGGTTAACTTCAAACCTGAAAATTTAGTTGCGTGTCCAAATACTTCGTCTTCTCCAATATTTTGCGACTTGTACGAGTCGCGACGTATAGGAGATTGTCCAGATCTCGCTCCTAGAGATTTCCATCTTTCCTTACACCTTAAGATATTCATGTCTGATCAACATTTTTAAAGCGACACACATGTGCAGACGACTGACGTACACTGGTACTTCTGACTTCTATAACACAGGAATCCAAAATTGGTCCCACGCTTGACAAATGACTTAATTTCGGTGGCGATTATGTTGAAAACTAACTGAACAATTACTGTATGTTTTACAGCTAATCTTTTTATGAAACTATGTTTACTTTTTTGTAGACCGGCCTAGGAAAACATTTCTGGACGGGCCTCCAAATTTCTCTCTATTAATACAAATTTTCTCTTATCTTTTTAATGTTATCTAAACCAGCTTAATTGCGATTTTATACATGCATAAACCGCATACATGCAAGCATTTTTGAAGTCAAGCAGAAAGTTTTTATTATATAATTTAAACCTGAAATATACAAACCAAGCAATAAACAAGTTTTTATCCCACATTAGCTAGCAACCTTTAATTTTAAGGAGTGGCTTCCCCTGAAATGTCTTTCGACTCTTGTCAGGATTTCATTACCAGCTTATTTACATGGCTTCATTTACGTCTTCACTCCTCTTTCTGGGTTCGATATCTGTCCAAATTGCTTTTAGTGGCGCCAATCTGGAGAAAGAGTTACATAACATTATTAATACTTTAGATCCTATCTTTAATCAGGACCTATTCTGAGGAAATTTTAGAACTGCACAAGTGGCGTAGGGCTACCAATTTTTTTTTCTAGAAAAATGTTTCGGCTGGATGGGAAGTTTTTTTGGTGTATGTCAAGCAATTGCAGGCTACAGCTACACAATTGGTCATTAAAAATATCATTTCCTTGCAGTTAACTTTAAGGAGGCACACGATCTTTAAATCTTAAAAAAAAAGGTTTTTATTTATCTAAATTAAAATCTGATTTTTTAGGAATATTTTAAGACCAACGGCATAAAAATCCACATATTATTACATGAGTTATTGCATAAAAAGTGTACCAATATAGCTCAAAGCAATTTCAAAAAAAGACATTTAAAAGGATATTTAAATTTTCATTTTTTTCTATAAAGACAATTTGTAATTTCGCAACAATTATTATCTTGAGATGTAGTACAAATTTTATACTATTCAATGGTGAATATGTGTAAGTCATGCAGAAGCCGTTGAACATCATAATATGTTTTAATGAATATATCTTTTTTATCTCACATATTATAATTTAATTATTGTATCTGTATGTATTTTTTTTCCAACTGTACAAATTCAAATTTAGAACTGCACAGTCGGTGTTT
>QLNU02015003.1:75435245-75467381 GCA_006491805.2 Dysdera silvatica
AAAATATCATTTCCTTGCAGTTAACTTTAAGGAGGCACACGATCTTTAAATCTTAAAAAAAAAAGTTTTTATTTATCTAAATTAAAATCTGATTTTTTAGGAATATTTTAAGACCAACGGCATAAAAATCCACATATTATTACATGAGTTATTGCATAAAAAGTGTACCAATATAGCTCAAAGCAATTTCAAAAAAAGACATTTAAAAGGATATTTAAATTTTCATTTTTTTCTATAAAGACAATTTGTAATTTCGCAACAATTATTATCTTGAGATGTAGTACAAATTTTATACTATTCAATGGTGAATATGTGTAAGTCATGCAGAAGCCGTTGAACATCATAATATGTTTTAATGAATATATCTTACCTTATCTCACATATCATATTATAATTATTTTATCTGCATGTATCTGTTTTCCAACTGCGCAAAATGCAAATTTAAAACTGCGGCCAGTCAGTGTTTAGAACACAGATTGTAACGAAACAATACAGAGCTTCACCAGGAGATTCCATAACAAAAAGTTATTTCGACACTGGCGTAAGGTTCAAAAACACGACGTTTCGGGAGCCAACTGCTCCCTTTGTCAAGTGAAGGCAGAATGAAGAGTTCGTGAAAGTCCTAAGCTTATATACCCGCATGTTGGGAATCCCCATCTGACGCCATTTGGTGCGGAGCATTTCCAGCTGGGGAAACCCCAATCGGGGAAACCCTCGCCGGGAAAGCCCCCGCACCCGACGACATCAGATGCCCAACTCGAGGTTTTGCAAAAATCCTGTAAGGTTCTGGTAGAGGTTTTGCGATGTTTATTGCACGACTCCTCAAACCGTAGGTTTCCCATGATTCCAGAAAAAGTCTACTCCCCAGATTCGTCACATTCTGATGTAATATTTTCATCGAATGCCAATCTGGTTCGTGACCCTCCCTGAAGACATGTTCAGCCAACTGGTTTGAATCGTCTCCCCTAGCTACCGCACGCATATGCTCCTTCCCTCGTAGACGTATCGATCTTCCCGTCTGTCCAACATACACCTTGTCACAGTCTCCACACGGTATTTGGTAAATAGCACCAGATTTTTCCTCCTCAGGGACGCGATCCTTAACTTTAAGTAATAGATCACGCAGGGTGTAGACAGGTTTGTAGTAGGTCTTAACATTCACACAACTGAGAATTCGAGACAGCTTTTCTGAGACACCCGCCACATATGGCAAAACCACTGATGTCTTCCTAGTCTCATCCTCTACATTCCTGTTTCCACCACTAACACCACATTGGTTACGAGCGATAAATTTAGTCGGGTAACCTTTCTTTTTCAACACGCTTTTGTTGCGTCGTAATTCAACATTGCGAAGGTCATCATTACAACAATGTGTAAAGGCTCGTCGGTGCAAGGCTCTAATGACAGATGCTTTGTGTGATGCCGGGTGATGAGAACGAAAGTCAAGATACCTATCAGTATGTGTTGGTTTCCTAAACACCGTAGTCAACAGTCGCCCATCCACATCTCTATTTATCCGAACATCTAAGAAGGGTAATGAACCGCTATCTTCTTCCTCTAACGTAAATTGAATATGAGGGTTCAAGCTGTTCAAATAGAGATGAAAATCAGCAACTGAAGACCTTGGTAGGATAACAAACGTATCATCGACGTATTGCTTCCACACCTTGACACAGTAAGTACACTCATCTAAAGCACTGTTTTCAAATGCCTCCATACACAAATTTGCCACCACACTCGAAGCAGGTGACCCCATCGCCGTACACCTCTTCTGTCGGTAAAATCTACCCTTGAAGCCGAAAACCGTGGAATTCAAGCAGAACTCGAACAGGCAATATATCTCTTCCGGACTAAGGCTAGTTCTTTCTTCCAGGCTTCCATCATGCCTCAGTCGCTCCAACGCTGCTGATACCGCCAAATTTGTTGGAATACAGGTGAAAAGTGAAACAACACTAAAAGGCACCATAGCATCATCGGGAGCGATTTTTACGTTTCTGATAGAAGAAATAAACTCCTCAGAGGTAGACACCGACTGTCCAGAGGGTCCAACAAGAGGAGATAGTATACCTGCAAGATATTTAGAAAGTGCATATGTTGGCGAACTACAAAAACTCACAATAGGTCTAAGAGGAATATCGTGTTTATGGACTTTTGGGAGTCCATAGAACAGCGGTATTCTTCCAGACGAACAACGGAGTCGCGAGTAAAGTTTCTCATCCAGTTTCGACTCTTTGTGAAGTTTTAGCAGGCAACCATTCATCTGCCTCTCAATACAACCAGTAGGGTCTTTATCTACAACGGAATAGGTATCGCCATCATTTAAAAGTGACATTACTTTATCATCGTAAACCGACCTATCCATCACAACAGTAGTACGACCCTTATCTGCCGGTAAGACCACAACCTCTTCACTGTCTCTGCTTCAGGGCTTTCCGCTTAGGAACAGAAAGATTGTCCACAAGTGCCTTACGTTCAAATAACACTCTCGAAACTTCCATGAGCACTTCAGCACACCTATCTTCCGTCATGTTCCACAAAGCCGGTTCAATAGCCGAAAGGATTTTTGAAACTGGAATCGACGAGGGTGTAGATGGAAAATTTTTTACAGATTGTGTATAACTGCACGTTAGAATAGTCCCTGTTTAAACAGTCATTAGAATATAATACGCGTGAAAAGAAAGTTAATAATTTTTTCCATTAGTAGAGTATATGTGTTTATATAAGTACTACAACATTTCTTTTTGTTATTTCTATTAATAGAGATATAGTATTTTACAATATAAATATGTAAATACATAATGTATAAAATTACAAATAGAACTATCTAATTTAATAACAAAATACTATAAAACTTTAATAAACAAATTATTTGCACGCAACAACTCAGAGAACGCCGCTTGTATGCGAAATTCGCTTATATGATCAGAATTTCGCTGCCGCGTATATTTGCATATATGTAGTTTCGGTTATACATATACCATGGAGGTATTATACGACTAAGATGCATGTATTTATATATAGTGCAATAATTTTCTCGGCACACATCAACCGATAAAATGCTTATTTTGTTAATTTAATTTGATTTCTAAAAAACTTCAATGATTAAAAGCAATTTTCGTCTTTAGTAAAGCAATTTTCGTTTTTTCATCAAATTACTTGCTATTAAATATTTTTCCCCTTTTTTCAGTGCGTCTCTTTATTTGACGATTGCAACTGCATTAAAAAAAAAATCCCAAACACCCATATCGAATTCTGAACCTTATGTATTGATGAAAAGCCGCTTTCCGCATTTCTGATCACCAACCTGCTATCTATTAAACCTTTTCCCTAAGTTTATTGTTCTTTAATGTCTCTTAATGCGCTTTATATTTTCTTTTTCTCGCGAATAGTTTCATTTGCCATGAGAAAACTACTTTCTTAATATTCATTCGAGAAAATATCCGTAGTTGAAGCCTTATATAAACGCCCATAGCCTACTGGATAAAGCACTTTGTCGGCTATCAAGTAGATATGGGTTCGGTTACAACCAGACGCCGAAAAATCATTCTTTTCTTGAAAGTATTTGATTGTCTAATACTTTCTTAATGTGAAAGAAAAGAGAATTTTCCCCATGTTCCGTACCGAACTTAGGACGTTGTGCAGGGCCGGCTATGCGGGAGAAAAGGGGGAAATACCTAGCGCCCCAGGATTTTAATCAGGGGCGCAGAGAGCCAAGGCGGGCCCCTAGGTTCTCTTCCCCGTGCCGCACCTCCCTTCACAGCACAGACCCTTGCAAGCGCGTTCCCCTAAATTTTATCCGGGTCTCCCGGGTTGTAGCCCCTGATGCCCCCCTTCTCGTCGGCTCTGAATTTAAACCTCCCGATGTGAAACTTTTTAGTTTTTCTTTTTAAAAGCATTTATGAGAAATTTTAATAAAAAAAATACGCGCCTTATCGTCCGTTAGCTTTGAACTCTTGAAAAATTGTTAAGAGCGGAAGTGGGTAGATTTGCTTTGGTTTTTTTATTTATTCAATTTATTTAATTTATTTGCTAAACTTCCTGGAGGACCATGACTTTGACTCTGGACTCAAAATCAACTACTTCCTTAACGTAAATTTTTAATGATAGGGTTGTTCAATTCTTTATTAAATATATTGTTTATTGCTTAATAAGTATTTTTTTATATTTGGTCATATTTTTGTCATGCTTTCACCTTCATGATTTTTATATTTTACATCATAATACAGATAAGTTTCGTGTCATATACTAGTTAACTTTTCTATAATTTTATATGACATATATTTTACCAGCATTTGAAATTAAAGCATGTTCTTAAACATATTTATTAGGATCTACTCTGCTAGATTTTTTTTGAATATGGAAATAAGTTTTATTTGTTTTCTTGTTGGCTATCCTAACAATTTTTGTGTAATTTAATAGGGTTTCATTGTGCAAAAATTATGTGTATTCTATTCAGTATTCTTTGTTGTACCTCGCGCGTCATATTCCTACGGCGACAGTTAAATAAATTAGGAATTTATTTTGTCGTAGAATAGAAAGCTCATTTTACTACGTATTCACTAAAGGGTCAAATTTTAATTCTTCTTTCGGGCACATAAAATTCTTTTACCGAAAAATCTCATATCAAAGTAAGACCTTTTAGTTATAGAATATTCCCGCGCAAAATCCTTTAGATCATTTCTCATTTTCATAATTTTGTTCTAGAATTTTAATGTGTATCTCTTTGTATCAACTATTCAAAAGATGGAGAATGTGTTTGCTTCAAAAAGAAGTATTTTTCGAGGGATTTAAATTTTAAATTACTACTTATAAAATTTTACCTAAACCTTTATTTCAAAATTATGCGAACTACTAATGCTATTGATAATTCATTCTAAAATGTACCAAAATGTAATGCAAATAACAACTAATATTCATTTTTCGTTGTTCGGTAGTACTTTCATAATTATATGGTTTTAATAAATATAGTTTAATTAACTATATTTTATTAATAATTATCTCTTAACCATTAACCTTCCAGGTTATTGACTTGCTGAATGATTTATACACCTGCTTTGACTCCATTATCGAAAACTTTGACGTTTATAAGGTAAAAATTTATGATTATATAAGATATTTGTAATATAAGGATTTGATTTAATGCTATTGATAATTTTTGTTTTTGGTTGAAGAAGATTGGTTGCAAGAATTAAAAATAGGGCCCGATAAATTGGAGTGAACATTACTCGCTAGTTAAGAACGTTTCTCTCCCACCTCAAAAGAACCTTAGAACCTAGAAAAAGAAAATTGCTTATGCGTCAAGTGAAAATGTGGCGACAAATCGCGACAAGTTATACTCGTCGTACAAGTTGTACTTCTCTTACATCAAGTCGTACAAGTCGTACATCAACTAATACAAATTAAGTACATCAAAATTATTACCAAGTCATACATCCAAGTAATGCAAGTCCGTCCATCCAGTAATGCAAGTCGTACATCAAGTAATACAAGTCGTACATCAAATACAAGTCGTACATCAAATAATACAAGTCGTACATCAAGTAATACAAGTCGTACATCAAGTAATACAAGTCGTACATCAAGTAATACAAGTCGTACAGCAAGTTATGCTCACCGTTCTTAGTAAGAAAGCCTAGGAACCTAGTAATTGATATTTTCTACTCATCAATCGAAAAAATCTAATCGCCAATGGCAACCGAATTTGTCGAGCTTTTTATATATACGGAGAAAAATGGCATGGTTTTCCCATGACCCGGTAATCTGTTGGGTATGACGCGCTGGATCGTACAGAGTTATTGCGGGTGCGACTCTGTCCAGGGACAATGTATTTTTTTTTCTCTTTTTGACAGCTCACCAAAGCTTGTGATACTGGGTTGTGTTTACAACTCCTGCTTGAGCTTTACTCGTTGATGTCAGAACATCTTATAAACATATTGTTAAGATGAGAGGGATCTTTCAACAAAAGTAATCCCTCGTATAATTTTTTTTGAAGGTGAGAAGAACCATCTAGCAAACGTATGCCCGCGACCTTGTTTTATAATGTATATAGAATTAATTAAGCGTTTGATACAGTGCCATAACGCTTTATCAAAAAAATTGTCCCTTTTGTTTTCACCAACTTTACCTTTAGTCGCATAACTTATGTTGTTTAAGAGAAGTATACATTTTTTATTTATAGAAGAACTAGATTCTTTCTTTAATAAGTACAAGGAAAGTGGGAATATAAAAATATCAAGAGGAGAGTAAAAAATGCCAAGAGGAAATAGCAATAGAGTACAATAATATTGAACTTCCAAACTGTTCAAAATTTCATATTACAGGGTAGAAATTTAGCGTTATCCAACGAAAATGAGTAGTTTTGTCTTTTACGTAATATTAAATGAACTCATTTTTAAAGTTCAAGTTTTTGCAAATATTTTATAGAACCTAGAAGATGATTTTGATTTGTTAATAATACAACTCTCTCAGTTTTAAACTTTTTCTATTTTAATTTTTAAGAACATACATACATATTTAATTTATACGAATATATATATTTAATTTATACGAATATATATATTTAATTTATACGAATATATATATTTAATTTATACGAATATATATATTTAATTTATACGAATATATATATTTAATTTATACGAATATATGTATTTAATTTATACGAATATATATATTTAATTTATAAGAATATATATACTTAATTTATAAGAATATACATAAAATATTTATTACTAGGCATGACACAAAATGAATAATTTCGTGTTTAAATAAGAGCGGATGCATTTATTGCATTCCATTATTTGCAAGTATATATTTTATTCCATTATTTTATTATTTCCATTTATTTGCAAGTTACTTACATGCATCAAGGGAATCATACATGTCCCTTTATCAAATGGGCAATTTAGACCAAATTAATTAGCTGTTAATTTCTTCTTTTAATCATGAAAAGTCTTAAAGTTTAGCTAATTATGGAATTGTAATAAATTTCAAGCACCGCATACGAAAGAGTGATCTGCAACAACAGGTGTGTTGGCAAGTAATGGAAAAAGTGGATTTTTTTAATTGGTGTGAAAATAAAATAACGGTATATTAAATCTTATTTTTGTTTACATTAATGTTATTTAAATATTTTAGCGTCATGTACAGAACTTAATCAAGATACATTTATTATCAAATAAAGAGATAGGCTCTTGCAAATGGCAAAGGGATATCCGAAAGAAAGCTTTGAAAATTTGCAGTTTGTGATGTTTTCTTTACGAATATGCAAATCTTACATACGTAAAATATCCACAACCAATTTTTAAACAACACTTTTAGGTTAAATCAAACAACAATGTCAATCAATCAACGTTTATTGGCGTAGTGATACCAACGCCGATGGTATGGCGTGATTAGATGGTGAAACGTTCGAAAGAAAATAAATATTTCTGCCTTCGGTGGGACCTGAACCCACGACCTTCCACTTGCCGGGCGGAGGCTCTACCCACTGAGCTACGAAGGACAATATATAATGACTTTTAGGTTACTTGCCAAGGCATAAATATTTAAATACATGACTTAAAAATTTCATTGTTGAATCCCCATATTCTGCTTACAATATTTGCAAAATATATTTTTCAGTCCTATATTCAAATATACTTAATTTTTCTTATCAAAAATTCCCTTTAAATAAATTTTCTTTATTAATAATAAAACCTTAATTAAAATAACATCTAAGAATTTAACGTTATTGTGATTTTCGCGACTTTTGTGACCCAAATTTCGCTGTTTTTCAAAATACTTCCTCAATTATTATAACTATTTTCTTGTGCTGTCATGACTGCTATTGTTCAATAGTTCTTAATATAAAATAACTAAAATTAATTTTAACAAGCCGTTTAAAAATAGGGTCGTGAAAACAAATAACACTTACGTCCTTCGGGTCAAAAATGACCTATATAAATTTATGAAATTAAATTATGAAATTTATCGATCATTTGATATTAAAACGATTTTTATTTATTTTATAAACATAAAGAAATTTTAAATGCCTCAAACTACATTTTTTACTCATTATAATATTTATTTTTTCGCATAACGTTTGTTTCCCGTTCCACATTCCTGAATTACATAACCTCAGGATTATATTGCATTACCCTGGTATTACGTCATCTCATAAAATAAATGTATAATATGACAAAGCATTTTTTTTCACTATTAAACAGTGGGCAACGTTGATCATAAAAAAAAAAAGATTATTCTTAATTATAGTGCAACAAAAGGAGCAGTGGGTACACTTAGCAAACACTTTGTGTGCTATAGTGTAAAAAAAACAAAACATATATGGACATAGATTTTATTTTTCAATGTATTAAACGTCTCTTCCTGTAATGCGTATGTACATATCAAATATAACTCTCAAGCTTTTCAACTATATATTATTTTTTTCATTTTAATTTCCTTACTTTTCCTTCAAAATTATCAACTGTTAAAAGTTCACAAGGACTTTATAAACACTCTGCATTACGTAATTTTCAGAAAGTAAAAAAATATATTGCTACTCAATAAAGTGATTGAGAAGGAAACAAATTAACACAGTTGAATAACATATTTAATCGTTTAAAACTGTTTCAATAGTCATGGACTATTCTCATCAGAATGGCAACTGATATAATACAACGTGTAATGCCAACCCGTATAACAAACGGCGGTTACAGGTATAATGAAAATGAACGATAAAATAATTAAACGAGTTAAATATCTCTGATAGTGGAACATGAGTTGGAAGAGCGATTAAATATATTATTCAACAGTGTTAATTTGTTGTCTTCTCAATCATTTTATTAGTGCGCAATGTCGTTGTCAAATTATGTCAAGTTCTTTGCTACTCAATAGTTTCTAATAAAATTATATTTCATCATTTGAATATATTATATTTGAATTGGATCGGTATTTGATAGAACTAATTGATTTCACAAGTAAGTTTCAAATCTATAAAATCCATTAACGTTTTCATATAATTTTGTAATTCGTAATTAAAAATTGCCTACCAGTGACTTGGTGGTCTTGTACATAACCTTGCGTCCGTTAATATACATTCATATCTAAATAAGGATGTATGTACGTATAGCGAAGCCCATATCTCAATCTTGAATCTCTCTCATATGCATTGCTCTTTAGGGTTAAATGTCATGCTAAACTAAAAATTTCTGAAAAATTGATTATTTACGTCTTTTGAAAATTCACTGTCACATTGGCATGACAATGTCACTTGACAAATCATTTTCACATTAGGACCAGGCCCGTATTTGCTCTTAGGCTCACTAAACTCGAGCCTAAGGGTGCCAACCTTGTAGGGGCGCCGACTTGAGGAAAACTATCAGTCCTCAAAAACCGCCGCCGCACAGATGGGCGCGATGTGTTTGAAAACCAGCCATTTAAAAAAATAACAAAAACAAAAAGTTTTGGCATATTTTCTTGTTCTGCATGCATATTCTAATCTGCCCAAAAATATGTTTCCATCATTAAATTTGATTAAAAATTCCTACTGAAAATATTTAACAAAGTTCATACTTTGAGCAACTATAGTGATGTTCCATCTTTGGAACACACGTAGTTTCAGGGAACTGTCACGTTAAAACTGAAACTTTTACAAGACTCTATGCAACAGCAGGATATTGATTGTTCTCCAGGGTGTTTCAATTTTCTCTTTTGCAAAAGTTTTTTAATGTTATTGTATCGAAAATATAATCAAAAATAAATAATAATATAAATAAGTAATAAATAATGATAAATAATAAGTAATAAATAATAAGTAATAAATCGGTCATAATTTAATAATAGTTTTGATTTTATTTGGTCATTTTCCCCCATCAAGTTGAATGGGTGATGATTATTTAAGTTTTCACTTATCACTGCTTTAGAATAAAATATGCACCATAAAATTTGAGGGGTCAAATGGTGGAGAGATGAGGTGATGGGGATAAATGGGGGCGCCTATTCTGCTTAGGGGCGCAAAATATGTAAATCTGGCCATGATTAAGACAGTACAGTTCTATGTCCTATTTGTACAGGTCGCGCTATAATCCTTTGTTAAAACATATTTTCTAAAAATAAATATTCTTTTATTGTACACTGAAATGACCGATAGGCACTGGAAGAACTGATTATTAAAACGTTTGACAGCTCAGCGAATCTGTTTTTAGTCAATTCACTACTGCAGTGTTTCTAAAATATCTTTCCCAGATAATCCCTTTTCTTACCCAGAGTATTTGCCAGAATATTTGCTCAGGGGGTGTTAAACTTCGTTTGGGGGGATGTCAAACTGTGTTCGGGGGTTCAAATATTTACTTTCAAGGTTTTAATTTTTCTTATAAAATGTACTTACCAGAAAAGAAACGAAATAAAATATTCGGTAGTTATGAAATAATTCGTTCATTTTTTGAACAAAAAAAGTTAATATTTGATTCGCAAGAAAACAAATTTCAAGTATTTCTTTTTGGACATTTAACCCATTCATAAGCAATTGATAATTTTTAAGGGGTCAGGATTTTCTTTCATATGGTACCTTTCTTCCTCTTGGTATCCTTATCTTTTTCTTTGAAAAATTGCTACACACTAAAGATTATTACAATTTACATATGCAGAAAAAGTATAGAAAAATAATTTGCGCATTTTTTTCTTTCTTATAATTTGAACATTCAGTGGATATATGAACTTAAAATATAGGGTGTGTGTCAAGAAATTTAGGAAGGTTGGAGGTGTAGCGGACTCCCTGTTCTTGCCTCATGCCTTGTCACGTAACCCTCTTGATAAATATTTAAGGCAATTCTGAAGGACAATTATTTAACACTCCTTTATAAAGCTTTCATCAATAAATATATCAGAATTAAAAAATAAACAACACTTTCAGTTTTTGCTGGATGTTAGTCAATAGTTAACTCTGTTGTTTATTAATTATCTATGTTATTTATTGCATTTAACTCTATCAGATTGGCAATTAATCATCTTGGCCTTTCAGAACCTTCATTCCACCGATAAGTTCTTCGCAGCACTCATTGCTGTCAACACCTTTGCACAGCATTATTCGTAGGGTCTAGGTAGGTAGGTAGGTAGTGTTCAAGGATTTTAATAGGAAGGGTGGGCGCCAAAGGTAGCGGCGCTGTATTCCCAGACAGGTTTTTACGTCTGATTTTATGACGACCAGTGGACCGAGAAGGGCCACTGGTGGCATTGAGGGGGATTGTCGATCAGTGCAGGTACTCAGGGACGCACAAAACTAACAGATGTCGTCACTCAACGTCGACCGGAGGCCATCCACGATCAGTCCGCCCCGAAGAGTGGCCGAAATAGATGGGTGGCGCGGAAGAACACCCCGGGCCAGCCGGTATTCCTACAGGAGACCACCGGACACCGTTGAGTGGGTGCGGTGCCGCGAGCGGCAGAGTCCAGGAGCAAATCGTTCCCCGCAACTAGGACGCACGAAACTCCAACCATCCGGACAGACCAGTCAAGCCAAAGCCCCATCCGCCAATGGTGAAAGCCGGCCTTAAGCGATCGCAACAGACGGAGACAATGGCGAAAACCCGTCAAGTACGGAAGGCTCCGCACTACCCCAGCGACGAAGTCCGAATCACGAGGGAGGGCGGAGTCCGGTCCCAGAATAGCAGAAGCAGGCATCCATCCACCGCCGCCCGGCGGCCAAAGTGAATATCCCAATCACTCCGTCTTAAGCGAGCCGGAACCAACACCCGCCTGCCCGGACAGCAGAGAACAGACATCCGCACGCCACCAGAGCTGAGACCGAACTCCCGTGGGCTGCAGGTGGCAGCCTATTGCTCAGTAGGACCAGCCAGCTTCAAGCATCCCGACTATGCGACCACGTTCAAAGTCGTCCAGTTGGTTGTAAGGTCTTCGACAACGTCCCAACGTCATTACTGGTTGCGTCTCCAGGGAACTGCAACGCCGAAAACGAGAAAAAATAAACCGTTTGCAATTTTTACCTTTTTCATACGATGCCAGTTGCGCAGTAGAAATGCGCGCTATGATCGAAGTTAACAGTCATTGGCTTTGAAAATTTAATCATTTACTTGATCTAAAGGAATTTGCATGCGAAATTTTGAGATGATCGGATAATTTTTTAGAGGTGCTTCGTGTTTTTTGCAAAAGATTGTATTTATTTTATCTTTTGTATTTTACGTTCATTTAAGATAATAAAAATAAATTAAACAAATAAAAAGCAAGATGAACAGAATCATACTAACAAAAATAAAAGGATTGGATTTGTAAAATTCGGATTCATCCAAAAGGCTGCACTTGGGCCCAAGGGGCCGCAGGTTCCCCACCCCTGCCCTAGAGAGTCGTTGTTGTGCCACAGAGTTCCACGGAACTCCTTTTTGAGAAACACTGATGTATGGAATAATCTTAATTAAATTTTCAGTTATTTGCTAAATAATGAAATTGATTATTTTTAGGTGGAAACTATCGGCGACGCATACATGGTGGTGTCAGGTTTACCTGTTAGGAATGGCAACAGGCATGCTAGAGAAATTGCAAGAATGTCCTTATTGTTGTTGGACGCCGTTATATCGTTTACCATAAGGCACAGGCCAAATGAGAAACTCATGCTAAGGATAGGACTCCACACAGGTAATAATTTAAAAATATTAACAACAACAAAGACATATAAATTGAAACTCACACAGTGCAGTTTTTTCAGCTGGTACGTCATTTATAACTGTTTCGACAGATGTATTTTCTGCCTTGGTCATAAAAGACGTCTAGTTTACTAGAAATAAGATACAAAGTACCAAGGAAGAAATTTACATACAAAAGTTAAACCCTTGTAAAATAGCAAACGAAAAAGATCACCCAAACTTTTGGACGCGTCAACGACAATCTTTCATCAGGAGTAATGACGATGTTATGTTTCTGTCCCTTTTTATACTTGAAATTTTTGGAAAAACCCTTCACCAGAGCAGTCCCGCAAATGGAAACCCTAATGGGAACTAATCGAAGACCTCTAATAGGAATCATGGAAAAACCCATTGGGAACCGATAAGAAACCTGTACTGCGGGGCACCTAATGTTGGGGAAATCCCATACATTTCAAAGTAAGAGTTGTTTATAAGTTTCTGGAAGTGGTTGTGATGTATTAATTAATGGCTTCCCATCTAGTTTGTAAGTTTCCTATTTGTAAGTCCTATTTATAAGATTTTCCTGTTTGTAAGTCTACTATTCTTGTCACAATAAACTCCCTGTCACAACACTTCGCAAGCAACTTACAAAAGTTAAAGACCCATTTCCGCCAGAAGATTTCATAGGCGCCGTATACCAAATACCATGCAAAGACTGCAACAAACATTACATAGGACAAACAAAAAGAATGATCAAAACAAGAAAAAAAGAACACAAACAAGCACTCGCGAAAGGAGACATAGCCTCACGTCTGGCAGAACACGCTTTACAACACGGACACGAACCCGACTGGGACTCAACAAAAATACTACACCGTCACATCACAAACAAGAATAGTAGACTCTTCTTAGAATCTTGGGAAACTTACAAACTACACGGGAAAGCCATTAATACATCACAACCACTTCCAGAAACTTATAAACAACTCTTACTCTGAAATGTATGGGACTTCCCCAACATTAGGTGCCCCGCAGTACAGGTTTCTCATTGGTTCCTATTGGGGTTCTTCCATGATTCTATTGGAGGCCTCCCATTGGTTCTCATTGGGTTTTTCCATTCTGCGGGACTACTCTGATGAAGGGTTTTCCAGAAATTTCAAGTATAAAAAAGAGACAGAAACATAACATCGTCATTACTCCTGATTAAGGACTGCTGCTGATGCGTCCGAAAGCTTGAGTGATCTTTTTCATTTGCTATTTTACCAGTGTTTAACCCTTTTTATGTCAACTTCCAGTTTGTTCTGACGATGATGGAACGTATTTCTGTCGCGCAATTGTAAACGAAGTGCCGGCTTACAGAATTGCGTTTGTGTCAGTTTTGAATTAAACATATCGGTCTCCAGTGTATATCCCATTCATTTATTTGTAATAGCAAATAAGTCCGGTTTTTTAGGCACCCACATTTTTGTGGCCATATCTCCCTACGGACTTTTGAAGTTTTGATTTAAAACTTTAGGTGAGGAACACGAGGATTAAATAGAAACCGAGTAGAGGAGACAGGAGTGATGAGGTCGATGATTTCATTACGAATAAAAGGAATTTCTTGGTCAATATTTATAGAAAGAGCAAAGTGAAGGAGTGGTTTGGAAATTTAATCCTGTAGATTATGTGAAATTAATCTAGTTTAACAAAACATAAAATTTGTGTGGAAAAGGAAAAGATTTGAAACTTTTAATGTTTATCTTAATCTACTTGCGATAAAATCGCCTGTGGAATGTTCCAAGTGGAATAATAAAGCATGATTATTTTATTCCTTTGTCTCGAAATTTTAGGTGTTTTATGTGTCTATTCATAATTTATGTAAAGAATGTATAATGGTCAGCGCATATGGGATTTATTATCAATTTTGTTATTGTGAGTTCCATAATTTTTAATTTTAAAATGTAAATTTGAAGTAATTTTGTCTATTCTGCAGAATCTTAGATTTTTAATACAAATTAAATTAGACCTTGAGGAAAAATATATTTTATAACCATATAATTGGCTATAGTTGGCCTATAGTTGGCTTAAAGGAAAATACATTCAATAGTGGATATTTGGATGCTCCTTATTTCTCGTTAAATGATTTATTTTCAGGACTCAGAGCCATTTACTAATAATTCGATACTGAAGATAAATATAGCTCACAAAATAGAACAATAGTTATTTACTATTCCCTAATATATTCTACAATTACATTGTAGAATATATTAGACTTTCGCTTGATGAAGGGAACAGTAGTTCTCGAAACGTTGCGAATATTTTTGCAGATGGTAAATATCTTTTACCTTCTTCATTTGTATTTCGTATATTCCGACCAGTGTCAAATTTTACTAGTTATGGTAAGCCCTGGTCAATCTTTGTACGTTGTTGACATTACATTGTTAACACTAAATAGGAATTTGAATTGTAAACCCTCTTCACGGAAAACATGTTTGATATCTTCTAGTTCAAATATCCTTCTTTCCTCTTATTTTGTTTGATTCTTGCTTCAGCCCCATCCTGTGAGTTAAAAGATATACGCAAACAGCACGTAAGTGCAGTTTTAAATAACAAAATGTCCAGTCGTATGTAAATAGATAGTTCACAGTGGTCACGTGAAAATTTCTTTTGTATCTGAGATGACCCGTTGTGAAGTTTTAAGGCATTTCAAGAAAAATTGGAAACATTTCTCAGTCATATTTTTTATACTATCTATACATTTATATACCCTAATGCCTTTCGTTTAGATTTTCATAAAACGAATTGCAAATAAAACTTATATTATCAGTTTAAAATAAATGAAATTGTTTAGGAAATTTCTTATGAGGCGTGTACATATTGGATATGATTTTCTTCAATTTTATATATTTTTATACAGTTTTTTATATAGCAAAATAGTGCATAAAAAGCAACAGTGATTTGGATCAGAAATTGTTTATCACTTTTGTTAATTAATTAGCTAATTAGACCGTTATTTGGACCAGGATTATTTACTTTTTGTATGAGATTTGAATATAATTTTAAGTGTCAGGTAGAGTAGTACATAGTTGCTTGCCTGAGATGTCAGAAACTCATAAGTATATAATAGATAGATTATTTTTAACATATAACAATATGTGAACGTAACTTTAAAAATTGCAATAATATAATGGAATTATAAATTTAAATTCAGGCTAAAAAAATGTTCGACTCAGCAGATAACTTTGATTGAGGTAAATCATGGGGACATAATCAACTTGGTTAAGATTTAGTTAAAATTTTTACATTATGTTTACTAGAATTTGAAATATCATCTTTCAAGTACTGTGAAACATATAAAAATTACTTTTTCAGAAATTATAACTGAAGTTTTAAAACACTTCAATTTTGACGTTTCTAACTTCACAGAAATTAGCTTAACTCGAAATATATTAGGAATTTTGATTAAAGTTTGGTATGCCCTGAAAGACAAAAGTCCAGGGAATAAAATAAAATCATACAATGTTTTTGTGAAACTTGGCCATTTTGAGTCGTAGTAATCGCATAAATTTCATTATATTTACAGAAAATTCTTAACATTAGTAAATATATATATAATTTATGAATATTTACTTAATTTTTTTTAAATTTCTCATAGTTTTAGGAGTTTTTATTTTTGAGTGTGCGTATAGAAAATTTTCGAAGGTTATAATTCGCGTGGTATTTTATGGTATTTATTAGGTTCTTGCGCAGCAGGAGTTGTTGGCCTCAAAATGCCGCGGTATTGCCTTTTTGGTGACACGGTCAATACTGCTTCAAGAATGGAATCCAATGGGCTTCGTAAGTTAATTAAACACATTTCCATGACTCAAGTTTAATTCTTTTCCTTATATGCGCCTGTTATTCGGCACTATTATATGCATGAAATATTCTAAATAAAATATATGTAGCGAATAAATATGACTATAATAGATCGGATGAATTCGATAGCTGTTGCTTGCTCCTGTTTTACACCTCAAGGGTATGTAATTTTTAGTGGAATCCATACTTCTGCTGATTCAACAGGATCAAACTCTTCTCCCTTATATTTGAGTACTCAAAAGTAATCAAATTCTTATAAAGCGTATTCCATATCCATATATATTACATATAAATTTATAGTTAGTGAATATCAAAATAAATTCTTGACCGGATAATTCAAAATGTATATGTGCTTATGATAAATAAACAGAAATTTTATTGATATCACAATTATGCCTGATTTCTGACTATATGGGGAGTTTATTAACTACTTACTGGTTAGCAGCGACTGCGTTTGTAATGTGACGTTGAATGCAAAATATCTAAAACATATTTCCGCAATGTATATTCAGTTTATATTTTTTAATGACTGACATCATTTCCAGAAGCTTGTATTAATTCAGTTTATATTCTTGCATGACTTACATTTCCAATCATTCAAATTTTCCATGCATTTACTTCGTCTAATACTTAAATATAATACTTAAATTTGCAAATTATATTTTATACCTGTAGCCCTCAAAATTCATGTTAGTTCCTGTACCAAGGAGGTGCTCGATACATTTGGTACGTTTCATCTAGCCTTGAGAGGGGAAGTGGAGATGAAAGTAAGTACCTTTCTAATAATAATAAATAATAATTTATTAAACCTAAGGTACATATTCAGTAGTGCATAATGTCAGTACATGTAAGTTACAGGCGACAATAATGTTGAATGATTATCTAGATCAGAGGTTCCCAACTCAAGTTAAACCCGAATCACTTTTTTACTTCAGTTTTATTTAGGGACTACTTCAAAAAAATTCTCACGAGAGTTCAAGGGCAGGATGGCGATCGCCCGAACCTTGAATGAAAATTAACATTGAAAAGATACAAGGTAAAGGTCCAATGAGGTATCATTTCCAAAAATCAAGTCATTAATCGCCACCCTTGAATGACCTCTAAATCTGTTCCTGCACGAGTTAACTGCAAGACCTTAATAGAAAGGGGAGCCGGGTCTTTTTGGGGGTATATATGTAGATGTATAGAAATAAACAAATAATTGTTGACAACATTGAAGCCAAACGAAGCAGTGCTATTCTGGTGAAATCCCTGGTGGCAGCAATGGAAAGTTCCTATATTTCACCAGAGGTCCCTTCTTGCAAGAGCGTATCTAGCTTTTCTTCAAGAGCTGGTGGGGGGGGGCGCAAAATACTACAAATGTACCATCAGTTTCATTTTCATATTTAATGATAATAATTTATATAAATATTTTTTAATAATTTTGTAATATAATGACCTATCTGGCGGACCATTTGGGACTCCTTCGTGGACTACTAGCGGTCCACGGGCCATCGGTTTGGAACCACGGATCTAGAGTAATAAATTAAGTTAGAAATGGAGAAAAATTGTTTTAATTTATTATTTTTTGTTTACGCGCTTAGGAGCAATGTTTCTGGCTTTTCTCTTTTTTTTTAGTTAACGCAGTTTTCAGCTCAGTTGTTGTTCTCAGCTCAGTTATTGTTCTCGGCTCAGTTCAATAAAGAGTGGGCTTACGTTTTCCTCCGTTGTTCTAATCAACACACATAACAGTTTGGTGACGAGGATGGGATCTCGAAGTCACCGTCTGTTTTGTTTTCTTCCTATAAAGAATTCATAGTTTTTACGCCTGCGTTAGTAACTGTTCTAGCAAAGACTCCATAGCTTTTGCTACTGTGTCATTGAACCTAACTTTGTTCACGTTTCGTAACCTTGCAAATCAGTGGTAAAAGCGTCGCTTGGTTCTGTCTCCGAGTTCAATGCAAATGTGGAGTCGTGGGCTCAATATACCGACAGATTGGAACAATTTTTTTTGCACACTCCATCGAAGATGCGGACCGTCAACTCGCCATTTTCCTAACGACACTACCTAAACTATTTGTGCGTTCGTTGAAACACTGCACGTCGTGATGTTGTCCATTGGAGCTTATTTTTCAATTCTTATCACATGTAAACACCAACAGGAAATGTTTGTTATGCAAGTGTATATAAAAGTTACCTCTCCCTCAGGTTTATATAATCTGGCAACTACAGCTTGTTAAAATCATTAATAAAAAGTTCCGAATTTTTAAAGGGCGTTTTGTTAGTGTTAAACAGAGAAAAATTTCCAAGGGCCATTGGTTATCAGTTCGTTGTAAACGGTGTTTTGTCTTAACCGTGTTCCTGTTAAAGGACAAAATAACATGAAAATTCTTAGACAATCTGACGGAACTTCAGAAAACGGTTCGTATTAAAAGTAATTCGTCTTAAGCGTGTTCGTCTTAACGAGATTCGAGTGTATAGTTATGCACATGAAATAAGAGATTATACGTACTGTTTTGAACATATTAAACTGCGCAATGCTTTAACCTTAAACTACGTCTGTACATGATATAATTTGACGACAACATTACGCACTATTAAAATAATTGAGAAGGCAACAAATTGATACAGTTGAATAATAAAACAATACAGAGTTTCACCAGGAGATTCCATAACAAACAGTTATTTCGACACTGGCGTAAGGTTTAAAAACACGACGTTTCGGGAGCCAACTGCTCCCTTTGTCAAGTGAAAATATTATATCAAAATGTGACGAATCTGGGGAGTAGACTTTTTCTGGAATCATGGGAAACCTACGGTTTGAGGAGTCGTGCAATAAACATCGCAAAACCTCTACCAGAACCTTACAGGATTTTTGCAAAACCTCGAGTTGGGGGTGTTCATCTGACATCGTCGGGTGCGGGGGATTTCCCGGCGAGGGTTTCCCCAATTGGGGTTTCCCCAGCTGGAACTGCTCCGCACCAAATGGCGTCAGATGGGGATTCCCAACATGCGGGTATATAAGCTTAGGACTTTCACGAACTCTTCATTCTGCCTTCACTTGACAAAGGGAGCAGTTGGCTCCCGAAACGTCGTGTTTTTAAACCTTACGCTAGTGTCAAAATAACTGTTTGTTTTGAATAATAAATTTAATCGTTCACAGCTGTTTCAATAGCCCTGGACTATTTTCGTCAGAACGGCCAACGATACAGCACAACGTGTATTGCCAATCCGTGTTACAAACAGCGATTACAGGTATAATGAAAGTGAACGATAAAAATCCAGCACATAGGTTAGGGGAAATATCTCTGATAGTGGAACTTAAGTTTGAAGAAACGTTTCTAATAGTAAAACGTGAGTTTCAAAAAAAAAAGTCCCTGGTAGTATAAAATGATTCTGTATGGGAATACAGAATAATTTTATATATTAGTCATTCCCATACGGAATAATTTTATACTACCAGGAATGTTTCTTTTCAAACTCACGTTTTACTACCAGAGGCGTTTCTTTAAACTTAAGTTCCACTACCAGAGACGTTTCCCCGAACTTATGTGCTTGCTTTTTACCTTTCATTTCATTATAACTGTAACCGCCATTTGTAACACGGGTTGGCATTGCACGTTGTATTGTAGCCTTGGCCGTTCTGACTAAAATAGCCGTAAACGATTAAATTTATTACTAAGCTTTGTTAACTTGCTGCCTTCCCAATTATTTATTTCACGTCTGTACACTATATCTATTTATTTATTTATTATTTGTTTGTTTGTTTGTTTGATTGATTGATGTAAGATTAATAAGATTTAATTAATTAATTAAATCTTTTACTACTTTAGGGCAAAGGCAAGCAGACGACCTATTGGCTGTTAGGGGAAGATAAACCTCCTCATAGTGATGTAACACCTTTTGCTGTTCCCGGAGAGATACTTCAAGAATCCAATATCTAATTTGCTGCATTTGCCATTTGACTTATAGGCGACAAATATCAAGGATAATTTTACTCATAAACTCTTCGTTAACTAAATTGAAACAGAAGCATGACAGTCCTGATATATGAGATTAAAACCTAAAGCTAAGAATCTTGCTGGCATTCCTACAAGACTTGAGCTAGCCATGACAAAATAATTGTTTGGCGGAGAAAGAAATATATTTCAATCGACTAAAAGACTTCGATTCATTCAGCCATTTGTTCAAATATTTATAAACATTAAAGGAACTTGTTACACTCCCATTATGTTTCTTTCCTTTTACTTTGATTCACAATAATCATTTTGTAAAATTGTGAAACTATTCTAGACAATTGACATTAAAACTCTGTTTCGATTTAACACTATTGTGAAATTAAAGTCTGGCGTAAAAACAAAATTCTGATGGTTCTTTATAAGAACCACCAGAATTTTTTTATTTGAAGCTAAAACAATTTTCATTGAACGTAAACTCGTAGAAATAGACTGTTGTTTTTCGTAACATTTTATTCATGTCAAATTTCTAGCCGAATCTTGCCAATTTTAGGATAATTTTTAAATAGCGTTTACGAAGTGGAAGATAATTTAACGTGGCACTACGCAGTCAAGATTTATAAGCAGAAATCGACGTTATAAGAGTAATTTATAAGGTCAATTTCTATTTATGGAACGTTCTCATTATTCATTCATTTATTTTTAATTTAATTGAACGTTTAACTTTTTTTTTTGTAAAAGGTAGGTTTATTGCATGCACATGATTACATGTTATTACACTCTTTTGAAAAAAACAACGAAGCACCCTTTCCAGTGGTTCCAACCACCCTTTATTTTACAGAGGCACACTGCAATTGCCTCTAGTGTGATGGTGTGGAAGATGCTATTTCATACGACAGTAGGCCGCCCTTAGTCATCTTGCGTACAACTTTAGCAGCCAACGATATGTTAATGATATCCTGCCGCCATTTGCGTTACTCTTCATGACACGACAGCCTGGGCCATTTCCCAACAAGGAAGTCCAAGCCCCATACGGCTCGCATATCTATGAGCCGCCTCCGTGTTCTCGATACTATTCCTTGGTAGGTAAGGTCACCAGACCTTTCGCCAATCGAACATGTATGGGACATTGTTGGCCACCAGATTCGGGCATCGTAAAATGTCACAGATCTCGAGCAACAAACAAGTGAGGAATGCCTGGCCGAATATGTTGCAAGATGACATCAGGAATCCGTGTCAATATACCTAGTCACCTAGACGTATGAAGTATGCATCGCCGCCAGGGTGGGTTTCACCAACTATTGATTTGAACATTTAATGTGCAATTCCTAGCCACTGATGGGTCCTACGGCCCTGAATATTTTTATCATTTCCTTACCTGCATATGCGCTGAATGCACATTTAATTTCAATAAAAACAGATAATTTCTTCATGGTGCTTCGTTTTTTTTCCCAAAAGAATGTTTAACCTTATTACATTATGAAGGTATGTTATTTACTTGTTATTTTATTATTACATGTTACGTTATTTACATGTTATTTTGTCATTACGCGTTACGTCATTTATGTTATTTTATCATTACATATTACGTTATTTGCTTGTTATTACATATTATTTACATGTTATTACATATTATTTACATGTTATTACATGTTATTTACATGTTACTGCATGTTATTTACATGTTACTACATGTTACTACATGTTATTTACATGTTACTACATGTTACTACATGTTATTTACATGTTATTACATGTTACTACATGTTTATTACATGTTACTACATGTTTATTACATGTTACTACATGTTTATTACATATTAATTACGCGTCATTACATGTTTATCACATATTATTTACATGTTGTTTTATCATTAACACATGATCGAATTTACACACAGATTACTTAAATTCATTCAGATTAAGCAGCAGATGACAGAAGTTCGAAAAATGTATTTGTGTGTTATAACCTCACGAAATTTATCGAACACTGTGTAGTATGTCACCAAAATGTAGAACTAGTAAATCATCTTCCAAGTGCATTTCAGTCCCAATTTACCATGGATAGTAACTGTAGCACTTAAGGCCGTATGTGCAGTTTCACTTCATTTGACACAGTATAACTTGCTTTGTCTTTGCGTCATTAAAATTTTAATAAACCAACTGTAGCACCACAATACTTCCGAAATGAACATGAATAAAGTGAACATTCAATGGAACTATTTAAAAAATAAAAGTAGAGTCTAGGATGGATAAAAATATATTTGGATGTTCTTTTTATTTATCATGGTATTACACAAGTTTTCATAGCAATAATTGACATAAAGTACAAACGATAAAATATACAACATCTACCAGATGCTAATTAACATTTGTCTATTAATTTCTTAAACGAGAGAAAATTATTTAGCAACTAATATTGACTTCAAATGTTATTATATATGTCACGACACCTAACCCTTTGCTTAGTTGTAATTAATCACATTACTGACCTGTGACAGGGAGGTAGCAACAAATTCACCTAATGTGTTATTAATCCGGTTCGCCTCCTAAACCATGCAAAAAAAAAGGAAAAAAGGGGTAATTTCTTCTTTTTCTGGGCTATAGTTCCTAAAGGACTTGCTGACCATTTGCTCAGTGTAATCCTAGGATTGCTTCTCCTGTACCTTAAGGGTGAGTACGGACATGTAACAGAACATCGTAACAGAACCTGGACTCGGAACATCCCGTGTTACGCTATGATGTTACGGGACGAACATCGCCTCGTATCATCGGTGCGTAACATGACTGCGTCCCATCAGTTCATCCCGATATCCAGCCTACACTGACAAAACGCTGTTGTTCGTAAACCGGCCTAAACACGTAAACAAGAGGTTCAACATAGCCCCGTAACATTCCTTTGATGCTTACATACAAAAGGTTAAACACTGGTAAAATAGCAATGAAAAAGATCATCCAAGCTTTCGGACTTATCAGCAGCAGTCCTTCATCAGGAGTAATGATTACTTCTGATGAAGGACTGCTGCTGAAAGCGTCCGAAAGCTTGGGTGATCTTTTTCATTGTTATTTTACCAGTATTTAACCTTTTGCATGTAAATTTCCTCCCTGGTACCCTGTATTTTATTTCTATTCCTTTGATGCGACAAGGAAAAATGACAACTGGTGGGACGCGGAAATGTTACGATGTTCTGTTACGGAGTGCGGTCCAGACTTGGTACGTGACGGTGTTACGATACGGTGTTCTGTTGCATGTGTGGACGCGGCCTAAGAGCAGACATTAAGGTCGTGATTTCTCGGTAAAATGTAGATCCATTGGCATTTTATGACGTAGTAGTAACATAGTCGTCTATCATGGCGTTGACCCGGGTTCGATTTCTAATGGTATCGTTGAATGTATGACTTTTCTAACTAATCGTCCTCCGAGATTTCTTTACGGTTGTCAGAAGGAGGCCGGATTCCTCGAAAAACTATGACTTAGACTAACGTTTGCTGTCCTCGTTTCTTAAAAACGCAAAGGAATAAAAACCTTAATGTTTTCGAGCTTAATTATTTTAACTTTATTGAATTCGTTGATCATTCTTTTTTTTTCTTTTTTTAGTATTTCATCTCTATTCAAAATAATTAGGTAGCTCATACACAGCACTACATTCAGACCACTTGCTGCTTTCCCTATTTTTTTCCAGGTGGACAATCTGTAACAAGCTATGAAAATAAATTTATCATATTTCTACCTGAATAAAGTTATTGTATTGTATTATATGCATCTGCTGAAATCCCTTATACTAAAAAAGTGTCATGAAGTTGGAGTTTCCTCTTTCAGAGATATTGCCTGCCATACTCACTTTCGTAACAGTATCATCATGGAATTACTTTAACCAATTCGTCTACTTGCTGCTTATGTGAATTTCGTGTAATGACGAAAAAGCTTATATATTATACAATAATGTTTGCCACCCACGTATATTTAGCTCAAACTAGAGCTTTATTGTTTTTGGAGAAAAAGAGGCGCCGTCCTCATCCTGGATTCGAACCAGGGTCCCCGCGTTGAGCCCGCGGTGTCTTGACCTACTAGACGAATGAGGACAAGAACAAACGCATTTTTCTCCGTATATGAGGATGTAAGATATTATTACCCTTCACAGGGATAACACAATTGCCAAATAATGGTCAACACAGAAAAGCCTCCGGGGCGAGATTTTTGTGAGTTTTTCGTGGGGGAATTTATTATACAATAATTTTTGCCACCCACGTATATTTAGCTCAAACTAGAGCTTTTTTTGTTTTTGTAGAAAAGGAGGCGAATATAAGAATAGGCGAAGAAGCTTATATATCCCTGCAAGATATCATATTGTATATTTCAGTCTTAGAGACGTCTTGGGTAAGCGTTCTGAGAGACAATTTTAGCTGTGACTTTTCCAATGTGCCATACTGGCAAAAATTAATGACCGGAAGGCTAGAAAATAGTGGTAGACAAATAAATCAAATAATCGTAGCAGTTCCAATGTATGTTCCAAATCATATTTCCCATACAGAGGAAACTGACATTTGATATATTAACGCTTTGAAATGTTTCTTTCAAACAAGTTCATAGCCCTCCAGGGACACGAATGAGGTGTCGTGAACCGTTAAATTCCCCGAGAGATTCCAATATCGAATGTCGATTTCCATCGAATGAAACTATCGATCACCATGTGAGAGATTCCCGAGTAGGAGGGAATAAATATAGAAATAGCGGTCGTTTGCCGCGTTTTACTGCATCGTAGATGATGGGAAATATTAGCTTAAAGACGAAATAACAAGCAATTTGGTATTCTGGCCATACTAATGGATACGTAGATTGATGGTTACGTGTTGCCAAACGGAAATTGCTACGACAAAATTATTGTGTCCCTTATCGAAACATTTATTTTGATGGGATAGCATGAAACGGATCCTCTTCTGTTGATTTCAGAATTTTCCACTTAAGATAATTTTACATGAGGCTGGATGTTAATTACCAATTCAGCATTTAAATGATAATGCTCCGAAATTTAATGATAACTGCTTTCGTTTAATGACACATTTTTTATTATTGTGTTCTGATCACAAAGTTTAATCTCCATAATCAAATGAATGTAAAATCAATGTGAGAAATTAGAGGCATAGCCTATGGCAGCGTTTCTTAAACCTGTTTTGGTCACGGAGCCCTTTTAAATCCAAAACTATATGACGGAGCCCCAAATTCTATCACGTAAACCTTAAAAATTTAGCAATTCATTATGTATAACAAGGGGGGGGGGGTTAAGCTTATGAATGAGGGGGTGTTTGAAATTTGCTTATTTTTTATTTTTGGGACAAAGGGAGGGGGCAGGTTGACTGACATGCTTCGAAGTTGCGTAAGCATAGTTCGGTTCAGTGGCGTACAGATAACCTCGCAAGGCGGAGGGCCCCTAAGAAAAGGGACCCCTTTTCTTTTTTCCATAAAATTTATAAGTAAAAAAATAATATTATTATATTTTTTAATTAAAAGTGAGTTTTTTAATTTTAAGTAAAATATAAAATAAAATATTACCGTTTCAAACGTAAAACGTTCCAAATGAACGGTTTCCAACTGTGGCAAACTCATTACGCTTATTTACTTTAGCTGTTTTCATTGCCTTTAAAACTGAACTCAATATCAAAAAATTATAAAATCTGGACGAGTTTTGAATTTACAGTATACGCTTTGCTCCAGAATACTGCCCTATGAAACGGTAATTAAAAGACATGTGTTCTGTTTAAAATACTGAAATGCGTCGCCGGTTACTTTCTTATAGAAGACATACACTAATATGCATATTTTCTTTCGAAAAAGTGGGCCCCAAGTATTATTACGGGGGGGGGGGCGAGATTTTCCGTTACGCCACTGGTTCAGTTGTATTATTTTCGATGTCTTACGCATCGAAAATAATACAACGAGCACAGTAGACCTTGTTGCCAAGTGATAACTACCCTAACAGAACTGCAATAATTAATTCTCAATCGAAACCTAAATCAATTTATAAATTTCTTTAAAAAGTGGTATTTGCAGCAGCAAATAAAAAATCAGAGAATAAAAACCTCACGTAAGCATGGGATGGGTCAGCTATTTGCGTTTTTTTGCTTATATGTAGGAAAATATAAAACAGCCAAATTATATGCTTAAATTTAAATAATACTTGAAGGATCCTGAAACAGTCTGTGGGAGAAAGTACGCTAATAAAATGCCTACCCTAATGAATAGCCATTTTGGCGCTAAAAAACTAGATTAATAAATTTAATTAAGAAGCCAGAATTTTTCCAATTACTGAATATTTTAAAACCAATGCCCTTTATGGATCCCCAAAATATTACTCGAAGAATCCGAGGGCTCCGGGGAGCACAGTTTAAGAACCACTGGCCTATGGGATACTTTTAAAATTCGATATTTATTATTTTCAATATAGAGTAAGAAAACATGCGTCCTCAAATGAAAAGTAGTTGCGCATTAAATTTTCATAAGAAGAGAGTATTCATTATTCAAGTTACCAGATTATATAAGATATCACGAAGTTGAATTAATTATTTGCGAGTTACGAATTTCTCCGGATACTGCGGCGTAGCTACTTAAACTCTGCCGCAGCAACATTTCGTAAAATTCGAAATAAGACTATAAGGGGCCGTTCAAATATTAGGTAAGCAATTTTCTAGCCTTTCATATCCACCTCCTTATAAGAAAAAATAAGTAAACGCCTGCACCCCCTTCATGCTTACTTAAGATTTTAAGAAAACAATTGCACATATATTAAAAAACTATTATTAAAATCTATTGTTATAAAACTATTATTACAATACTACCATTAAAAAAGGCAAATACATTATTAAACTATAAGGTACAAAAATAATATATATGTTATTATAATGTGCTTCGTTACATTCTTATTATTAATATTTCTTACGTTGTAGGCAAATAGTGTGTAATAAATAAGAAACCGATTTGATAAAATACATTTATTAAAAATAATGCATTCATTACAATTTAAAAATTCCTGAAAGGCCACGGGGAGCGAAGTAGAGGGGGCCCTCCGAGCGAAAAAATATTTAGAGCCATTGGTTTGAATAATCAGATATTTCTGCGATTATGTTTATTTTATGTTTTATATCGTCTACTTGCAGTGTGTCCACAGACGTACGCAGAAAGTTTGTAATGGGGTTATAGGCTCAATATCAGGTTATAGATCTATAAATCCTGTATTTCTGTGTTAAATATGCAAAATTTCATTGAACAACACATCTGCGAACGTCAGTGAGGATGTCGTACATCCAAGTATTGCAGTTCTCTCAGGGCGTGTTTGATTTTGTGACTGTGTTCTAATTTTATTGTTTGCTGTGTTTGATGTAAACATGGTTCAGACAGCCCATCCCGTTGTTAGAAAAAATAAGCAAATCTCAAATCCCCCCTTTCCTTCAAAGATGCTTACGTAATACTTGAACGGCCACTAACCCTGAAATTTTTTTGGTAATTAGTCAATTTACAACCAAATAATTTATAATTACAATTGTAACTTAATATGCAGATGAAAGCTGCCTTGAATCGTGGTGCATATATATATATAACAGTTTATTGCAACTAAAAAATAGAAATTTTAACATAATAAAAACGTATGTAAAAAGAACAAATCAGGGTGTGGGACTCTTAACATACCACGTCATGTGACGTATGTTGTGCAATGTATTGCCTGCAGGTGGGGTATTTCTACTTAGGTATAAAGGTTTGATTTTTCCATTGGAAGGCAGACTTAATTCTTGTTATACATTAGGCGTTATGTACATACATTTAGTTGGTCAGTAACGACCATTTAACCTTTAAGTTCTTTATAACGTAGCTAGCAAAGTCTAATTTTAACTCTTTTAAATTCGTTATGTTTCTGTTAGTAATAAAGTTAGTAATTTTTTGCCTAAAAGCAGTTCTTGTTTCTGTCATCACCTTTAATTTTAAGTAAAAAATGGAGTAAAATAATTTAACCTACACTGACAAATTATAGTTGTATTTGCACATCTCACCACAATGCTACAGAGTGATTGACTCAGATTACATATTGCGCGACTGCTACAAACATTTAGATTGTGAACAAAATTCCATATTAAAAAAGTAATCTCTTTTATAGAAGATGGGTTTTCACAATACGGAATTGTGGAAAAGACAGGGCAAGTAAATAGTATAAGGGAAATACAGGCTGAGTTTAATCCACCGCACCTCCGATACATTTTTGAAATCCTTATGTTATTATAAGCCTATTTGCAAATCATTGTTGGGTCGAAAAATGGAATTTTATATTTTTTTGTTTTTTTAATTTTTTCGAACAGACTATATTTGCTGATTGAGCCAATCATGGGTTAGTGGAAGCCAACCTTCTTTCGTAGATTTCATGTCCACTTGGCGAGATAATCGACTTATTTAGCCAAATTAGTATGAGATTTATTACGGGAGTATTTCTTTCCATTTTTGACGAAAAATAGGTTTAGTTATTAGTTTTATGACTATTCAGCCCGAAATAGACTGGAACTGAATGATTTCACATTTTGGATAGAAACTGATTACGCAATGATAAATCAGACAGAGTTAATTATAATAAAAGTGTAATCTGCAGCATTCGCCAAGAAAGCTCGCTAAATTCTTAAATGCAATTTTCAAAAAAAAAAAAAAAAAAAAGTTTGGCTGACATTATTTCGCGAAAACATCCACGCGCGGGATTCAAAATAAAATGAATGCTTCTCTTATGCACAAACTGAATTGCAACTTGCAATGTGATTATAAAAATTAAAGTAATTTGTTTTCTGCTATGACTTTCAGAAATAAAACAAAAATAATATAGAACTTCAATTTAACGAATAGAGAAAAAAATAACTTTACAGCTACTTCAAAATCTAATACGTTTAAATTTAAAAAGTTAACGCTAGCTCTGTATTACTGGACGTATTCTAAACTTTTAGAATACATCCCGCGTTCGCTTTTTCACATTTTTCGACCAGCTTGTTATCCCGCCGCGTGTTGCCAAAAAGGTTTCAATTGGCTCTATTTTAACTTTTAACACTTAATTTCCCGATTTCTAGTGGGAGGGCATAGCTGCTAATTTTTACATATTAAGGTTTGTAATGTGTCTATATTAAGCTCAGTTACATTCGTTAGATTCAGTATGTGAGCACCGAGAGTATGTGTGTGTGTGTGGGAGGAGCGGGTTTACTTGTGAGTTTTCCTGATTTTTCAGCTTGTAATCTAAATACTCTAACGATCTCCTGAAAATTTCTTCAATGCGGCAATCCTCTCTCTCTCTCTCTCTCTCTCCAAGAGTTGGGGCGATGCCACCACGCTCCCTCACCACTTCAAAGTCCTGTAATAGCAAGGAAAGGCGAAAAGTTGAATATTGTTAGGGTGAACATTGAAAATCCCCTTTTTAAAATAACTAATTAAATCTAAACACCCAGGAGCAGATAAATAGATAATTAAATAAAAAACACATACACTCTCTCTCTCTCACTATATATAAATATATGCTTAGATGTTGTTAAGTGTTTTTGTTTTTTCGATATTCTGCCGCCTGTTATTTAATTTTTTCAGATGGAGTTGTACCTCCAATTATTTGTACACTGCGTCTACAACACTATGCCAGATTAATTAACGTTCAAGAGGAGACACCTCCATTCAAGAGGCGGCACCTTCGTCCAAAGAAACCTTCATCATGGGCATAATAGGAAGTAAACAAGTTTCCTGTGCAAGGCATGCTTCCAAACAAAATCAAATTCTTTGTAACTTCTTTTCAAGAACTTTAAATTTAGTTGTTTTTTATGTGACAAACGAAAAGACTTGTTAAAAATGCCTGTTGAATTAACAAAGGTGTAAAATTTAAATTAATTTGATTTTTACTAGTAAAAAACACTCTTAAAAAAATTCTGAATATAAATAAGGCACTTATAATTAAATTCCTTTTCTTTTTAAAAGTAGGACCCCTTAACATACAAATCCACCTTTTTGTTTTTTTCCTACCTATCATATTTAATTTTTTAAACCCATTTTTAACTTGCAAACAAAATAATTTTGGCCAATCAGTGTACCTAAAAACTGCTATTTCGCTCCCTACAATATGGCTAATATCCATCAGCAACCGAAACCTATAAAAACTTAAGTTCAGACGAAATCCCTGGTCGAGGGGAAGTAAATGAGTCATCACAGCAATAAATAGCCAACTCGTGGCACCTGCATAAATAGGCAAGCCCACCCACACCGAGCCTGGGCTTGGCGTCCAGTCCAGACCACCACAATTGGCCAACAATTGCAATTTAGGCAGGCGAAATTGCCGTCTAATACGTTAACAAAAGCCAAATGAAAAAGTTGGCAATATATTGGCGAGAATAAGGATTTTAGCAGTCCTTAGACAAAAAAAAATCTTCAAGATGGCGATTAACTAAAAAGTTTTTTACAAGTCTCGCCAGCCAGAAAGAGAGCCTGAGAGAGAGAGAGAGAGAAATTTTGAAACACGAAGATGAACAGTGGACTCCAACCTACTCCAAACATGGGCCATTAAGGGTGTAACATGTAAGTTAAAGTTATCTTTCTTTCTCTTCTATTAATCGATAATTATAAGTGCCTCCTCCCTCATTAAACTTATAATGAAATGTATAAATTTTTTCTGGTGGTTTATATACCCCAGTATGATTCTCATAGTGAAATGAGTATTTGAATTATTTTACTAAAATTACTTATATAAGGTTTAAATACAAAAAAAATATGCCAAGTGAAAAATTGATAGTATGTAGAATGGTTAATAGCTCCAAATGCTAATATAAATGGCACTGTTATATTCTAAAGGAATTGGAAAATATATTATCGTGTTTATAATATAAAATAAAAGGCAGTAATTATTGAATAATTGTTTCATGTCTGTTTTAAAGAACCTGTTTTTTTATTTTGTTTATGTTTAACACACAACGCGTTTAGAAAAATAACCCTAGTTATTTACTTAATTTTTACGGTCTTGCATTTGAAATTTTAGGTAAAAGTCAACCAATGTTTACTAACCAGTATCAACGGGCAATTTACAAATTTATTCTGGATAAACAAATTTAATATTTAATGTTATGGAAATTGTGTTTTAATGTTCTCAAATAGTAAAAATTAAATCAATAAGTAAACTAACTAAAAATTTAACCAAACTAATTATAAAATACCTATAATAAATCATTTTAATTTTCATTAATTATTCTATTTCACTTTAAACCATAAATGATATAACTAAATTATAAAAATAAATTAAAAAAAATCAATATTCGAAAAAACCCCATAACACTTTGATAGATGGCTTGCACTTGGTGGGGGAAAATATTCGTGCGCAACCGCATATCTTCTTGTGTTTCTGGTCGCAAATCCGCGAGGAGGTATCAAAATGGGGTCTTTGTAGCGTCTTGAAACGCTTCCTGGAAAAAAAAATTTTTTGTCGGATACAGCTGACGTTCTAAATACATGATTTGTGTTAGATCGCGACGTGACTTAAATAGGAACATGTAAATTGAGAGATATTATGATGATGATTCCCTTTAGTAAATAAATTCGTAATCCTCTTATCATTTCCACATTCCACCATCAAACCATCGATAACGAATAGAGTGGAACCATTTAGATAATCTTTAAAATCTAAAGGTAATCCTTCAACAAACGTGACGTCAGCAATTTCATAGTAAAGAGTTTGATGTATCTCATAGAACCATACTAC
>QLNU02015003.1:75467481-75478726 GCA_006491805.2 Dysdera silvatica
AAACTTCCTGACAATGTGACACGTGTTTAGGATATATATATATATATATGGCCTGCAAAAGGGTTGCTGGTATCTAACTGGAAGGAGACCCACACGCTGAACGTATGTGACGATGTGTGGAACCGGCCAGGCCAGTAACCTAGTGTCCTACCCCGCCTTCAAGTGGTGCAGGCTGAGCTTTCTATTTATGTGGCAAATTAATATTTGCTACACGGATAGAAAGGCGGAAGGGGAGGGCTAATTCACCAACCCGTCTAGCCAGCGTGGTGAAATTATGGCTAATTCCTCCATTATGTTGACACACCAGAAACCATGGCCCCTAGTCTCCAGGTGCTGGAGTGCTCCTGATCAAGGCAGCGGTCAGTGTGGCATGAAAGCAGGGGGTGCTAAGAATCACTGGAATGGCCCAGGCTGCCGTTTGTTATTGACCTTGGCTACGTTTAATGGACGATCCCTTGCTTCTGAAGCAAAACTTCAGGAATTGGAAGAAGAACTTGACAAGATCAAATGGGACATTGTAGGACTCAGTGAAGTTAGAAGAAAAGGTGAAGAGTTGGTGGAACTTAAAAGTGGACATTTGTTTTATTATAGAGGAACGGAAACTGGAAGAACAAGTGGTGTTGGCTTCTTAATCAACAAAAGAATTAAAGACTACCTTCTTGAAGTCGAAAGCACGTCAGATCGAGCAGCGAGGCTCGTTGTTCAACTAACCCAGCGATACCAACTTCAAATAGTACAGGTATATGCACCAACATCAAGCCATACCGACGAAGAGGTTGAAGAATTTTATGAAGAAATCAAAGAGTTACACACCAAAGGGAAACAACATATCAAGCTCATCATGGGGGATTTCAATGCAAGAATTGGACAACAGGAACAAGGAGAGACATCGGTTGGTAAATACGGATATGGGGAAAGGAATGAACGTGGCGATCAACTCATCGAATTTGCAGAAGCTGAAAATCTTAGCATCATGAATTCATTTTTTAAGAAGAAACCGCAAAGAAAATGGACATGGAAACACCCAAATGGGGGAACTAGTGAAATTGACTATATCCTGGCAAACAAGAAATCAATTATTGAAGATTGCAGTGTACTGAACAGATTTAATACTGGAAGTGATCATCGAATGGTGAGATGTAAAGTGCACTTAAATACTAAATTAGAACGACAGAAGCTCATTAGGAAACAAGTAAGTAAGAGGGTGGATTTAAAGAAATTAAAAGAAAATACCGAGGCATTCAAGTTGGAATTAAAAAATCGCTTTTCTGCACTGGAAGGACTTATTGATGAAAGTGATATCTCAGAAGCAAATGAAAACATTGTTAAGACAATAGTTGAAACTGCTGGGGAAATTGGTGGTGTAACCTGTAAAAAGCACAATAGCAAATTATCTGAGAAGACGAAACAGCTCATGAAAAGGCGAAGAGATATGAAGGTGGACAATCAAAATACCAGTTCCAGGATTGAGTACATAGAACTTTGTAAAACTCTGCGCAAAAGCATGAAAGAAGACATAAGAAAATTCAACTGTGAGCTAGTAAGGAAAGCCATTGAAAATAACAAGAGCCTTAGGGTTGTTAAAGGAAGTTTATCTGTTGGGAAGAAACACATCATTGCATTAAAAGGAGAGGATGGCACCGTAACAAGAAATAGGGAAGAAATACTTAGAAGAGTTGAAGAATTCTACAAAAATCTATACGAAAGTAACAGTGGATTAAACGAAGACATTGAAATAGTCGAAGGAACAGCTCCTAAAATCTTAAAAGAAGAAGTTTCATTTGCAATAAAAAGTATGAAGAAAGGAAGAGCCCCTGGTGATGATGGTATTACATTAGATATCCTAAAAGAAGCTGGAGAATATGTAGAAGACATACTTGCAAAATTCTTTACCAAATGTCTTAACAGCGGTAACATACCAAACCAATGGGATTCTGCAACAGTAATTCTTTTGCATAAAAAAGGTGATAAAGAGGATTTGAAAAATTACCGACCAATTAGCTTGTTACCTGCTATTTATAAAATCTTCACAAAAGTGCTAACACATCGCCTGCAGAAAAAATTAGATGCAGCTCAACCAAGAGAACAAGCTGGATTTCGAAGTGGATTCAGTACAGTGGACCATATTCAAGTATTAAGAGAATTAATTGAAAGAACACATGAATATGAACTTCCATTGTGTGTGGCATTTATTGACTATGAGAAGGCCTTTGACTCTATTAAAACATCAGCAGTCATCAACTCTTTAAGATCAACAGACATTGAGGATGTGTACATTGACATGGTGAAACGTGTGTATAAAAATGCAAGTGCAAAATTTCGGTTACATAAAGATACCAAAACTATCAAAATTGGTAAAGGTGTGAGGCAGGGAGATACCATTTCTCCAAAACTTTTTACTTCAGCTTTACAGATGATTTTTCAGCAGATAAATTGGAATAACAAGGGAATAAAAATAAATGGTGAATATTTAAATCATTTGCGGTTTGCTGATGACATTGTTATTTTTTCAACGAACCCATTAGAACTCCAAGACATGGTACAGGAGCTCTCAACTAGAAGTAAAGAAGTTGGACTCAAGATGAACCTACAAAAAACTAAGATCATGTTCAATAATTTCGTAGAGGAAACAAAAATACAAGTTGACAACATTGAGCTAGAAATTGCTGATTCATATATTTACCTTGGCCAGCTGATTTCAATGGATGGCAACATTATGAAAGAACTCAACAGACGTATTAAACTTGGCTGGAGTGCATTTGGAAGAAACAGTTTTATCCTGAAGGGGAAATTGCCTTTGTGTCTAAAAAGAAAGGTCTTCAACCAGTGTGGCATTATTCGTCCCTCTTATGGACTGCACGGAGTCTAATGCTGGCAGTCACGAAAGTTACAGACAACGCAAAGGAGCATGGAGAGGTGCATGCTTGGAATAACTAGGAGAGATCGAAAAAGAAACACTTGGGTGAGAGAGCAAACTAGAGTAGAGGACATCATTGTTAAAGTAAAAGGGCTGAAATGGCGATGGGCTGGGCATATTGCAAGAAGAACTGATCAACGATGGACAACAGAAATTCTGAACTGGATTCCAAGAGACCACCGAAGACCTAGAAAACGTCCTCAAACTAGATGGGTGGATGAAATAAGAAAACAGGTTGGGGTGACGTGGAAGCGAATTGCTCAGGATAGACTTGTGTGGAAAGCATTTGGAGAGACCTTCATCCAGCAGTGGATAGATAATGGTTGAATATGATGATGATGATATATATATATATATACACTCTATAACAAAAAAAAATCGACGCACCAAGAAGGAGTTGTCCGATTGCGATAAAAATTGGTGGATGTGAAGAACATACATAGAAAAAGAAAGGATTAAAATTTCAGAACAATTGAATGATTTATTGCAGAGTTTGACCGTTACAAAGGGAGGAAGTCAATAAGGCGTTGGTCCACCTCTGGCCTGGATGCAAGCTGTCACCCGGCGTGGCATAGACTGATAAAGATCCCGGATGGTGTCCTGCGGAATTTCTTGCCAAATTGTCTCCAACTGTCGGGCTAAATCGTCAACATTCCGGGATGGTTGCAATCGCCTTCCCATAGCGTCCCAAATGTGCTCTATGGGAGAGAGATCAGGAGACCTAGCTTGCCAAGGAAGTGTTGGGCAAGCTTGAAGACAATTCATAGCAACACGTACCGTGTGCGGCCGGACATTGTCTTGTTGAAACGTAAGTCCAGGGTGTCGCAAAAGGAACGGTAACACCAGGGGCGGGCTTAGGGGGTGCGAGCTGGGCGGCCGCCATATACTTTCAACAAAGTATTTGGTTAATTCACCTTTTACGTGTTACGTCATACTTCCCATAATGCAGCTTCTAAATGGTGGTCAAAATAAATACACGTGTTATTAGTCAAATGCGTTAGCATTAGTAGCCTATGTACGTTACCATGTTTATTGTGGTGGCAATATGGCCACTGCAGAGACTCGTGGCAGCCCACAAAACTAGAAAAATTACTTTTTAAGTTCTAATAGTATAAAAAGCGGCTTTGTTCGTTGAATTATTTTTTCATTAATTCGTTATAATTATAATAATTAGAGTAATAATAAATTACAATGATTAGTATTTTATTTAATTTTTATCCCCTATTTTCAATTTAACTTCATTATCTGCTCTTTATTTTTACCTACAGCGTTTAGACCAGTAAAGGACTTTATGCTTTATGAAAGACTTAATACTAAAACCATGCCAATCTTTTTATCGTTGCGTTATGTTAAAATATTTTTAAGGGCCACTAAACACTGCTTCGCTCAGGGCCGCTAAAATTTTCTCTGCCTAGGGCCGCTGACACCCCTAAGCACGGCCCTGGGTAACACAACCGGTCGTAGAATGTCGTCTACGTACCGCTGTGCTGTAAGTGTGCCAGAAATGACCACCAAAGGGGTCCGGCTATCAAAGGAGATGGCACCCTACACCATAACGCCCTGTTGTGGGCATGTGTGGCGTGCGATAGTAAGGGCAGGATCCCCACGCTGCCCTGGACGTCTCCAGACACGTCTGCAGTTGTCGTTAGGACACAGTTGGAAACGGGACTCGTCACTAAAGACTATACGTCCCCAGTCAGTGCAGTTCCAAGTTGATCGAGCCCGGCACCACTGTAATCGGACTTGACGGTGTAAAGGCGTGAGAGGTAAGCGGCGTAACGGTCGGCGCGAGCGTAAATTCCGCTCTCTCAGTCGTCTACAGAGGGTCATGTTGGGCACATGTGTGCGGGCCACACGTTGAATAGTTGATAACGACGAATCCGGTGCTGTGACAGCTGCTCTGACAATCGCTCTGTCTTCCCGTTCTGTTGTGGCCCTAGGTCGACCGCTGCCGTCCCGACGCTGACATCTGCCGTTGTTGACCCACTCTTGCCAGCACCGTCCAATCGCCGCATCGCTTCGACCCACATGTCCAGCGATTCTTCGATTCGTCCAACCAGCCTCTTTCAATCCGATAGCACGACCTCTTTCAAACTCTGACATATGCTCGTAATGAGCATGAATCTTTCTGTGAAGCATTGTTACAGTCCACTTAAGATATCCGCAGCCGAAATATAACAGAAATTTTGACCACATATTGAGAATCGCTCCTTATATACAGCTGCTCAATGTGCAGTTTCGATCCACTGGAGTTCTCACTATTCATTCACTGGACACCAAATTTTAATCATTTGCATGCTCGGTCAAAATGTCTTTGCAAAATTTAATTACAATCGGACAACTCTTTCTTGGTGCGTCGATTTTTTTTTTGTTATAGATTGTATATTTATATACATACGTGGCGTCGACAAAATCTGATTCTGGGTCATTTTTTCGGAAACGGTTGGGTAGATGGAAAAATCGGCGAACACGTATCCCATTATTTTTGGGGGCACACTTTTTGAGTGAAAAATTTTTGGTGTATGACCTCTGTGGGGGTTGGGACGGAGGTCAAGTCAAAAATTTCAAAAGGAAAGGTATGTCAAGTTGCATGCCGTTCGAAAAATCTGAATAAAAAACAATTATTAACGTTGGTCCCAGGTCAATACACCTCACAAGTCATGAATGGCGAGCGTTTAAAATTTTCGTATAAAATCCCCTTCTTTACCAAAATTCCCCCACACACAGGTACTTAAAATCCCATTCTGTGCTTGTTTCTGAAGAGAGTGTGCTTCTGCGCATGTGTAGCCACTGTGCTTCGTTTACGTGTTAGTTAGAAACATCGACAGATGCGGCAGTAATTAAAAATTACTTGTACGTGTTACTAGGCGTGTTCGGCTTCGTTCAAAGCAATGGAAGTTTAAATAAATCTTTATTAAACTTTCATTTCTTATGTAATTACTCTCTTTGTTTTATCATTTAACGGCCATACAATGGTATGCTCAGTGGAAGACAAAGTGGGAATAATTTTTCTTTATGGGGAATGTGGTCGAAACTGCAAGGCAACCTCTAGAAGGTTCAATGAATTATTTTCTGACCGATCAATCGATCGTAAGTGCGTGTCCGATTTAGTAAAAAAATTTCGCGAAACACAAAGTGTAAAATATCGGCCACGCTCTGGTCGATCTAAGGTGGCTGAGGGTACAGTGCTGGAAGTTATCGGCAATGCTAGTGTAACACCCCTGCAATCCTTGAGTGAAATGAGTGACTGCACGAACATTCCTAAATCCACAATCGGCAAAATCCTTAAAAACGTTCGTTTTATCTGTATAAAATGCACTTTACTCAAGAGCTTAGTGAGGATGACTTTGACCGTCGTCTTAAATTTCGTGAAGTAATGAGGGCACGAATCGCTGAAAATAATCAGTTTTTACAAAACATTTGTTTCAGCGATAAAAGCACATTCTTTCTTAATGGAGCGGTGAATACCCAAAACGTGCATTATTGGAGCGAAGAAAATCCCCATATTTTAAGAGAAGGACATACTCAACGACCGCAAATTTAAATGTTTAGGCGGGAATTTTAGCCAACAATATCATAGGGCCACTTTCTATTGATGGCACTTTAACAGGGGAACGTTATTTAGATCTGCTAGAAAATTTAGTAGACCCTCTAATTACAAAGGTTGTCGAAAATGCTACAACTGAAGAAGGAGAGCTAGAATTTGATGTAGATGGAATTGTATTTCAACAAGATGGTTGCCCTGCACATTATGAGCGCGCTGTGCGTCAGTATCTGGATAACAGATTCCCAAACAAATGGATTGGTAGGCGATTGAGTGGCAGGCTCGATCCACAGATTTGGCTGTGAACGATGTTTCCTTATGGAGACACCTAAAAACTGTAGTATATAGAACCCAACCAACTTCATTACTCGAATTAAGTATCATAATTACTACAGCTTGTCCGGAGGCATTATAACATTCCGTCCATGATTTCGGCACCAGCGTGGAAAAAATCGTAACTGTTTTCATAAATCATCGTAAATTCGCCATGTTTGATTTATGACGTCAAATTCATGTATGTGTGGTAGAAGAGCTTTTTTTTTCTTTCCTTTAGCTAATATCGAATATCAGCGATAATCAAATATTAGAAAGCATGAAGGCAAGTTTGATTAATATATATTTTTTTAAATTGCCCATTTTCAATATGTAACTAATCATTAAGGTGCCAACGTTTTGGAGAGGAGAGAGTGATTTTTTACGGCCACGAACTCGTGGGGCCACCTATTGTCATAAAACTTCAACAGTTATTATAAAATGTTAATTAGATAAATTAATTGTTAAGTAGTTAACTAAATAATTAAAATAAAATGGATCGCTGAACAACAAATATTTGAACTATTTACAATTTTAATGACTTCGCAGAGCAGCACGCTTTAACATCGATGATTCTACAAGGATTGATAGAAAATGCACTGGTAAAGAGACACTTATTTTTTGCAGGAGGGGGAGTAACCCTACTGCCCCCTCTTAACACGTGCCTGTAACGAAGTTTTTCCATTATGAAAGTTTTCCATGGTTTATGAAAGATTTCAAAGACATATTAATAAGTTCAATACCAATAAAAAAAATAAATCAGAGGAGTATCTATAATAAAACTAATACTGCCTTAACTTATGCAATGGCTGTATAGATAATACATATATTTAATTTTCAAATATTAAAAGCAGTGGTAGATCAAGAAAGATGACTATTGTTGAGGTTGAAGGTCTACATAATTCTTTTAAATATGGAAAATGTGAAAATGAAAACTGCTTCTACGTAAATTTTAAAAATGACTCTGATATGCATGATTGTATTATGGATTATGCCGCATTGACTTCAATACTTTTAAAATCCCGAATCGGAATGTTTAAGTATGAAAACAGGTACATGCGCGTGTTACATAAACATAACAAATGGTATACGCTGCTCGAATCATTTACGATGACTTACAAATGTACCAGAAAACTTACGATTTTTTCACGCTGGTGCCGAAATCATGGACGGAATGTTATGATGCTGTCGGGAGATATCATCACTTTTCAGCACGTGAGTCAGGAATTTAAAAATCGTTTAATAATTGTCAGGAGGTGAATGATGCGCATTTTGAGCAGTTATTGATATAAAGTTCAATCTAGTAGTACGCCGTGTAATTTGAATAGGAATTTGATCCTATTGGGGCTGAGGAGATCCCCCCCACCACCTATAAAATCTCCTCTGCATCTACACATGCTCAGAAGCGCACTCTCTACAGAAACAAGTATAGAACGGGATTTTAAGTACCTATGTATGGGGAATTTTAGTAAAGAAAGGGGTTTTAGACCTAAATTTTAAGCTCTCGCCATTCATGACGGGTTGGGTGTATTGACCTGGGACCAACGTTAATAATCGTTTTTTATTCAGATCTTTCGAACGACATACAACTTGACATACCTTTCCATTTGAAATTTTTAAGTTGCCCGCTCCCATACCTCCAGGGGTCACGCACAAAAATTTTTTCACTCAAAAAGTATGCCCTCAAAAATCGGCGAACACATATCCCATTAATTTTGGGTTCATACTTTTTGAGTGAAAAAAATTTTTTTGTGACCCCTGGAGATTTGGGAGAGGAGGTCAACTCAAAAATTTCAAATGGAAAGGTATGTGAAGTTGTATGTTGTTCGAAGGATTAATAGTTACAAGATAATTAGTTATTTTAATTATATATATATATTGATATCTAAGGTTCTACTTTCTTTTCATTTATGACGGTATATAGTATTTATCAAATAAATTCAAATATACGCACATATAAATTACATATATATATATTTTATCACGTCCAAACTCCAGGGATGTTGCATATATACCCCGATCCAGGTTAGAGGCCCCCAGCGAAGTACTAAAGCCGTCTTTTAAGTGTAGAGTTTCTTCCAATAAACTTACCCTTTTGCTCTGACATTGTGATCACATACACATATTACCGTTATCTTCATACCTGTAATGTTTCATTCAATTTCAGCAACTCTCTCTTAGTCCCCAAAGTAGAATGTTTTGCAATGTTCTACAACAAGCCTCAAGCTGATCAAAAATATTTTGCAGGAATGAGATGTTTATATGTATTACATACATTTTTAAATTTTATAACACGTAAATTATTTTTTAATGGAAATGAATAAAATATTTGTCAGACTGATTGTTTTTATTTATTTTATGACAAAAAAATTGTTTCATCTCTTGATTGTTCTGCAAGGAGGCTGTTTGTCCTGCGACGGGCGTCTCACTTTTTAATACATTCTACTTTAGGTTTCTTAGTGCGTTATGTTTTTGGTCAATGAGTGTGTATTATCCATTTTTACTCATAATACTAGGTTTTTCTGTGACGTAACGTGAATCGTGTTTCCATTTGTACATTACAGTTTAATTTTGAATGCCCGTATAAAGATATAATAACCGTGCCAGCTAAAATGTGAATATTTCATCCTTAACAACATAGACTCAATAAAATGCTAAACAACCCTATAATCTACATACAAAACACTGATTCGAATATTTTCAAAAGCGAAAGATTTCAGTTGGATAAAAGGGAGATATTATCAGAGAATTTCATTTCATAAAAACCTACATCGCAAATAAAAAATAAGATAGAGAATATAGAACACGAATCGAATTAGTTTTAAGAAGAGAATCATAATAATCGCCAAAGACTTGTTGGAGAATCCGGAAAATTACAATGAATTTTGTTTCTTAGATTTTTCGTTTTATTTGCTGTCGTGCGTACAAAATGCGGGAAATAAAGATCGTTTTGTGCCAGGATCTGCAAACTTCCGAAGGATCCGAACCTCTGCTGCTAAGGGAGGAAACCAACCCCCGGTCTAGGGTGGGCATAAAAAAACTACGCGTTTCACGATACCATTTTGAATCAAAACAGGGTTAATAGTATCATAGTTTGCTTTATTGCCCAAGGGCAGCCAATGCCATGATGCGCCGGAATCTACAGTTTTTCTGAGGAAGCTGAACCACTAGCCTCGGCTTAGGCTCTCTATAAAGCCTAGGAACCTCTACCCCAGGCCCTTTATCTCTAGGCCTAGGGATACAATTCCAGCGAATAGTTCGTCGATATGCGTTTTGTTTTGGTACAGTTGGATATTTTGGAACCTGCGTTAACGGTACTCTAGGAGAACGCGTTACCACCGCACCACCCCAGGGCCAGTAGCGCGCAACAGTAAGGCCGTGTCCACATATGCAACAGAACACCGTATAGTAACACCGTTGCGTATCAAGTTTGCACAGCACTCCGTAACAGAACATCGTAACATCCCCACTTTCCACCAGTTGTCGGTTTTTACCCCGGCGCATCAAAGGAACGTTACGAAGCTACGTTGCCCCCATGTTTGTTCACGGTTTTTCACGTAGACGGTTTACGATTAACAGCGTTTTGTTAATGTAGACTGGATATCGGCATGAACTGATGGAACGCAAAGATGTTACGAGTTGATGATAAGCGGCGATGTTCGCCCCGTAACATCATCGCGTAACACGGGATGTTACGCGACGATCTTCTGTTACGATGTCCTGTTGCATGTCTGTACGTACCCTAAGTTAATGAACCTACGTTTTTTCGATGGATCAGGAAAGTGACTTTTTGCCGTATTTACAGTATCGAACCCAAACTAATGGCATGCTAAATGCATGCGTTAAAACTACGTGATCGCAGAACGCTCGAACCTACTTTATTCTCCGTTTTAAAATTTGTAAAAGGTTTGTAGAAGTGGCCGTGCAATGCGGGTAACCTTCATGGAAATTTTTTTTGTGACTTTAATGTTTAGAACATCCAAAATATAAGCCACGCCGTTTTAGAGGAAGTTTGCGATCCATTTGAATAAAGGTGATGTTGTAAAGCAAAAATTCTAGAGTTGCCTTAACCTTGGAGATAATCAATGCTAATAATGACGTTACCAAACATTAGGTATGAGATAATAATGTTTAAAATGTTATATTAAAATTCTATCCAACTTTGACTTTCCGAAATTCGTTAACATGAGGCATTTTAATTAAGATTAATGAAATTTGGATATTGGTACTTTTCAGAACGTTTCTGTATAATTAACAATGTAATTTCAATACTACTAATCTAATAGAACAGTGCTACACTACGCTCCAAAACCGCATTTTCCCTTTGCGTAAGTTTGTAATATTGCATTTTAGTAACAATTATATTTATTTTTAATTAATTACACTAATTCCATATTGTAAACCAGAGCAATTTATAACAAAATCAAGAAAGCAGATAGATGTTTTCAATATTTATACCATACAGTTTTTAA
>QLNU02015003.1:75478826-75504342 GCA_006491805.2 Dysdera silvatica
TTTGAAATTTTTGACTTGACCTCCGTCCCAACCCCCACAGAGGTCATACACCAAAAATTTTTCATTCAAAAAGTGTGCCCCCAAAAATAATGGGATACGTGCTAGCCGATTTTTCCATCTACCCAACCGTTTCCGAAAAAATGACCCAGAATCAGATTTTGTCGACGCCATGTATGTATATATATATACACTCTATAACAAAAAAATCGACGCACCAAGAAGGAGTTGTCTAGTTGTAATGAAATTTCGTATGCAAAGACATTTTGACCGAACATGCAAATGATTAAAATTTGGTGTCCAATGAATGAATAGCGGGAACTCCAGCGCATCGGAACTGCGCATTCAGCAGGTGTATATAAGGAGCGATTCTCAATATGTGGTCAAAATTTCTGTTGCATTTTGACTGCGGATATCTTACGTCGACTGTAACAATGCCTCGCCGAAAGATTCGTGCTCATTACGAGCATATGTCAGAGTTTGAAAGAGGTCGTGCTATCGGATTGAAAGAGGCTGGTTGGACGAATCGAAGAATCGCTGGACATGTGGGTCGAAGCGATGCGGCGATTGGACGGTGCTGGCAAGAGTGGGTCAACAACGGCAGATGTCAGCATCGGGACGGCAGCGGTCGACCTAGGGCCACAACAGAGCGGGAAGACAGAGCGATTGTCAGAGCAGCTGTCACAGCACCGGATTCATCGTTATCAACTATCTATCCAATGTGTGGTCTGCACTCATATTCCCAACATGACTCTGCAGACGACTGAGAGAGCGGAATTTACGCTCGCGCCGACCGTTACGCCGCTTACCTCTCACGCCTTTACACCGTCAAGTCCGATTACAGTGGTGCCGGGCTCGATCAACTTGGAACTGCGCTGACTGGGGACGTATAGTCTTTAGTGACGAGTCCCGTTTCCAACTGTGTCCTGACGACAACCGCAGACGTGTCTGGAGACGTCCAGGGCAGCGTGGGGATCCTGTCCTTACTATCGCATGCCACACATGCCCACAACAGGGCGTTATGGTTTGGGGTGCCATCTCCTTTGATAGCCGGACCCCTTTGGTGGTCATTTCTGGCACGTTTACAGCACAGCGGTACGTAGACATTCCAACACCGAGCCAAAGCCACGAAAATGCTTACGGTGTCAGCGGCCCTAGACAGAGAAAATTTTAGCGGCCCTGGGCGAAGCAGTGTTTAGTGGCCCTTAAAAATATTTTAACATAACGCAACGATAAAAAGATTGGCATGGTTTTAGCATTAAGTCTTTCATAAAGCGTAAAGTCCTTTACTAGTCTAAACGCTCTAGGTACAAATAAAGAATAGATAATGAAGTTAAATTGAAATAGGGGATCAAAATTAATTAAATAAAATACGAATCATTGTAATTTACTATTACTCTAATTATTATAATTATAACGAATTAATGAAAAGTTTCTCAACGAACAAAGCTGCTTGTTTTATAATATTAGAACTTACAAAGTAATTTTTCTAGTCTTTTATGCTGCCAGGAGTATATGACGTGGCCGTATGGCCACCACAATAAACATGATAATGTACATAGGCTCCTGATGATAACACATTTGACTAATAACACGTGTATTTATTCTGACCACCATTTAGAAGTTGCATTATGGGAAGAACAATGTCACACGCAAAAGGTCAATTGACTAAATACTTTGTTGAAAGTATATGGCGGCCGCCCAGTTCGCACCCCCTAAGCCCGCCCCTGGTGTTACCGTTCCTTTTGCGACACCCTGGACTTACGTTTCAACAAGACAATGCCCTGCCGCACACTGCACGTGTTGCTATGAATTGTCTTCAAGCTTGCCCAACACTTACTTGGCAATCTGGATCTCCTGATCTCTCTCCCATAGAGCACATTTGGGACGCTATGGGAAGGCGATTGCAACCATCCAGGAATGTTGACGATTTAGCCCGATAGTTGGAGACAATTCAGCAAAAAATTTCGCAGGACACCATCCGGGATCTTTATCAGTCTATGCCACGCCGGGTGACAGCTTGCATCCAGGCCAGAGGTGGTCCAACGCCTTATTGACTTCCTCCTTTTGTAACGGTCAAACTTTGTAATAATTCATTCAGTTTTTCTAAGATTTTAATCAGTTCTTTTTTTTATACATATTCTTCACAACCGCCAATTTTTATCGCAATAGGATAATCCCTTCTTGATGCGTCGATTTTTTTTTTGTTATAGAGTGTATATATATATATATACTCATTGCGACATAACGAACCATTGAGAAGACCCCAGCAGTTCTCCTATAATTGTGATGTTATTTTGCTATAAATTCAATATAAAGGCCATTGGATATAACGTCCCTACAGCAGGTTCCTTTCAACACTGCTATAATGCGAGTCTACTGCGTGTGAGTTAAGGAGATATTGTTTGAGACACGAAAAGCATTTATGTCAAAATTTCACTTCTTAAATTAATTCCACATAGTGCTGTAGCTAGGGTATGGTGAAAAAGACCCGCGCCAGGGGGGAGTAAACGAATTAGGACATAAAATCGGCTGAAATACTTCAATGGGGAGAATATGTCCTTGGTTAAAAGGCGCAATGTGGACGTAAAATCATCAAATTACGGAGCTGATTCCACGCACCTCCCCCCCGAATTTCCTCATAAAAAGTGAAAGTTTAAAAATTATATTAAAACTTCTATGCAAGGTCTCAGGCGATCGCCAAACTCGCCTGACTCCAAAGTCGCTTCTGAACAAGAATTACCCAACGACATTGAAAAGTGACCCATCTGCGACTAATTTAAACGACACGGTCAAATGAGTTTTACTTAAACACGAGTCGTAGACTTAGGAAATACGAAATAATGTTAATTAAACTGGTTTTAGTATACAGATATGTTACTTTCCTGAAAGAACCTGTTGTACCACATGATAGATACGTGATCTCCATATGAATATATTACATAACTCGAGAGGTTATTTCATTATTGAGAGAGATTTGAAGGACAAGAGCAAGTATCAAGATTTTTATAAAGAAGGATATTCTTGTAAGTGCGTACTATTTTATATCTACTTTTAATTTCATTGAAATGATGATTATTAAAATATTCTTTTAATACAGAGGTTGAAATTCATAATTTACGCTTCATTTGATGCCATGTACATAGCCAGACATATAGCATAGGTAAAAGAAAAGGCGAAAGCCTCAGGCTCGTTGTTTTAAGGGGACCCGAGACAGCGAAGATGGAACGTCACTTAAACGTAGCTGCAAAAACATAATTTTTTGTCAGATTTATAGACAGAAGTCAACATTATTGTCTATGGTTAACGCTAGCGGTTATGGTTTTGATTATTAACCTATAGATATAATCTGGGTCAAATTACCTTGCATTATTTTCTGTTTAACGATGAGTAAAAATCAATTACGGAGCTCCTTAATTTAGTAAAAATTAAGTAGTGTAGTGTTGTGCATAGGAAAATATGCTCTGGATCAGGGATTGTCAAACCGTGTGTTGCGACTTGACAAACATTTTATACAACACATTGTACGAAAATATTTATATTTGTATTTTTTGGACATTCTGTATATTTGGGATTGGCGAGTGTTTCTAAGGGTTAAGGGAATCATGGATCAAAACGTTTTAAACATTGTATTTAAATAATATAAATTAATATAAAATAATATAAATGAATAATGTAAATTGTGAGGAAATACCTGATAAATTTGCTAAAGTAAAAGAACAAGGAAAAATATATTTATTAAAAATTTACGATCTATATATTATAGAAAGTTTTGTATTATTTCTCAATTTTTAACATTTTTGAAGCACTCATACGAAGTTTCTTTTAAACGAATCTTAACCTAATAAAGGATTGATATGATAGAAATTTCTCTTTTTTCTAATTTTTGAAAAAAAAAATAATAAAAAAAACTTCGATTATTCTATAAGATATCCCAGAAAAATAATTTGGAACCCGCAAAACCTTAATTCGTCCTTGTTCTAATATATTGTCTTTATTTTGCCTAAATTTATTATCGTGGGACATTTTTTGAATGCCTTTCTGCCCAAATCTCTAACCTTAATTAATCAACGTATGCGTATGGTATATAAGTAATATGATTACATGAGGTGAGTAGAATATATCGTAATTTGTTATATGTTTACTGTTCAGGGGAAAGAGCCATTGTATAACTTGGAACAGGACTTAGGTTTTAACGTGACCTCGCAGTAATAATATATTTAAAATGTCACCTGGATCTTGTAAGCACAAAGTTTCACCGTAACCTGCAAGTCATTGTCAAAAGTAATAGATAAAACCAGTTAACCACCAATATGGATATTTTTTTTCAAAGATAGAGATAAACTTTATAAACAGAGATCTTTCCTGGTAATTTTTAACTCACCTAGAGCCCAGGTTAACAGCACTAAAAACCAGCAAAATATGCACCAAAATACCCAAAACTATGCACCCAAATGACTGAAACATGCACTAAAATGGCAAACGATGTACTTAAATATTTTTCCACTTATTTATAAAACAAACCTTCAATGTCTTAAAAACGTATTTATATTAATGCTAAATGACCAAATAGAAATATTTGATAAATAATTATATCGTATATATTTTTTTTCTCTTTTCTTTCTTTTATTCTGTAGAATTTTATGGCAAAAAAATCCATTCGTGCTAAGGTTACTGAATAATATTCATAAAATTTTACAGGGAGTTTATGATGGATATTCTATCCGTAATAGGGTATCAGCAATGCTTATACATGGTGGATAATGGTGCTGAATTTTATCCTATTTGTAACTGCTCGCCATGTTCAATTTGACCTTACGTTGAAACTTATCTAGCACAATAGGACTAAACCAGGGATCTTCAACACTTTTCAGTCCAAAGGACAAATTTGCTTATTCCTTTTGTCCCTCAGGCCGCACTACTGTGCCAGCAGCATTAAGAGGCAATATTACGAACAAAGGCAAATCCAGAGGGGGCGTCCCCTGGGTCAGCCTTTGTTGCCATTTTTTCTAAGGTCTCTATAGAAGGTCACTATTTGGTTTTAAGCTCCCACCTGAAAATATTTTCTAGATCCTGCTTTGGGAATGAATATATATATTACTACATAAAATACGTATGGATGCAAATAACATTTACAATACTAATATTGGTTGGTGACGTAACACTACGCAGTATAAATAAATATTTGAAGAACAATGTTTTAGCCGTAGGAGAAAAATTTAAATACAGCGTTTAAATATTTCTCCTACGCCTAAAACGTTATTCTTTTTAAATTCATTTACAATACTTTTAGTTATTGATATGGAAAGCGAAATCAAACCTTTTAGTGAGATTTTAGGCACTACTTATTTTTAACAATTCTGTCAAGATCAGGTCTTATTTTTAATATTGCGGCACTAAGAGTGTTTCCAAGGTGAATAACAGTTACTCTGGTCCGAACTTTTGATTTTACCTAGTTCATTATTGATGAGAAGAGCCGTTCACAGATGCACTACCCAGATAGCACAAAAACGTCCCGAGGTTATCCCCAACGTCCCCAAGACATTCAAAATACACTGTCGGACGTCCTGAGGTGAGCCATGTGACCGCGTGAAGTACGTCCTTTGAGGGTCCTGAGGATGTCCGCGGAGAACATATTTCGGAGGTTTTTAGGACAAAAACTGGAATTCCTTTTAGCATGTTTTAAGACTTGTTACTGCGGATTTTAGGACGAAATTTGGATTATTTAAGGATATTATTTTGATAGTTATAGGATATGTTACGGCAGTCTTTAGTACCAAATTTGGATTTACTATTAGGACTGTTTAAAGACATGTTTTGGATATTTATAGGACAATAGTTCAATTTCCTTTTAGGACGTTTAAAGGACTTCGTCTTGATATTTTCAGGACATATTATGATGGTTTTAGGACAAAAATTGGATTTATTTTTATGATGGTTTAGGGACATTAATTGGATCTTTTCAGGACGTGTATCGGTGGTTGTTAGGACAAAAGTTGGATTTCCTTCTGGGACGTTTTAAGTACATGATTCTTATATTTTCAGGACATGTTACGGCTTTTCCTGGGACAAAAGTTGGATTTCTTTCTAGGATGTCTTCAGGACGTGTTACGATAGTTATGGGGCAAAATTGGATATTCTTTTAGGATTGTTTAGGGACATTTGAATCTTTCACGGCTGGTCATGGGACGAAAGTAGCACATTAACCCTAATTATTATCGTAGACATATAGGTTTCTTCAGATCATGTTTAGCCTGAATATATGTAAAATTATATTTCCATATATATGTGTGGTTAGAGTAATTAGTAAGTGAAAGTTCTTTTCGCTGTGTTTCACCACTTAATTTCATTGATAATATTTATAACAATGAACTTTTAAATTATTTACCTGAAGTTTGTTTGCCAAACATTTTTTAGTAAACCTATAATTTGCTTTCTTTCAGGCTGACAACTTTCTTCACATTTTCACCCTTCCCCTTTATGAAGGGGATCACAGTTACTATAAATTACTTGCATATAATCTCCAAAGAATGATATTTTTCATCAGAATCCACTCTTCAGGGGTTGTAACATGTTAATGGAAAATATGATACGTTAAATTTCACTTTTATTTCTCTTCCTATAATTTTAAGATATATATGTAACACAAAGAAGTTATTTTGTAATATCTTTTAACTACGAACTATTTCCCTGATTACAAAAATATCGGGGGGCATAAAAACACAGCTAAATAAATAGTTTCATGTACTAACAATACGTACTCACAAATGTTCAAAATTTCTCATACTCACAAACTAGCAAACTTTTCGGTTAAAAAAAGTTTTTTAAATTACATTGATATTTAAATTCCCTAATTAATTTCAAATTTTTGACGAATACCCTAATAATTCCTGAAATACCAAATTCCCTAATTTTTCCAATCTGTGGACACCCTGATGCAATCATTTCTCGTTTATAGAAACTTTCGCATCAACAAATTCTAATCAATCACTATATTTCAATCACTATACTTCACTTAAGCAATTGTCATCGTAATTCATCAATAAACCTTTGAATTCAAGTTAATTCGTAAAAGTAAAAACCAAATTCAAAAATTTACAAAAGTAATCAAAAATTGTAACTAAAATTTGCACAAACAAATCTTTTCTATTTTCAAGTATACCATCCAGACTTCAACAAGAAACCAGCCAGCACGCGGTAAGAATAAAATCTTCCAGCGTTGTACTGAGTAGGGCTGATAATTAATGTTTACTGAAACGGAACAGACTAATGCTGAAATTCTTTCATAAGAGCATAGACGTTATTGAGAAAATTTTAAATTTAACGAAAACTATAGATCATAGCACTTTCGTTCCATCAACAAGCGGCAGGAGAGAAATATACTCGTTAACTTCAAGAGGCATGAAGTAGTAAATTTCTGTTGCCACTCTAAATAAGAAAAAGTTGGGAAGTAGTAATTGCCAAGCAAATCGCGATGGCCCAGTGGTCAAGCTACTAACTTTGAAAAAAATGTGGTTTAACGAACAGGTTAAAAAACATTTATTTTCTTGCAAAGTCAACATATACGAATTTACAAGTTTCAAAAAACAATATACATAAAATAATATAAATAAGTAGTAGTAGTAGTAGTAGTACTTAAAACGCACTTTACTTTCTAGAAAAGAAGGCACTATGAAATATGTAATTGTTTTAGCTACCAGACACTAATTTTACAAAGTGTCCCCTTTAGCCTCTGTTTACCTTAGTTCTTACACACAAAAATAAAATTAAGCATAAAAAACTAATGATTTATAAAAACGTAATTATTGATGAAAACTAGTAACTTATAAAAAAAAGAACTAATAACCGATAAAACAAACAAGTCGCATACAGCAAACAAAGGACTAGCTCAAATGAATTTTAAATTAAATTTTAACGAATTAAAAAATGTATGTTCTTGTGTGTTTATATTTTACTTTATCTCACTTATAGTTTAATTATTTCTTCCTTTCTCTCTGAAGTTGGGGTCTTACGTACGCCAATGGAGGAGTCGTCATTATTTTCCTAAAATATTCGGCGTGTTTTAGATTTCCTCGCCCCGTGGGTTGGGGATTATATATTTCACTCCCCGTACTCTCCTGATCGTCGAAAAAAGCGACTGAGGACGAGAAGTAAAATCAAGGGGCGTTATTGTTGTATGAAGCAATTTGCATTTCTTCATGAGCCGGCGGGCCACATAAAACACATCAGCAGGCCGTATGTGGCCCGCGGGTTAAAGACCCATGGACTAAACACTTTCGGTGGTAGTTATTCTGACTTTAAAATGCTGTCTCTAGATGTCGTTAATTTATACCCCAACACACCTGTTGACCTTGCGATGAATATCTTTCAGCGCACATTATCTGCATCTAATATGTTCTCTGACCAGGATGTATTTATTATCCATCACGTCTGAAATCCGCCTCGTTACCAATAACAATTTCTTCCAATTTGATAACCAAACATTCCTGCAAACCGCAGGAGTACCCATGGGGTCCCCTATGTCTTTTATTATGGCAGAGTATGTGCAAAGACATATGGAGCAGATTGTAGTTACACCGTTTGCTGAAAACACGTGTTACTTAAGATACGTAGATGATGCATTTCTCTTATACGATACCAAATCGGTTAACATAATTCAAATGCTTGGTAGACTGAATAACTACCACCACGCCATCAAATTCACTACAATGGATGAAGATGACAATAGGACCATACCGTGCTTGGATTTAATTATTATTAGATCTGACACACAACTTGATTTCACTGTGTTCCACAAGGCGACCGAACCCAGCTGTTTTCCGACTTATCACTCAGCACAACCTAAATCTCATATTGAAGCAGCCATCACAGCACATATACGTAGAGCGCTTATGGTGTGTAGAAGTGACTCCCTTTTTAATAGTGACTATAACTACGTCCTTCAAAAAACTTTACACACAGGCATACCCCTTAAGAGGGTCTATAAAATTTTTAACAGACTCCATAAGGAACTCTTTAACCTCCAACCTTCCACTCTTTCTGCTCACACCACACCACTCAGGTATGTTGGAGTTTGTTCATTTTTTCCATCCATTTTTGCATCTATTAAATAGGCCTTATAAAAACATCACCTTGCTGTTGCGTACAAACGCGGTCATAGCATACTACAACGCCTCAAAAGGGATAGGGACCCCATGCACACCACTGAAAAGGGGGGGTATACACCATCCCCATTACTAATAATTCCAGTAACTCCCATACACAATACATCTGTAGTACAGTTAGGAAATTACAGACTAGGCTCAAAGAACACATATCAGATATAAATCACAATAGATTTAATACTAGTCTTGCCCAATACATCCAATCCAATGGCGCCACCCCATTATTCCACCATACCAGACTGTTGGCACATGCCGGAAATAGCCTTAAAAGTCTCAGATTCAGGGAAGCACTGGAGATATACCATAGGCGCTTTTCTACAATTAACACGGAACAACCAATTCACATTGGTTGTTCCGTGCATAGCAATACATTCTTAGCAACCCTCCATAACTCATTACACCATATCTTATGTACCTTTCTCTCTCTTCTTAAACAAGTACATATCCACCTTTAAACATCCTCTGCCTAAAAGTATTTGACAAAAACCCTTATTTTTTCGCGCGCGAGGGTTTTTATTTTTTATTTTTGTTCTTACTTTTTTTTCCATTATTTTTTCCATTTGTATTCCTTGATTATATTATCTGCTGTATGTTCGATTCGCTCCATATACATCTGATGAAGGCTGCCCTTTAGCGCAGCCGAAAGCCGGCTCATGTACCAATAATCTAACAAACCGCTCAAAGTTGTCTGATTGCTTTTATTATATTTATGTCAAGCGGTGTTACCTACCAAACACACTTCCATGTTGTTTACGCTTTGCTACGTTGTTTGGTTTTAGAAAACTTATCGAATACTTCTTGAAAGTTGAGTGCAGATGTCAGGTCACTTTCGATTGCCAGAACAGCCAGGGCGTTCAATTTAGCATCTCCCGTGGAGTTTCTTTGGTAGTGTTTGACATGTCAAAATTGTAATCAAAATATTTAATATGCAATTTTTGATGCATTTAATAATAACTAGACACGGACATTGAAAAGTTCATTTTCCTTTCTGAACATACACAAGTAAAAGGAGAGCTTAACTTTATTATTACGTGAAAAAATTTCTACAAACTGTAATCCTTAAAATTATTGAAACCCTTGAAATATGCGTTTATTCTAAAAATTTATCGTTTTTATGCATTTGTACCCTGTATACACTAATTTTGAAAAGAACTAAAATATGCAACTTCATATAATCCAGATTTTAATCATAACCAAGTTGCGTGTTGTACGATATTGTGAGAGACTTACTGTGACGATTTAATCAAGTTTAATAATAATCGCGATTTAAAACTGTTAGCGGTGTAATCACTGTTTCTTCGCTTAACATAGCAACTAAATTAAGCTCCAGAAATGTGTAAAAAAAAATAATGATAATAATAAATTCATTTATTTAACCCAATTTTGTATACATTTTCGTGAAGTACATATAAACAATTTGAGAAAACACAGAATAAATCTTTTCGATTTTATGTTTAAAATTTGGGTTAGAATTGGAAAAGAATATAAAGCCGAAGCTTGCTACGGGATTCTCTTCCAAAATGGTTTTAAAATTCCTTGAGGTTTGTTAATTTCTTAAATATCTGAAATATCGAACATTGTATACTTTATTGACTGATTAAAGCAGCATTTTCGTGAGCCGGCAGTCTAAATATATTTAAATTAATGCTATATACTATACAGTGGGCTCTTTTCCCTTGCTTAATTTTGTAAACGTGTTTGATGTTTCGTGCACTTTTCCATAAGAATTGCATTTTTATTTCGAAATGCATATAAAAGCTTTATTCTTGGGAAGGAAAGCTAAATCAATAGATTTTATTTTCATTTATTTTTGTTTTTCGTAAAGAGACGTAAAATTTCGACGAAAGATACTTCTTTTTCTTGTTTTATAAGTTTTTCAATTTCTTCCTCCAAGTTTTCCTCCTTTTCCTTGAGTGCGTTTTTTAATATTCGCTACGCAAATTCTTGGTCAACCTATTTTTAGTTCTTAAAGATTCCAGTTTAGTGCTTATCAACTAATATTGTTTCGTCTCTTTCCAAATGTATGTTCTAACGAATCAAGTTCATTTTTGTTAATTGCTTTTGATACAAGCGCCTTTGGACTCAAATATTTCATAATCCTTTAGTAGTTATATTTTTTGGTAGCATATTTTCAATATTGCACAGAAGCAGTTAATTACTTTTATAAAACTCTTATAAAACTTATTCAAAAAATTTAGTTTGTTATTGCTTTAAAAACTTTCTACCTTTTACATGTATAAAGCAACCGTGATTTTACTATACTTTTAAAAACTTGTAGTTTTCTTTCCTCCTTCTAAAAACTTGCGAGTTCCATTTTGTTAATTGTGCAAAAGGGTGTCCTTTTGAATTCTTTATCTCACATTTTCCCTGTTTCTCTTTCACTGGATAAAATATCACTAAGTTATTAAGCATTTTATACTTGATTTTATTGTTTCATCCCACATAGGATTATTAAGTTCGTTCATCAAGATGGTTCTTATAAATATAATTTCTGCTAAGTAAGAAAGTCATGTTCAATGCAATGTGCACTATTTTTTGAACACATGAGCGTACATATAATTGAAATATAATTCCGAAACGAACAGTGCAAAATAATGACTAACTAATATTAGGAAAAAATCATTTTGGACCCCCCCTCCCCCGGTTTTTATGAAAATAAGGGATCAAAAAATGAAATGGGGACACCCAATTCACTAGAACTCCTAGAACTTGTATACATTTGTTCTACCACGGCTACGTATCTTGTCCAAAGACTTTTACTTTCACGGAAGAGTGTTGGTGTTGGCTTTGAAATTTAAGATGGGGAAGCAATGACACCACCTCACTGCACTACACGAAGGATTAATTTGAGATTTTCGCTTTTCTAGAGAGACTAAACGCTAACCCTCCCCCACCGGTTTACACTTATGCAGCATTGCACCATTCATCAAAACGAATTGGGACAAAGTCATATCCTAATGATTTGCAATTTATATTATCGAGCAGATCAACAAATATCAGACGAAATCGGAAAATTCACAATAAGAATGCCTTGTTTGCGTTTTTATTGCGCAAGGACAACAAAGATCATTCTGGGCTGTACTGTTAATGGATTTAATCGATTTAGATTTTCAGGATCCTTGACCAATACTTTTAACCTTGTTGCGTCTTTCAGGTCTTTTTTGACCACAGTCTACTATTTTTTAAAATATTTTCTCAAATATTATAACTTAGTTTTTGTGCTTTCATGACTCTTACTATTTTCTAATCCTTAATATAAAATAATGAAAATTTTAACGGGGCTTTTTTAAATCTGGTCGCAGGGGAAAATGTAACACTTACGTCCTTCTGGTCAAAAATGACCCATTTAGATTTATGATACTAAATTATGATATATTTCGGTCATTTAATATTTAAAATGATTTTTATTTATTTTACAAACATCAAGAACCTTTAAATACCTCAAAGTACATTTTTTATTTATTAAAATATTTTTTTCGCATAATGTTTGTTTCCTAGTATTACGTCATCTCACAACTGGTATCAAATATAATAATATATAAGTAGATAAACATAAATAGATATGGTTTCAAATTTTAATTTTGTGTGACGCGAAAATATCTTGTGCATGGAATATTAAGTCATATCTTAGTAAACAACCAAACGAAGCTCGAGAAAAAAAGTCCGTCCTTCTTTAAAGTTGTAACGGCTTTATCATATCAACTGAAAGGTCACCACATGACTTGTGACAAATATTTTACGTCATATTAACTTGGGCAGGGACTTCTCCTAAGAAATATTACGATGTTTGGGATTATAAGAAAGGACAAGGCGTCACCCCTTTTGAACTTACGCATTAAAAGGACGTAAAGTGACGAGTTCAGTTTTGCAACCACAAAAGACACGACTATTGTTTCTTACATTCCAAAACAAAAACAAATGTGCATCATTAGAAAGCACTTTTCATCATGATGAAACTGAGCAATGTTGACGAAAAGAAACCCAAAATTATTTTTGGGTAAATTGCAACAAAAGGACGCAATATTTATATCTGAAAAACACTTTGTGTGTTATATTGTAAGAAGGAAAACAAATAGATGATCATAGGTTGTATTTTCCATATATTAAACATCTCTTCGTATAATGCGTATGTTCCCTTCAGAGTTCTATACGAACCACAAAATGTCAAACTACGAAATCGTCGTCAGTTTTTAGAATAACTTGGACATACCTTAATAAAACCAAATATGACGAATTTAAAATATTTGCCTGGAAGTAAGTTTACGAAAACTAGAGTAGAAGCCTCGAAAGTAAGTAGAAGAAGCAGTGCAGCTGCGAAAATGGAATCTTTCACAAAAAAAAAACGGTATCTTTGCGCATTTTGCAAAAATGACAATAAAGCTAGTATAATTTGCAAAAATTATAATACGAGGGTTTGTAAACATCATTCTTCAATCACTGCTACGTGCAAGTAGAATCTAAGGAGAATTTTGTTTATTTAGAAAAATTCATTTATATGTATATCTAACATTATATCATATTTCAAAATCATCACAGTATTACTTAAATAACACATTAATTATAATATAAATATCATACTTGTTTCAGTATACAGTCAAACCTCGCTAAGATGAACACCAAGAGGGAACAGAAAATCTGTTCGTATTAAGAGTAATTCTTCTTATTCGGAAAGGATAGTACGCTATACAATCTTGCGGGACTCCAGAAACGGTTCGTTTTAAGCGTGTTCATCTTAACGGGGTTTGACAGTCTAGTTTATAAGCTTTATGTTTATTCACAGTAACACAGTTACTTTTATTATGTTAAAAATATATGGCTATTAGGTATTAAAATATCATGGGTCAAAAAAGGCCCGGAGGTCATAAATGTGGATCACACTTAAGAGACGCAACAAGGTGAAATGAGGATAAAGACAGATAACCAGGTAATATATATTAGTAGTCTATTCTTTAACAGACACGAAATACTTAATTGACCAAAATGGGTAAAATGTAATGTGTCAAAATATTAAATTTAGCGGTCATGTGCGCGTCCTTTCCTACCCGCAAAACTTTAAAAAAGTTCAAGTTTTCTCCGGATTTACGCAGTTTATATATTGTGACATTAATAGGATAATAGATTGTAATTTTTTTAAATATGGCTGTGTCGTTTTTGATAACAGTATCGATGGTCGTTTTCGCTGCCAAGAATGGTTCATATATCAATTTCGAAAATCGAATTTCCATCGAATATTGACATTATCGATTATATTTGAAGATGTACGCCTTCTTTTTCATATAAGGAATAAAACAAGCAAGTAAAAAAAAAATCGTCTAAGGTCAATATTTAAATTTAGCGGGTTTCATTTAACATTAACTCGCAACTCTTCAATTCCAATTCTCTAGTCCGAAACTCTCTAATCAGAAGCTCTCTATTTAATCCGCAACTCTCTAATTCGCAATTCTCTAATTCTCAAGTAACTCTGTAGGTTTTAATCGTAGTGTCGTAGGTTTTAATCGGTGTTTTAATCGGCGGTAGGTGCTTAGGTTCAAGTCTTATTGGTCATCAAAACACATTTTTCTATTTAACATCGAATCACATAGTCTTTAAAGCTATTTGTTCCTCTCATAAGCTTTGAATTATTTTGCCAGTGCTGAAAATAAGTGCGATTAAGGTTTAAAAAGAAACCTATCAAAAAGGACTACGGTTAAGCATTGTCAACAGCATGTTAAACTAACGTACATTTTTTTTATTTTTTAAGTTTATTTACGTAGTCTCTAATGCAGATTTTCACTTCGTAGGTCAGAAAAACAGAAGGAACGAGTTGTAACAATAGTAATTTGAAGATACAACACCCACCACATCATGCTGAAAACCGTCTTCATTGTTCTTTCTACAACTATTTTGTTTGATCTACATCAAGGTGTACAGTTGGATTATGATGAATTGAAAGCATTAGGTGGCTCCTGTCCACTGGCAGATACTTGTTCTGTAAAGCGCACTGTGGAAGAAGATAATCTGTTTAGAAACACATGTGAATGCAAGCCATCTTGTAGACAATACGGCACTTGCTGCATCGACTCCCCAAACAACCAACCTGGAAATCCGCTTGCTAGAAGAACTTGGCCAGATACTCACGAAGAGTCATGTATGTATCTAATGGGGGTATTTAAATCTCTCGTTGTAAAACACAAATGTAGACAAGGATGGAGACAAGATTCTGAAGTAAAATCTTTGTGCGAGACTTCTGTTTATTCGACTAATTTTGAAGACCCGGTTGCGGCATTGCCCGTCACCAATCCCAAAACTTCGACTACCTACAAAAATTACTTTTGCGCTTTGTGCAATGACGATACTGAAGACTTGGTATTTTGGAATGCAAATGTTACCAAATATATTCCAAAGTCGAGTTACGCGGAAGAGGAAAGAAGATACAAAGACAATCGCGACGATCCGAACTTGACCTTTGATAAAAACACTCATCAGTGGGGATCAACGGTAAGTATTAAAAGAGATAAAGAGGGCGATGTCGAGTCGGCAGAAATTAATGAAGAAGCAAAGAGCAGTCCACATACATTCAGCGGTGTTTCCATTATCTTCACGATTCCACCGAGTTTGAGTGAGTCCATAATCAGTTGTTCAACAGACCTAATATCTGGCTGTCATCCTGATTGGAAGGACGAATTAGTAAAGAAGAAATGCCACTCATACATGGCCATGATTTACGGTAATATGATGGATGCCTCAGGATACCGCAATTTTCGTCGATTCCGTAACGTACACTGCGCCATCTGTAATAATGTTGGGAATGTAGAGGACTTGAGATGTTTTTTCGCCGGGAGTGGAGGACCGGCCGATGGTGATACTATGTCCTTCAGTTGGTTGTTAGATATCAATCCTTCTGGTGGTGATAGAGTTGGTGAAATCAATCGATGCTCATCAGGAGAAGTGTACGATCCATTCTTTAAGAAGTGTCGTGTGATGAAATGCGTTAAACCGGGATATAAAGTTGTAAAAGGCAAATGCGAGCCTTCTTAAACTTTTTAAAATAATTGGCATCAGCTCTCCTATGGACCTTTGCAAAATATGGCATATACCTTAACGTTTCAACATTCACCATGCATATCTAGATATATCTTTGCATATTGGTGCTAAATCGTGGTATAATTACTGTGCATATACTATTACGCAATTGACGCGATATATATACTTGCCTTGACAAAAAGGTATCGAACCTAGGATAGAACTATATATCGTGGCCACAAAATTGTTTGTTGAAGTGTGTAGGCTATACTTAGAGGTTAGTATAGTGTAACTTCAATAAGTCAAACATTTTCTTCAGTCCGGTGAATCTAAAATTGGTTATACAGTCGAACCTCGTTAAGACGAGCACGCTTAGGACGAATTACTTTTAATACCAACCGTTTTCTGAAGTCCCATCAAATTGTACAGGAAACTCATGTTATTTTTTCCTTTAACACAAACATGGTTAAGACGAAATACGGTTTACAACGAAGTGGTAATCAATGGTTGTTGGAAAATTTCCTCCTCTTAACACACAAACAAAACGCGCTTTATAAGATCAGAGCTTCTCATTGATTCAACAGGCTGTAGTTGCCAGATTAAACATGCGGGAATGGGTACTTTCATAGAGAATTGCATAAAAATATTTCCCGTTGGCGTTTACATGCGATAAGAGCTGAAAAATATGCCTCAATGGACAACATCATGACGTGCGATGTTTCAACCGACACCCAAATAGCGTTAACGGAATGATAAAACACCTGTGGGATAGTGGTCACTATTTTTTGGATACTGACGAAGACATTGACAATTTAGTCACTGGCGCCCATCTGAGTATTTTAGGGTGGTGGGGCTAAGAAAAGTCATTACCTCCTTTAAGGCTGTCAAACATTTTAGTGAATGTACAAGATACTAAAATACTACAAAAATAATTGATACTGCTTGACAATTAGTAATGAGCTAAAAAGTACCTTATTTTAAAATGCGACTTAAAATTTTGAAAGTAAACGCCTACCAGGATCCCGAAAATCAAATTTTTGAACAACGGTTAGGGGCTCAAGCCCCCTTCCCCCCATATGGGAGCCCATGAACTCTGCCCTTGCAAACGAAAATCCTGTTATTGTAGAGCCTTTTACAGCATTGCAAAGTAGGGCGTCGTTTTTTAATAAAACGGCAGATGCTGGTGCTTCTCTAGAACTTGTGGACAAATTTGATGACTTTTGGCGACATTCTGCCGCCAGGAAGCAAAAGCTTATCTGCAATTTAATTGTTTTCTTGGCACATTATGTAATCCTGAAAAAACAAATATTTACTATACCATAATACGTGCATATAGTGAAACAAAGATATTTCGGATTCTTCAGCTATGCATCATATCTTTCATCGTTGAAGGTGAATATATACTACGGTTTTGGTTATAAAATATGTACTTCATAATAAAATAATACTGATAAAATACAATAATAAATTAACAATATATATATAATAGCAAAATTAGTATATGGTAACAAGAGATGATATAAATAACAGTAATACAATTCATTCTTAACGGATAACACAGACCTGCGAAATAATACTTTTTAATTTTTGTTTCTGTCCCGTTTTAGGTTTTTCTAATGTTTTTCGGTAAGCTGAGTTCAAAAATGCCAAGATTTTCCTTTCATCACGTAAGGCTTTTCTATAAAGTGAGGAGGAAGGCCCAGGAAAATCGCAGAAGATCTAGCAGTGTTAAAAAACTTTATTTATGAAGAAACTTAAAAATACGATTTATTTTATATTTTCTTAATTTGTTATATTTGTCATAGCCACCAGAAAGTTAAAAATCATTATAATGTCTCTTTTCCTTCCCCTCGAAGCTCTGTTTAGAACCCTTTCTCCTGTGCGCTGCTTGCGCCTCCTCCCTAGTTAGCATCCAGCAGTAATCTGCTATTATGTTGACGTTCCACCGGCTCTGATACCTCCATTCCATTTCCTTTATGTCCTGGTGAAATCTCTCTTCTTGCTTTTCACTTACAAAGCCTAGATTTTCTGGGAAATACTTATATTGTCGTTAAAAAGTAATTCTAGCTCATTGAGCAGCCTAAAGCTTTGAAGTTCTCTAACCTGTTTCCTACGACGTTCTTGAAGTCAGGGTCTTTCTGCTTGCCAAGAAACTTCTTTACAACTTCTTTAAAGGATTTTCAAGCTGACCTCTCAATGTTTTCCATTTTGGTTTTAAAGATTTTGCCTGTTATGAGTTTTTGAATGTTTGGACCAACGAAAACTTCTACTTTCAGCTTCGCTTCGAACAGCCCTGGAAACTTACTTGTCGGGTACTTGAAAATATCACCATCTTTTAACAGAGTTTCCGTAAATTGCTTCATGGTGCCAAGTTTGACGTAAAGTGGGCGCAGGGATACTTTTTTAGATCCACCAAGGATGCGAAGTCACGTTCTTTTCTCCTATATTTAGCGTCCTGGCCACACCGTCTGACTGTGGTGCTTAGCTTTACAACCAATGTCCCATTCTCAGAGGAAACAGACGCAATTGGTCTAGCCACTCTATTGACCAAGGATCACAGAGAGCACATTCAGATCGCCACAGATGGTCCATTGGTATTCCTTGTAGTTAAGTTGGTCATCAAAGCTAAATTCTGTTACCTCTCTTTCAGATGAACAGAGAGGTCAACCGGTATGGAGGCATATCTGTTGCAGTTGTAAAGAAGGACAGCTTTCAAACTTTTTTGTGATGAGCCAATGAAGAGTCTCCAATCTTTTACCTTAAGTGTTGCTTCGTTTTTCTATCTATTGTAGATTGAAATGTTCCAAATTATTTGGAATTCATTACGTTGAATTATTCTTTTAAACGTTCTTTGATTTGTAATATCACTTATTTTGACTTTTTGGTAACACTTTTATTTACGTTCTATGTTTTAATTTATCGATCGTGAAGTAAAATACCTCTTTCTAAGCAAAAATATTACTTTGACACATTTTTATAGTAGCACACCTAGTAGGTAGGCAACCAGACAGAAATTCTCGATTTGTGTCAAAACTGTACGTGATAGAATTTTTTAAGTATTTTTCTACATTCAGCATCTAAAAATAAAAATACATAAAAAGCATCCTTTACTTTGAAGAAAAAAATTCATTGCAGACCTGTGTAATACGAATTACTGTTAATACGAACAGATTTTCTGTTCCCTTTGGTGTTCATCTTAACGAGGTTCAACTGCATAAATCTTTTTGGATTATTGATTAATTCGAGCAACAATTAGAGTCCCTTCAGCGACGAATTTATCAAGATTGACTGTACTATATGTCTTTATTTCTGAATTGTATTATTTGTATCATTTGAAATTGTGTACGTTTAAAAGCAAATCTTGTCAAAAAAGTTTTTGAGTGAAGTTAAATGTAAATTATTCCAAATAATATTAAAATGGTTTGTTTTTCTAGTTTTTATTTTATCATTTCAACATATTTGTAGTTAAGATACAACATTTATAATAATATTTTATCTATTCATGATACAAAATCCTACACTGATACAGGAAATTATATATAATTTTATTAAATTTATATAATAGTGAAATTCCAAGCCACTTTTCTATTCAAATAGTATCGTTTTGCAGTACATTACATTTGAAAAGGTTTTGAATATTAACTGTGTGAATATATTGGAAATTTGTCAAATTAAAGGAAAGAAAATATTAACCCAAATTAATGCACTTTTAATTCCAAACTCTTATATTTTATTCTCATGTTACCTTTTTCTCTTAAAACATTTCAATAAGTAATGGTAGCGTCAATAATATAGCGTCGAAGGCCTACAGATTAATATAAATAATGAGTTTAGGCTTATTTTTATTAAGCATCCACGATAACTTTCATTTAAATTTCAATCAGATGAACAAGAATTTGGGGATTTTGAAAACATTATTCGTCAGACCTTAGAGTTATAGACATCTAAGAACTTTTGGCGAGGGTAATTTCATTTCCAGATGAAAGACACCATGAGTTTTATTCTGTCTTTAAACTGATAAATAACTAGGGTGACAATCTTCTGCTTTAACTATTCATCTTGCCATTTATTGCAGTTTACTGAAATAAGGTCTATGTTGCTGTTGTTAAGGTTAGAGATGAGGAAGGTGCCCGACATAGATAGCGTTGTCTTTTCAGGATGAGGTCTACGTATAACTTAATTTTCAGTAAAACCGAATGGAAGTTAAACTAATGCATTTTTCAATTCGAAGTCCCGTTAAACTATTTTAAGATTCTGTCGCTGAAGAAATATGCACTTCTAGAATAACCTTTTCTATCCTCCTTTTCATATAGGCAAATGAACTTTGGAAGAATGTTTCGTTTTATTGCAGAGCTTATGCCATCTACACAATCCTAAAATAACACATCTACAAATTCTTGTTTCGAGATAACAGCAGTTAAACTTTATCGCCAGTATGCTTGAACGCAGATAGATGGTAGCGCATATATGATATATTAAGGCTTAGATTAACACTATACTAACTAGGATCAACCTGATGTGCTGTATAATTGGCATGCCATAGCCTTAACACATTTTCGTTTTAGTCAGAGCATCATTGACAAGCAAAGATCCTCAAAAGGATGTTTTTCCTTCAGATAAAAATTGTCAACGTTGCAGTTTCCTTAGTTTAGCATCGTGCGAATGATATGGCAACCACCATCTCTAAAAACTGCAGCATTCTACTCCTCTACTTATGTATTGTGGATAAATGGTTTATTTATATTCTACATCTATTCCAAGAATTTCAACATGAACAAATTAATTTTATAAATAAAGTGTATTATTATTATTTTATACGTTTTCTCGCTCTTGGTGGTACAGACTTGAAACGGGCAGTATAAAGTATTCGAGACATCTGTCAGTAGATTATTCTGGTGTTATGAAACTTCCTTACTGTTCGACATTATTCTGGTGACCTAAAAACTTCCTGACTGTTCGACATGTATTTAAAATTGTGGCTTTTTGTAGAGCTCAATGTAAGTGTTGCGGTCGACTTCAAGTGTTTCTAAGTTTCTGTGCAGTGTGCTTGGTATTAAACCTGTGGCTGACAAAATGACATGTACAATATCAACTTTTTCTATATGCCACATTCCTTTAATTTCATATTTAATATCTTGATATTTGGTGATTTTTCTTATGTATGTGGTTTGTACGATGTTTTTATTTTGAACTGCTATATGTTTAATACTTGCGGTTTTGTTAATTTTATTCATTAGTGTTATATCTGGTCAGTTGGGAGTTATTGTCTTGTCAGTTATTATTGCTCTATCCTAGTACGGCTTATGAGTTTAATTTTCAAAAATACTTTCTGGCATACACTTGTAGTAGGGTAGTTTAGGTTTTTTAATAAACCATTTCTCATGGCTAACTTTTGGTGAATTATATTTTCCACCTGGTCATTTCTATGCTTGTAGTCAGTTTGTGTTAATATTTTACAGCCTGGCGTAAGGTGTTGAATTGTTTCTATGGTTAAGTGGCGCTGGCGGAATCTGTCGTTGTTCAAGATTTTCTTAAGAATGTATTTTATGCAGTTCCTTGTCCGGAAAACTTGTCCCTGTATTGCAATCGTGAATCCTTCAGTTTCGGACTACAGAGTCCCATGTACCAACCAGGCATTTGAAACTTTCTTATCAATATGAATTTTTTGCAGGTCGTTGAAATGCCTGTCATGCAGTACTCTACATGCTCATGTATTCAACTTATTATCGCTATGAGGTCTCTGTATTTCATTATCTGTGTTCAGTTTAAGTAGGTTGTGAGAGGTATCTACTTGTGTTATTGCTTGGTTTAAAGGAGGGTATCAACTTTTGTCATGAAAGCAATTTTTTATATTTTAATTTGTTTATCGTACAGGTCTTTCAGGTCCACTTGTTGACGTCCCCCACCTACACATGGTGGGAAGATGTTTCTTTCAATTGCTGATGTTCAACATTATTATTATTATTACTATATAATAATTTTTTATCATTATGTAAGATAGCATAAGGTTAAATAAATATTATATCGAATTGCTTTCATAAATTTCAATTGAAATGCCTTTATGAGGTAAATTGTTCCAGAATATTTTACTAAAATATTGTAATAAACTCAATGTCACAATCACAACATCTTTATTACATTCATGTATTTACAAACTTATATAAATTATATAAAGTTTTTTTTTTCAGATCATATATGAAGGATCCGGCATATTCTTTCTTTAATAGGATGAAGTCCTGAATTCTTTAATGATATCGACGCTCCATTTATTTATATGTAACATTGAACAATGAAGTATGGAACAAATTTACACTTCTTCTGTGGGACGCTTCTTTTTTTCCAATAGTTGATACATGGTATACTCCTCTCTTTCAGAAAAAATACGTAATGGTTGGGTCACTTCTTCTTATGTACAATTGTTGCAAAAAATCCTTCTGGAAAATATGTTTTTCGTAAGACCACATACGCCTTGTGCCCGAGCATTGTTGAGACAAGGAAAAATACAGCAAAGTTAACTGCCGGAAACTCTGCTGGAATTTTAGATATGGGAGGTTTTGCCATGCTCATATTTTTGTATGACAGAGAGTGGTATGCTGAGTTGTCGTCTGCGTGTTTTCTTTTTCACCTAATAACCAGTACGTTGTCATTTTACCCTTGCCCTGAAAAGAGGGCATAATTAATAGATTATTAATAAAATTACAATTATCAACTGAATAATTAACTAGACAGCACAATTTCGTTTAAAAAGGTTAGTTTTTAGAAAAAAAGTTAATCTCAGTCTCTATCTTAGTAGATCCCTACTCTGTATCCATTTCAGCTCCAGATTAAGTTACGCATTGCTAGTATACCATCGTTAATTAAATTAAATGATGTTTTCAAATAGAAAAGAGGTCTAATGTTTAGAACAATTACCCGCATGTTGTGCATAATGGTAAAAAGTTGAAGTTAATTAAGTTCACTAGATTACTACGTTTCTCTCTCTCTCCTCAAACACACACACACACACACACACATATATATATATATATATATGTGAAATAGTAGATAATGTAAATATAAATGAAAATGTAGAAAATCAAGCAAATAGATTGGTGAGAAATGAAAGTAAATAAAAAACAATAGTAAACAAAATAAAAATACAAACAAGTTTATCAATGAAGACTTACCTACTATTCCTATTTATATATATATATATATAGGTGATTCATACCACTTGTAAAAGTTTAATACGTGGCAGTACTCATTAAGATGAACAATATTTGTCGTAGAACCTTAGGTCCCAAACCTCTCACAGCGCTAATTCTAAAACTGTCCAGCATGCACAAGTGGTGAAAACCAGTGCACCGATTGTGAATACTTCTGCATGCTGGACGGAACTGGCTTAGAACTGGCTCTGTAAATGGCTGGGGTCCCAAGGTTCAATGACAAATTTTATTCGTCTTGATGAGTACTATCACTCCTTAAAGTTTGCACACGTGGTAGCAAAGCTGTCTGTATATGATGATAAATAGATTTTTAAATAGATGTAATTATACGTGTAATGTATATATAATATACGGTCTGAAACAAATAAGAAATATGGTTAATTAAACTTTTTAATATATCTTGGCGTAATCTTAAAGTCGCCAAATAAGATCGGGGGCCGCTATAATAAGGAAGTACCCATTTTTTTACATATAATATATATAATCACATTATTACATATATAATCACATCATTCGATTTTCGTCCATTATGGGGAATCCCCTACTTTCCGTAAATAAATATAAAATGTTGCCCCTACGTGCTACTTCCCCTGTATTCACGTCTGCATACAAGAGCAGTAACATGTAGGTGATACTTTTAATATATACAGGGTGTTCAGAAACCCTCTGATAATAACCGCACAGCGGTATTCCTGGGACAATTTTGAGACATAAAAGTGGTCTGCATTTAGGTGACAGGTCAATACTTTTTGTGATATTCGCCAAATACTTCCAACCAATGAGCCAGCTGTCTGCATCTGTTAACACCTTCGCTGGTTAGTTTAAGACGAATTACAGAAAACTCGTTTCTGCCCATGCAGAAACAACTGCATATCAATTAAACTGCCTAGTGCTTTACATCCTGCCCATGCAGGATGTAAAGCACTAGGCAGTTTAATTGATAATTAAATTTCAAAAGCGAAACGCATGTCCAGTTTGTTTTTTTCAGCCAATTGGATAGGTTTTACATCAGCACTCGCGATATTATTATTGCAACCTTCCAACAAAGCCATCGTCTAGTTCTGCGGAGAGTAATGCAATTTCATTCAGCGATTTTCACACACATGCGCAGAGAAATTGCCATCTGACTTGCGATTACCATGGAACATTTCGATTGTTAAGTTTTTCGACCACTCAATTATTGACTCGATTCTAAATTTGAGTGGATCGCAATTCTTTCGAGTGTAAGAACATCTCGTAATCGCGCATCACTAATGTGGCGGGACATTTCCTGTACAAGGCACAAATGGGAATGCACCTACCCTAAAGTATATGGTTAATGCGATGAGGTAATTTTTGTATCGAAGGTTAATATAGTGAGGGAAATATCCTACATTTGAAGAATAATTTCAATTTGCTTGGTTTTAAATCTGCCATACCACACTTTGAAATCGGTCCCTAGGTGAGTCCAGTTCTCTATTGAGTAAAATAGAGCAATATTGTTGAACCCTTACCTTAATTTCGATATCCCCTCTAAGTTCCACTATGAAAGATTTGAATGAATCAAGCACTTCTTTGGTTTTGGTGCTAAGATGAATCTTCAACGCTGTAACAGAATAAAAACTATATGAATAAACTTCATGATTGCACAACTGAAAACGTCTTAGACAATGTAAAGCGCTTTTTAATTTTTCTAACTTGGACAAATTTTAATAACGCTATTAGGCAAGTATTTATTCTTTATAAAAGTTCATGCGGTGCATTTTGCCAAATATATCATGAAATGAGTTCGTTTCTTCTATAAAATGAATACATTTCGGGCTACCGTGATTAATCACGACCACATAGTACCAGTGAGGTCGAACTCGGATTAACGGGAAGAAAAATACGTCATCTCTAGGCCACTATAGAGTGAAACATAAAATGAAACTTATCGTTTATAAGTATTTGTCGTCAGTGAAATCTCCGACACCATTTTGTTCTAAGAACCTCACACATAGATTCCGGATTCTGTGTTACAAGACAATGGTTGGAGAATATTTACAATATACCTATTGTAATTCGTTACAAAGATTAAGCAAATAGCTCGGTATTTGTAGTGGTTGATATTTTTTCTATTTTATTTTGGCAGGAATCATAATACAAAGTACCATAATAGACTACAAATAA
>QLNU02015003.1:75504442-75516368 GCA_006491805.2 Dysdera silvatica
TGTTTTGCATTCGTTCAATCTTGTTTTCTTTCGTTTGCAAATTAATTTATTTGCTTGTTTATTTGTTTGCGTGGCATCTTTTGTTTCATTTTATTTGAAATGGCTTCTCGTAAACACGGTTTACATGACGCCATATGCTATACATAATTTGATAATGGCCAAAGTGATTTTGAAAGCTATGATCTTTAAAGTGATTTTTTCAATGACGAATTAGGTTATTCCTTTTTACCCGGAGATTTAGTCGTTGATTTTAAGGAAAGCGAAGAGTAAAATGAGCCGGAAAATGAGTGTTACAATTATTCATGGAGTAATGATACCAATAATGAACAAATTCGAAAATTGGGTTTTAGAGGAATTCCTGGACCAATCCATGATTTGCCTACAGGATCGACATCATTTGCGTATTTTTCCCTGTTCTTTATATACACCGTAATGAAAACGTTCATAGAAAATTCAAACCTTTATGCGGAATTTTGCCAGGAGCAATCAGGATAAAAAGATGAAAATTGTGAACCCATATTGGCCATTTCCAAAATTTGGGGATTTTTTAGCATGCTTTTAACAATGAGCAACAATCAACCCTAGATTACGAGATTATTAGATCAGAAGTCCTATACTTGGAATCTTATCCTTGGTTGTCCAACCTTTCTTGATAGCGGGCCACTTTTAGAAGTTTTTCACCGATCTCGCAAGTCAGCTGTTTCGGAAAACAAAACAAAGAAAAAAAAAGGTGGGGGAGATGAACGCCAGCCTCCCTTCAAAGTTTCTTCTGGTTATTCATTTATTTACTTAGGACATGGAAGGGGGTCACACCCATATGGTCACCGCGATTTTTCCTTATTTTAAAAGATCTAAAATTTTTGTTTTGGATTTTTTTTTCTAGATAGCTGTCGGAGGGTCGGATTGTGGCCCGCGGGTCGTATGTTGGACAACCCTGGTGTAGACAGTTCTTTTAATTTATGTCGTTGATAATGTCATTACTTGGACAAAAAAGTCCTTGAGCTTGCGAAATTAAAATAGAGAAACTATAGTTGTAACGTTATTAAAAACATTCCGTTTGAAAGTTGAAATAATAACACGTCAATGAAAACGCTGCCATGCAGAAAAGAGAGCTATATAATACAATCTAACAAAAGGTATAATTACATCAAATAAATGACAAAGTGCATTTTTTTTATTTCGCACTAAATACACTACGCCGAAAAATATAACCGCATTCCTTAGATTAAAAAAAAAAGAAAAGAAAGAGAAAATATTTTAAATTTTGAACGACGTTACCTATTATAAAATTTTTGTTTGAAATGAGGGTGGGGGGCATGGAACCCTAATACCAAAATTGGGGGGACGGGTCCGCCTGTCCCCCGCTAACGGCGCCCTTGGACAGAAGTGTTAAGGTGAAAATTCAAAATTCTCTTTTTAAAATGACTAATTAAATTTAAACACACATAAGCACAGAGGTGGACAATTAAATTAAATAAAAAAAAAAAAGAAAGGAAACGGCACACACACTCTCTCTCTCTCTCACCATTGTATATATATTGTGTGTAAATATATCTAAAATGTATTGGTCATCATAGTACTTTCGAGATTCTGCCGCTCTTGTTTCTTGAATTTCAGAAAAAAAGAAGATAACTTCAGTTGGTGTACCTTAATCCTTTGATGACATTACGTTTTCCATTTGATCCAGTCCATATCAATTATTGTTCCCCTATGGTAAACTCCTTGGCAGAAACTTAATCTCTACAACCCGAGTCCAGTGTAACAGTGAAACATCAACAAGGCAACAAATGAACTTTGATAAAAGAACAATGAATTCATTGGAGTATCCACTACAATCGGACTTTAAAAAAAAACAACTATCATCAAGGATTAGTATAGGTTTTATCATCTGTATAATTTGATTGATTTGTTAAATTCATTCTATATGTTAATGTCGTTGTCCCTATCATTTTTATATCATTGGTACTTGCAAATTAATGTCAAATTCTAAAAATGTTCAAAACTTGAAATAATAATAATTGAAAGTACTGATGCATGTTGTACAATGTTAAGCGATTATATTTCTAAAAATTCCCCATTTACCCTCTTAAACCCTTAAATGCGTAAAGTTCTTCTTTTCTCCTTTTCCCTTTTGCTTCTCAGTAAGGTTACCCTTTTGACCCCCTATTTTCACCACTTGCAAGACGCAGCTGGGCCATAAGGCCGTTACAATATAACCTAAACATTTCCCTTGTATCTGCCGCAGTCCATACCAGATCGTACCATCTCTCCCTCAACAACTAAACATACCATATAAATTCTAGCCCCCTTTCTTCAACTTCGACCCTTCAGGCTATAACTTGAACGTTTCTCGAAGACCTGTGAACAGAAAGTCCTAACAACTTCCACGAAATCCCTGGTCGAGGGAGAAGTTGTATGACTCCTTCGGCGAAAAACAGTCAAACCACCCACAGAGATCTCGGACTCACGCAAAAAGCACATCTGCATAAAGACCTCCGAGGCGATATCCAGTTCTTGGAAGGCCATCAACAAAGTATCACAAATTCCCGTTTATGGGAAAAGACTGTCTCAAAGAGACAAGTTTTTAGTTAACGAAAAGCAGACCCTCGCCCCCACAGAGGGGTAAATCGAGGGGTTAAATCAGCCAATTGAAAAAGAGATTACTTTTACGTCATACTTCAGTTGGCCAATCACACTCCACGTTTCTCCTCGATATAGAGTCAAGCCCGGACATTTTTATCAGAGTTAGAGTGAGAGAGTGGGCCTCATGATGACCTAACAGAGAGAGAGGGAAAGAAGTTGATGTAAAGAAAAAAAAAAGAATTCCGGGCACTACGCCATAATATGAAGTTTCTATAACCGCCAAGGTTCCGTCAGCTCCAGTTGGGTACCCTCGCCTACTATGATGGAGTAACAGAAAATGTGAGTTAACTTTCCTTTCTTTCCTTTCCTTAACAGTATATATAAGTGCCTCCTCTTCCCCCCCTTAAATTATTGTAATGCAATAAGCAAATAAAATTTTCCTGGGTGTTCAATACCCAGTGTGAAGTAATCAAGAAATTGATTGGTATCTAAGTTATGTTGTTGTGATGTTTACCATCTATATTTAGATGTAGTGAAAAGAAATAATTATGTAAGAAGCAAAATTGATGGGATATTAACTCCCTAAGGTTGTGATTAATTGATACGGCCAACCCCCAGTATGAAAAATTTACTAGAATATGTTATTTAGACTAATAAAATTGCAACTTATTTCTACCTTAGTTTTCCTGTCTGCTTGTATAGAACCTGGAGTTATATTCTCCTTTTTAGTATTATGCTATTTTCGGTTATGGGAAATAATTATTCTGTTTATTATTCTGCATATATACAAATAACACAACGCAATGAAAGAAATCAATAATTTAACTAATTTATTATAATAATTAATGCAAAAGAATTTTCACCACAAAGACCGTGGGCCTTTTTTTATATTTAGGGATATTTATGACACTAATAAATTTCAAAATGGGTCAATTGCCTATGATTTGCTATCTTAAAATATACCCTGTTCTATTGACTAAAGCAAATTGATTTTTCTGGAAAATTATCCTTTTAACCGATATCGAACCATTACTACTAAGTAGACTCTCGGTGACATAAAAGTTTAAAATTTGGTTTAGTTTGTTAGTTTTACGTCCCAAAGCTACACTTTGGGCTGTCTTAGATGGGACCGCTGTCTTTACATGACCTCCGAAACACAATACGTTTCCAAAGAAACAAACAGCACGCGGGGATTCGAACTGCCATTCGAGTAAGTTGCCAGGCTAACGCTTTAAACAACCAAGCCACTGGATTCCCCAACAGATTAACAAAAATTAAAGAAAGAAATTAAAGCTAATTTACTTATTCGCTTATTAGGGGCCGTTCAAGTATTACGTAAGCATCTTTGGGGTAAGGGTTTTAAGATTTGCTTACTTTTGCTGACAACGGGGAGGGGGTGGGAGTCTGAACCATGCTTACTTAAGACACAGAAAATAATAAAATCAGCATATAATGAGGCAGTAATGGCCTTCCTGACAGAACTACAATACTGGCATGTACAACACACTACGTGTGAAAAATATAAAATACACGTAATCACAGTTAAATATTTAATTATTTAAACCTGCGGCTGGCTGTCAATCTTTTTTCTCTCGGAGACCACCTTCTATACTCCGTTTGGTATCTCTAACATTTTTAAATTATAATGAATATATTATTTTTAATAAATGCATTTTATCAAATCCACTTCTTATTTATCCACTATTTGCTTACAATATATGAAATATTAATATATGTAATAAAAATGTCACAAAATTCTTTATAATAAAATATTATATTATATATAAATATATTGTTATCCTTTATAGTTTAATATGTATAATATATGTAGTTTAATAATATATGTACACATATATATTTTATAAATATATATATTTAAAATAGTGCGTAGCATGAAGTGGGTGAGTCAGGCATTTGCTTATTTTTTCTTTACAAGTAAGAGGGGGAATATAAAATGGCCAGAAATGTGTTTACGTAATACTTGAACAGCCCCTTACCTATTTTATTATTTATTACCTACCCGTTTCAAATTATTCGCTAATTCAAATACTGCATGCAACTGAAAAAAGAAGTAGAAACTGCAACTGTTACTTTTGCAATATTCGAATAACGAAACCTTCGGAAAACAGAAACCTCCGAATAACGGCTGTGCATTATTTCTACGTAATTCTTCGCTTTATTTTTGTTTGAAGCCCCAGCGCTGTGGAATGTTTTGGGCGATAGATCCGGCCCTGAATGTATTATACAAATAAACGTTTTTCAAAATTTTTAAATCTATACTTAAATTGAATGGAATACTTTCATAATAGATGCATAAGTAATAAACTACATTCTGATATATAATAATAATCATATTTTTCTAAATTCTATTTCCAACATTTTATTATTCCGATCACTAAACCTATTTCTAATAAATTTACATTATACAATTAATAATATTATTTTCAAAATAATACTTAATATATACTAATGTATAGTTGTATATTTAGTAGTTTCCTGATTTCGCCAAAAGAGCGCAAAGGTTTACGATGTGGGCGACTGACAAATGAGTAGCGTCTTCCCGTGTTTTGAAAGTTTCCCGCCTTTTTTAGTTCCCGCCCGATCCTGGAGGGGGGAGAGCAGATTTAAAACTCAGATAAGAATAGGGAGAATGGGCAATGAAAGTTCAGATGATTCCATTTCAAACGTTGGCTGGTCCCGGGTGTAGGGATCATGTTTACAAAAAGCCATCAGAAAGCAGAGGGTAACAATTCGTACTAAACTTTCTAATTTAAATATCTGGCGATTGTTCCTCCTCTTGCAACCGCTCTACCATATATTTATTTTATACAAGTCATAAATTCGCAGGACCTGTCACTCATTTATAGGAAGTTTGTGATTTAAAATTTAGTCCTATATTTACAGGAATAAATGAATGACTGCACTATTTCCTTTATCCTAGTCATACACAGTTCATCATTTCACCTCAGCTGATTAGAATTTGACCCCCAGGAAACGCACAGTTTTATTAAATCTATGAAAACAAACTTTGACACGAAAACGATTAACCATTTGCTTTTCCGACACTTTCTTACTTTCCTTGTTTGACCTTCATTCTTATGAAGCTACTAGTGATTGATGTAGCGTTGAAACAGAAGTGATGTTTCAAGGTTCGCTATCCATCACTACGAGATAAACTCTTTCATTTTTGGCGGATATCAAACAAATCCATCTTGCAAACAATCGTAAAAAAACCCACCTGAGTCGAATGAAAAGCAATCGCATTTAATGCTGAGTCAGTAAATGCAAGAAAGACAATTCCATTAAAGGAAACGAAATGCGCATAGCCTACAAAAACAGTAAACGTATACCATATGGAGGTAAAGTAACATACAAGCTTTCTGACAAAATTGTTGCATTTGGAAGCGGATTATCTTCCGTGGATGCAACAGTTTATTTGCTAAGGAGCATATTATTGAAATTTATGCATTTTACGGCGTAAGGACAGCAAATGTCATGCGATGCAGGAAATTACAGTTTTCTGAGCAATGGTTTGCTGACGAGGAAACCAAGCCATGTACTAGAGTGTGAAGGAAAATAGCATGCGTTCTGTGATACCGTCGGGAGATGAGCCCCGATTAATGGCACTACGAAGGACTGAGCCTATCGTGTGCTATAATGGCCTCTATTCCACTGTATACCACTTCGCCACTGTATATCACTATGCAAATATAGGGCAGTGGACCTGCATTTTCCGAGGGGTCTGGACCTCTTCACACTTACGAAGCCAATCCCTAAATTATAGTAAACAATTAATAGCTAAATGGTTATTTTTCCACTGTGGAATGGTTTGCTGACGAGGAAACCAAGCCTGTATTACTGTGTGAAGAAAAACGGCACGCGTTCTGAAATATCATTGGTTGAGCCCAATTAATGGCATTATGAAAGATTGAGACTATCGTGCATTATAATGACCTCTATGCCACTCTATACCACTACGTCACTGTATACCACTACGCATAGGCAGTAGACCTAAATTTTTCGAGGCGTCCGAACCTCTTCACCTTTAGGAAACCAACGTCTAAATTACAGTGAACAGTTAATAGCTAAATGGTTGTTTTTTTCACCGTTGGTATTCAAACCCGGATTAACAATATGCTAGGTGGACACGTTAACGCTGCACCACCGTACAAGACCATATTATCCTATTTCAGGATGATGAACACTGTAATCCTGGAAATGAACAACTGCGGCTTAGTTTTTAAATACTGATACAATAGAACCTGCCTAAAATGGCCACCTTTTGGACTGAACTGCAATGATTATCGTAGATTAGTGGTCATTATACACATTACTAAGTTCCTACAAGTTCAGTTTTATAAAAAGTGATCACTTTATTCAGATGATCAATTTACCAAAGTGGTCATTTTATTCAGGTAGTTAATTTACCAAGTTGGTCACTTTATTTAGGTAGTTAATTTACCAAGATGGTCACTTTATTTAGGTAGTTAATTTACCAAGGTGGTCACTTTATTTAGGTAGTTAATTTACCAAGGTGGTCATTTTATTCAGGTGATCACTTTATTTAAGTAGTTAATTTACCAAGGTGGTCATTTTATTCAGGTGATCAATTGACCAAGGTGATCACTTTATTTAAGTAGTTAATTTACCAAGGTGGTCATTTTATTCAGGTGATCAATTGACCAAAATGGTAACTTTACCATGTTCCACTGTATTTGATTTAAATTTCACAGGAATACTTTTTACCGTTTTTGCCACTTCTAATATTAAGTAACTGCGCAAATTAACTGCAATAGTATAAGAAAACTTCAGGACCAGTAATAAAATTATTCAGCAAATTGAACAGTTCGAATACTTTGGCAGAATTGTGTCTAATAAAGGAGGAATGGCAAAAGGGAAGATGAAAGGAAGAGAGAGAATTCGGAAAGCCGAAGTACTCTTCACACAAAAAATATTTTTTGTTTAATACCCTTTGCCTATTAAAATACATTTGGAATACACAACAACTTAGAAGAAAAACCAAATCAAAAATGTTCTAAAGTAACGCGAAGTCAACGCTACTCTGTGTATGACAAACATGGAAAATGGCTAAACCAATAATAAGCTAACAAAAATGCAAGTTTTTATAAACAATTACCTTTACACAATATTGAACGTACCCTGGATAACAAATAGCCTACTAATATAAAAAATCTGAGCTATTTGCTACGTCAGAATTATAAAGCCAAACAATAGAAAAACACACAGCTGGTTAGAACTTACCAAAAAGAAAAAAAAAGAAATTTGTAGATAAGTCCTAGACAGAAACCCATAAGAAAAAGGACAAAACATGGGAAGAGAGTAAGTGATTTGTGGGAAACCGAGGCAAAGAAGACCTTTTGTGGATGGAGGTCGTATATTTCTCTAACGTAGTAGTTTTCGAACTTCCTATTCTACGGAAACTTTCTCTTACCACATACCTAGCCATGGACGCCACTCCTTTGTGTGTTATTTAAGGAGAACCAAAAGAGCTTTTGTTTATGACCGCTTAAACATAAATATAAAACTAACCAAATACATTGTTATAAATATTTAGTTAATGCTTATAAAAACTGACGAAGCGGTAAAAATTTGTTGAACGAAATGACATGAATATTTATTGTTTAAAAATATTAAAGGGATGAATAGCTTTTTGTTTTTAATTATTGCGAAGTCTTTAAAGTGTTGTTGTATCGAAGAAAGTTTTATTTAAGAGGCCGTTATGGAAAAAATTTGCAAAATTTACAGCATTTTATAAAAAAAATTCGCGATGGTTTACGATTTTCTGCGGAACTCTGAGTTTCGCGCAGGGCCCAATCAAGCAAAAATGGGCCCAGAGCCTAGTATACATTCAGGCCCCTCTCCACGCACTCGCAAACAAAATTATTCATTTTTAAAATAAATCATATTTAAAATAAATAAGTAACAAACGCAAACTCTTATTATATTGTATATATGATCGGCATAAACAATAGTTTGAAGCCATTTTCAATGACGCCTAAGTTATAATTAAGAAAAAATGTAATATTAATAAAAAAGCATTATCTTTTGTTTAAAACAATAGAAATTGTTTTTGTTAAAAATATTGTATACAAATTTTGAGTGCCCACGGCCGCAGCCTCGAAGGCCCGTGTGTTGATCAGGTTCTGGTTCGGCAGTACACACCTTGAAAAGAATTACGGTAATAATGCAGAACACGTCCCTTAGTATTTCTATTCTCTTGAAATGAATCGAGAAGTCGCCAAATTTAGTACACGGGCTTGTGACGTCACACATATGGGCGTGAAAGGGCATTGCAAGTGTGAATTGTATTATGCGTTAACGGTTAACGTCGCATTCTCTCATGGAACTACGGTAGAAAAGGAAAAGAAATGTGTGCATGAGTAGGTTTCGAAAGGGAAAAGAAGTATGTGTGAGTAGGTTATGAAAGAAGAAATAATTTCGTCCGGACATGACTGTGAAATGAAATCATGAGCTTGACCTCGTTTGAATGACGTTATCAGAAAGTTAGTGCCATTACAAGAAAGTGTAAATGCGCATGACCGGGGAAGAGAGGGAGGGTAGGAAATGAAGAAAGGGTAGGAGGAAAGAAAGGGACAAGGAGGGGAGGGGAGGAAGCGAAGGAGCGGGAAAGAGGAGGAGACGAAGAAGGAGGATAGAATACGAGGCGAAGAAGGGGGAAGAAGAGGAAGCAGAGGAGAGAAAGAAGAAAGTAAGGAAAAACCGTAGTCAGGAATAAGAAACTGTTGGACTCGTAAAATGGAGGTGCTGGCACAAAAATAGACCAGAAAATTAATTTCCCGCTTTTTATTTTAAACACCACACATCCGACGATAAAGACCAATAAAGGACTAAAAGTCGCTAGAGAACGTATTGTGCACTAGAGCCAGAATTGCCTTAAAAATTAAAGGAAGAAAGAAAAAACCAAGGAAAGTAATGCTTTGAATTGTGTGTTCAATGATTCCTAAAAAAATAATATGCTGTTCAAAATAACACTGTTCAATGCACTATTATATATTTTATTATAATACTCATTATACGTATATGTCACAATGATAATTATAGTCTAAATTTTATATTATATATTAATAAATATCAGCTTTTTTTAAAATCTTGCTATTCAAGGTATTCCGATATTATTTTAGAAACGTACGTGTAATATCTAAAAACCCACTTACATTATATATGAAGTAGCTTTTAACTTTTTCTTAGAGTTTTACATTTTAAAAATTTATATATCAATGATGATGATATTGAATTCGATATTCAAAAATGTTCACTTACTCTAACTCCTAAGCATTTCACATTTTAGCACAATGTACTTCAGAATTTTTTTAATATTAAGACTATTTTATTAATTAAGAAAGAAGTTCAAATAACTTTCATTTTCGCCTAGATTTAGCGAGAAAACGAAAACAAACTTTCTAACTATCTCGTGATATCAAAACTCAAATTATTTCAATCATTTTATGTAAATAAAAATTAACATTTTTAAAGCAATTGGTTTTCGCCCTGCGGTGGCGCAGTGTGGTAACGCGTTCTCCTATTGCGCGGCTAATCCGGGTTCGACTCCCAGCAGTGCAAAAAGAACGCTTACTCAGAGATCTCATAAAGATCGCACTGCTCACTGTAGTCCGGGGTTTGGTTCCCTAGGCCTTAAGAGGTTCGGATTCCTCGGAAAACAGTAGGTCCCGGCGCAGCATGACCACTGTAGTCTTTGAGCCGTAAAACCAAAAAACAAACAAAGCAATTACTTTTCTAAAATTTTCTTTATCATAGTAGCCTCTGTTCACTTTTTACTTCATTTTAAACTCCACCTCCTTCCCTCTTCTAGGAATAGAGTCATCGTTGGGGTTACCTCTCTTCCATCTTTTTATTGGTCAACGAACAACAACGCGTTTCTAAAATAAACTTATTGCATGTCACGATATATGGGATTAAACTTTAGCGTATGGTTGAGAAAGCCTCAATTAATAATCTAATCGTTAATGTGGGCCGTGAAAGTACGTTATAGACCGTAAACATAAGACAAATGAAATAATAAATAAACTACTTGAAATTGATGTCTAAGAGGAAATTTGAAAGCATAACAATATTTATCCAAAACTTAATTTAACATACATAAAAACAAGAAAGAGAAACAATTCAATCCAAAATGAACTCTCTCCTTCTAAAACTCTATAAATCTAAAAAACTTACATTTAATCTCTACGACTCTTTAAAATGCACTTCCGGCCGCTTACCATCCTTCTACGGATTACCTAAAATTCATAAACAAAATATTCCTCTTAAAACTATAGTTAGTTTCTGCAGCTCTCCTACATATAACCTATCAAAATATATTGCACGTCTACTCTCTCCTATAATCGGTAATAACGACTACACTGTTTCTACTAGCCAATCCTTCTGCACCTCTTTAAATAACATACAACTTAACAACGACGACCTCATGGTCTCATTCGATGTAATTTCTCTCTTCACTTGCATTCCCACATCACTTGCAATCGACACCGCACTTACACGCCTCCAAAATGACACAACACTACATGAACGCACTTCACTAACACCTCACGACATCTGCACATTGTTGAAATTTTGTCTGGACTCTGCTGTGTTCTCCTCACATGGTTCTATCTATAGACAAGTTTTTGGCACTGCCATGGGATCTCCGGTCTCAAGTGTTGTAGCTAACTTGGTTATGGAGTCATTTGAGGAAACTGCTTTGTCTTCACTGAATTTTAACATTAAATTCTGGAAAAGATACGTCGACGACACGTTTGTTGTACTTAAAACTAATACACTCCAAAGCTTCTTCCATTACCTTAATAACTTAAACTCACATATAAAATTCACATACGAAACAGAACAGAACAATAAACTCCCTTTCCTAGACGTTCTTGTACACAGATCTCACGATAACTCAATCTTCACCTCAGTTTACCGTAAACCCACACATACAGACAGATATCTCGATTTTAAATCGCATCATCCAACATGCCACAAAGCTTCCGTTGTTAAAACATTAAGTCTTAGAGCGAATTCTCACTGCAGTAATGAAACACTTTCAAACACAGAAACAAAACACATACACACGGCACTTAAAAATAATGGATACCCTAAACGATTCATTCTCAGAAACTGTAGACCCAATAGTACATCTTTAAACAATACATCTCACACCCGCATATCTATTCCATATATTCACGGCATTTCCGAAACAATCTCTCGCATCCTTAAAGAGGCAAATATCCAAACATTCTATTCCCCTGTCACAACACTTCGCAAACAACTTACAAAAGTTAAAGACCCAGTTCCACCAGAAGAT
>QLNU02015003.1:75516468-75542660 GCA_006491805.2 Dysdera silvatica
ATTTTCTATTTTGTGCAGTACCGATTGCAGAACTATAAATTGTAGTTGACAACACACTCTAAAAGTTTTGCTTACAAATAACGTAATTGTATAGATTGCGTGCACGTGCACACTACGAACACACAAAGTTACGTACACACTGCGCGTACGTAAAGCTACGTACACATTACGAACACTCAAAGCTATTTACATACTGGTCGTACGCAAAACCGCGTGCGCACTGAGCGCACGCAAACCCGTGTACATATTACGAATACTCAAAGGTGCGTACACATTACGCGAACGCAAAACCGTGTACACATCGCGCGCACGCTCAGTCGCGTACACATTATGTGCACTAGAACGCAAAATGCAAGCAAAGAGACGCAGTCAAGGCAAATACGCATACAATCAGAGTTCGGATTGGAAAAGACATTCTATTAATTTAACTTATTCATAAATTTTATATTTTGTGTGTTAACTATGTAAAATATCACTTTTTTTTTTTCTCTAGAAAGGGGAGTATATTGTGGTCTTTCACAATATGAATGCCACTTGTGCACTTTTCAGGCTTCCTTTGTTGTTATTGCCGCTTAGAATAACAAGAAACGCGAACTTAATAATTAGAGTTTCTAAAATTGGCTAAATGCCAAGTTGTTTCCTTTTATATGATGTTTTCCAAATGTACATAATTTCACTTTCCGTATCTGGCAACAAATATATTGATTGTATAATTATAATATCACTTTTTATATTTGGCAACAGTGTGTGTAATTGTTTTCCGAATTCTAAAACCAAATCAGACGTCTGTTTACCATCGAAGTGTGCACACGTAATTTTCAGAGGCTCCGCCAAAAATGCGTACTAAATTCTTTTAACGTTGTATTTAATTATATTTATTTTTTGGCGTATTAATCAACTATCGTAAACATTTAAGGCATTAATAAAATTATTTTAATTCAACTGGATGAAATTACTGCATATCTTCAACATTCATAACTTCAACGTGAAAAATATTTTTCAGGGGGGCTGAGCCCACCTTGGCCTCCCCCTAGCCATGGGCGCCCACTCTTGTATAAAATAAATATCATGTGTATGTAAAATAAATAAATATCACTGTGTTAGCTGATGTAAATAACTACGGTACAAGAAGTAATCTAAACTAAAATTGCATTAGTGCCTACATCATATGAAATAATTAAAAAAGACTGCCGCTTACGTAACCCAGTTGATTCCATGCGTGATGCAGTATTGACCGTGTCACCGAATAGACAGTATCTAGGCATTTTGAGTCCAACAACCCCAGCTGCACATGGTCCTATAAAAAACAAACAAACAGAGAAAATGTCGAAAATAAACCGCTTAAATTGTTCACATATATTCAAGTTTGAAATGAAATTGCGGGAGAACTATACATGTTAACGAGGGAAATATTTATCGTCAGTTCACTTCAAAGCCCCAATTAAAGTAATGAAGAATATAAGATTTTAAACCCTATATACTTTATCATCGTGAGCCCAGTGGCTCAACCCAAGATATTCCCACGGGGTGGGGGCAGTGGTGTAAGGAAGTTTTGGTGGAAAAAATGGCCAGACGCCATATCAATTACGTTTGTCATTTTGTGTACATTTATCATTATTGAATTACTAATAATTCTATAATGCAACATACTTAAATAATTAGAAGTAGTAGATTATGTTTGCACAATTTTACAATGGCCAGCACTCTTATTCTATCTCTATCAGTGAGGTTAGATTTCTTGACATAATTAAAAATATTTGCAATCACAACTTCTATCTCACCGTGTTTGATATTATTTTTTGGTTTATTATTATTATTATTCACTTTATTCATATTAATGTACAACATATTATAATAAGTATCATGAAACTTTGAAGTTGATTAACCTATTACATTTAACTTAATACAAAATTATCTAAAAATAAAAATTAGGAAGCAATTGTACAAAGATATTGGAGACACCGGAAAAAGACCAGTTTAACTGATCTGACTAGTCCAGTGCCCCCCCATAAACATAAAATACCTGTTAACATCCGCACTATGCTATATATTAATTAAGTAAATGTGTAATTACAATAAAAAACAGCAAAAAGAGAAATGGCTGAACATCGGTAAGGGGCAGAAAAATTCGAGGAAAAAATAATTTCTCGAACCATGCGCTTAAATTCTGAAAGGGAATGAATGTAAGGGAGGTTATGACCGATATAATTCCAAATTTTTGGACCAATATTGTTCAAAGAGGTTCCACCAATATTGGTACGAGTGTGTGGTATTCTAAACATAGGTATTGATCCAAGATCATATTGTGGAGTAAATGGAACCAAAGGTATTAAGTCTCCAAGATAATTGAAATTAATTCATTTAAACATTAGAATGGACATTAAATAGCAATATAGTGAAGTTACTGGAATGATATTAAAAGATGAGTAAAATGTCAAAGGATCAGATCGATTAAATCGATTTGGAAAGAAAATTGTAAAAAATCTTTACCTCCTGGAAAGGGTTTGAAGACAGTTCCGAGCCAATGTTGATGTTGCTTGAATCAATAGCACTTTCATCAATGTCACCGTAGTGCAGGGAAATTTGGGGAACATCACTACTTTCATCTTACATTTTTAATAAAATAATTTACCAGTGTCTGTTGGCGTAATAAATTTTTTTTTTTTAGCCCAAGGAAAGAACACGGGCCCCTTAAACCCCTTACGTGGGTACGCCACTTCGTGAATCTCTTATATTCCAAGTTTATATGTTTCCTGTTTTTCATAGTGATCGCATTTTTATAGAATTTTTGTTCAATCTTATTTCTTCTAAAAAAGGAAGAATCGAAAAATAGATTTTTTGCTCCAGGTCGTTAATTTTTCGACATTTTATTAATCGCAGTTAATTCTTTCACACTTTGTCCATATTAACACTGGGAATTACGAATATGTTGCAAACTTAATTTCAGTTAGAATGTAATGAAAATTTTGCTGTCCTACACACAACGTTGTATTCAAGCTGCCACAATAAAAATAAAAAAAATGAGAAGTGAAGCGGCCACATTGGGAGATGCAATGATTAAGCGTTTATTTTTTAACCTCTGTTGTTTGTTAATTTAGAACTAATTGGTTAAATGTCTGGTTTAGGCGCTGTGCAGGCAAATGAAAGAAAAAGAAAGGTGGAACAAAGAGGAAACCTCATTCTAATTAGACCAGAGCACTTATTATTCTGGCAAATGAAAGAACGAATGAATGAATGGGTTCATTATGTAGGTATGCAAGTTAGAAATTATAAAGTAAGTGCTGACATCCTGCTTCTGCAATAGATGTCTTCGGATAAGTTTTAATTTCAGTTTAATGTTTAAAGAGGGCCATTTTTTCTAGTAATGATGTATTAAAATATTTATTGTCAAAATCATATTTGTTAAAATCACACCTTTATTGTTAAAACCACGTTTATGTAATGCAAGCATTCAGTGTGGATGGCAACACTAATCAGACTTCGTAAAGTAGCTTACCATGGACATTTAAAATTGATGAAGTTGGTAGTAGGTATACTTCCCACGGCTTTATAAAAGGTTAATTAAGTTGGGAAAAGGAGATTTCACATTAAAGGGCCAAAGCAACCGATATGTCTACCGATATTTCGTCCGTGAGTACTCTGGTATTAAATCGATGAAATTTCTTGTAAAGTGGATATAATCGGGAAAGTATAATAAAATGAGTTCGAATAAGTGCATTTCCATATGATGATAAACATGAAAGTGTAAGTTTCGTATATAAATAATTTTTCGATTAATGTTACAAGATAATCTTAAATTTTTTCAGTAGTTCTGGAAATAAAAGTTGCAAAATTTAGGACGATAATGTTCCTTTTTTTTTTGAAGTTCTTCAAGGTTCCTTTTTTTTTCCTGATAATTCCAAAAGGGGTTAAAGTTTCCCAAGATAGAAGGAAATGGTGGCAAAAAAAAAGGAAAAAGGTAAAATAGTATAAAATTCAAGGAGATTTGAAGAGAATAATTAGTAGTTGAAAATTCGAATCACTCCAAGATTTCTACACATATTTTAGAATAGTTACAATATTATTTAAGCTGCTTAGTTGTAATATTTAAAAAGCTTATTTTCCATGCTATTTAATATAATTAAATTTTGAAATATTGAATAAAGTGGAAAATTTAGTAGAGAAATTTTCAAAAATATAAGATTTACTAATAGTAATTTATATAAATTTTAAAATACGGGGATTTTCAGCTTTCGTTTTTCTATAAACCATTAATAATAAACCTGGAAGTTATTATAAAATGACGGATTAACATTATTTCCAAGATATTAAATATAGTAGTCTCGCTAATCCGGACTTGATGGAACCGAAACCCGTACGGATCACCGAAAGTCCGGATTAAACGGAATAAGATTTAAAATGTCTGTAAAAGTATAATGTATGTTTAGATAGATAAAACTATTAGAATCGATGTTTTGTATCACAAAAATGACTTTTTCAGCCTTAATACTACAACGTGGGACTACTTTTTTAACCTACGAATTTATTTAGGATAAAAAACAGAACATCTTATTGATTGAAAGTCAAAGTTTATTAAAGAAATTATGCGCATTAAAGAAAAAATGAAGTAATTTTTAAAATTGATGCACGCTTTTTGATGAATTCGTTTTGAGGTCCGTCCGGATTAAGAGGATGTCCGGACTAGCGGGGTACAGATTAGTGAGACACTACTGTATATACAAAAGTTTGCTATATTTAAATTATTACTGTATTTAGAGAATTATTCGAACTCTATTTTATGAAGATTAAAAAGTTATAAAAAATCTGAAAATGCATGAAGAAAGGCAGTTAAGCGTAAAAGCATTGGCTGGAATGCTAAGTTAGTGATTTAGACATAAACATATATAAAACGAGATATTAATAAAAAATCTGTCCATTGTTATATTATTACATAGATTTTTCGTAACTCACAGAAGGGGTGAAATGGCAAACTCCTGAAAATATAAATTATCGTGGTCGTTTAAAATGGAACGGATTATGGCGTTTAGAATTGAATATAACTATCTAAACATAGATAAGGAAACTAGTAGTTAAAGTTTTACAACTAACATTTCCCTATATGCCTACGTGAAAGTTCATGGCTCCACAAACGACTTTACGAGAGTATCCTAATTACAAACTATGTCTGGGTGATTATATGTTTAAACTCCGATCTTTAAAATTAATGCGACTCTGACAGTTAAGGCGATATATTAGGCATTAAGGTTATTAGATATTTTAGAAACATAAACTACCATAAAGTACAGGAGCGGAATGTGCATAGAAGGGTTAAACACACTAGTAAAATAGCAGAACAGTATAGCACAAAAAACCTTGAATGCGTTAAAAGTATTTCTACATCATGGATGGTAGTTTTATGGCATTCAACTTCTATTTTGACGTGGAAACGTCTAGAGGTTCACTCCAATACTAGGTAATATTTCAGAAACCTTGATGTAACATTTGCATGCCCATACAAAACTATTGAATAGCTTCGAAACAACAAATCCGACTGGATGATTTTGCTCTGTCCTAGCCGATGTGTAGTTCCGTTCCCGCCAAAATATGAAATCACCGCTGCGCATGCGCAGTATCCGAATGGCTGGGCTCGAGGCAAAACGGCCAATTTGGGCGTCCTCGGAAATTTCAAATTAGAAAAGCTCATGACTATAGCTCTCAAAGAGAAATTACGACGCTTATTTTAGTCTCAAACACTAGATCTCGGTTATATCTACGTGCTGCATGTGAATGCGAAACCTTGGACTTGTTTGAGATGGTGAAAAAATTTTAACAAGAAAATAAAATTGAAAGTTTTTACAATGTCAGCTAAAGGTCGCGCAAATACCAACATGAAATTTAGAAGATACATAATATCGGAAAAAACGCCTCAGTAGCCATTCAAGGATATACCACTGTTAGCACCTGAGTGGGGGTCAAGAGGCACAAGGCACGCAATAATGCAAACATCAGGGAGCGAAGTCAACCATGGTATTCTGTTTAACGGTAAGTGTATCAATCCATTTCTTATTCTCATTGAACCCCGCAATCACAAACGTTGTTGGATTATGAATGTACTCATGTCAATTCCTCGACTGTGTATCCTGTCACAATTTTTTACTTGAATTTCTGGAAAAACCCATTCTCTGAACCAGTCCCTCACCAAAAGTAAACCCGCAACGTAGATTTTTCAAAATGACATCAATTAATATGGAGGGGGGGCGGTATATTATGAAGGATCTATGCGCATACAATATATATAAAATTGAAATTTATTTATTTTAAGTTATTTTTGGAGTGGGGCTTGGGCCCCACGGGCACATAGAACCGTACCCCTGTACCCACAGCACAGAAAGACCTAAAGCTAAGAATTTCCAAATTTCCCAAATTTAGTGAAAAACTTGTCGTTATGTCTTTAAAAATATACTGTTTATTAAAATCAACAATTCTCATCCTAGCTGATGATGTAGTAATAGTAGAAGACAAATTAGTGGCAAAAAAAAAATATTTTCTGGAGTCTGGTGTGAACCGAACCTACAACCTCTTGATTACCAGTCTAGCGCTCTTACCTACTGAGCTACAGGCTTCGATGTATTCGCTCGCTGATGGAAGTTCGATCGACGCCTGTAGCCAACTTGTAATAGCGCTTGACCGTTTACCAAGAGGTGATGGGATCGGTTCCCACCAAACACCGAATAATCATTCTTTTCTTTGCGACTACTTCATCATATATTTATAAAGTATTAATGATAGTTTTGTGCATTTTTTAAGCTTCCTAAGATTCTAGAAAAAGTCATCTGACATTGTTTGTGATACATCGGGAAATTATTTTTGCTGACTTTGCGTCAGGTCCGTGTCCGGGTTTTAATGCGTGCTCCGTTAGGTGTCAGAAAATATATCTTTTCACTAATGCTTGTCCAGGGGTGGGGAACGTGCGTCCTTTTGGATGAACCGAAATTTTGCAAACCAAATCCTTTTATTTTTATTAATATGATTTTGTTCATCTTATTTTTTATTTTTTGAATTTATTTTATTATCTTAAATTTATGAACATATTTAAAATACAAAATATAAAAGTGCTACCATCTTGTGCATACCCGATATACATATACATATCTTTTTATATGCCTAACTTCCATTATTTGCATTGGTTTCTCTCTTCAGGCCGGAGTGCATTAGAAAGCGGATATGAACACTTTTGCCGAAAGTATTCAACGAGTGTCTACTAAAATAATAACGACAAGTTCGGAGTTCACCATTTTGGTTAAATGGAGTTCGAATAGTCGGAGTGCTGCTATAGGTTTAATCAGAGGTGTAAGAAAGGGTGCTCAGGTCGCTCAAGCCCCCTCCCCTTGGGTAGCAAAATACATCGTTCCGTTTAAAGTCAAATGCCATGATCTGTTAGAAAAACTATATAAGCCTCCCGTAATTTTTGAATTGCTACGCCCCAGCATCTAATTGGAATTTCTTGAATGCGGCCTTATAACTTAAAAGGTTCCCCATCTTTGCTCTTGTCTGAGCTAACGCGCGAGTGTCAAAATTATTAAACGTCGTATCCTTAAGTCTCGATTTTTCGATTATCTTCTATTCCTGTTATTCATCAATTACCACAGATAATTAAAAATTGACTTTGCATTAACAATAAAGTATTACATGAATAATAAAGATAAAATAAGATACATTAATAATAAAGTACATGTGTATATCAATAATTAAAGTGCAAGTACTTTAGTATGAATAATATGGATGTGGTTAATTTAAAGGATGTTTCTATAATAAACGTATATTTGCTGCAAAACTTTTTATCTTTTTACTCTTGGAATGAGGTTCCTCAAACGACTATGGACGCAGAAAATCGATTTTGCAATTTTGGAGAAAATATCGTTCAATCCTAATCGTTAATATAATGTCTCACGCATCCACTTTCGCATAGTTTATTACTAATTAAAAATATGCTTTTGTTAATAAATGTTTTTATTATTTTATTGATATTCTTAAAAATATGTATAATATTGAATGGTACTTTAAGATTGGATATTAAAACGTGTGCCAATAATCAAAATACATTTATTTTTTACTTTTGTTGTGCGGACGTTGTCGATTTTTGTTTTTCATCCTTTTTTTTACATTTAAGGCGGACGATGAAATTAACATTGTCCGATATTTAGTTCTACTGATTAAACATGTACAAATTTTGACTCGAATTTACTTAATTTTCGTTAATTATATGCTAGGATATTCATCTTTTCCCACTCAGGGGCGGACACAGATTTTTATTCTGGTGGGTCGATGACAAAATTTGCCATGGTCTTGGAATAACACCCTTCATTTATCATGAAAGTTGGAATTTTTTACAGTGAAAAAATATATTTTGGAGAGGGTTGTGACCCCTGTAACCTCCAACTGCCCCCGCCTTTTTCCCTACTTTTAAGCAAATTGCCAATAATCGAGTTAGATTACAAATTTTCTTCCCCATTTACATTCAGCTGTGATTCTCTGTCTAGTCTCTAATAGAAAAGCTTTACGTAAGTTGGAAATTTTTCTAGAAAAGTTATTTCATTTTGTTACGTTGCTTAATTCGATAAAAATTTAAAATTTTTATATTCCTTTGCTTCCAAAGTTATATTTTAAAAATATTTATCCAAATAATTGTTTTCCATAAACATGGGCGTCCATGAAAAAATTCCACAGCCATTTAAACTAGCATGTGATTGACTTAGTGTCGCGTAGACTTTAAGTGGTCTCCTAACTCAACTCACCCTGAAACCGTTTCTGTCTACGAATACATGTATACACATTGGGATATACATTGTATTCAATAATATATTGAGACTATATTACTCACCAGTGTGCAGCCCAATTCTAAGCTTGAGTTTGTCTTTAGGCCTATGTCTGATAGTAAAAGATTTCACCGTCTTAAGAAGTGCCAACGACATTCGTGCAATTTCCCTGGCATGAAGATTACTGTTTCGAACTGGAAGCCCTGATACAACCATATAGGCGTCACCAATTGTCTCCACCTACGATGGAAAACGATTAATGAAATTGATTAATTAAAACGAAAGGATAGAGAATGCCTTTAATTTTTCTCATATTATAGAACTATTTCTGAACATTGCTTCACTTTACTTCTTTAGCTATTTTTGAAAAATGCTATTAATCCTTAAATTAGAATATTAGACAACTCGAGAACGTGTCGTTTTGCTTTTGTTCAAGAAACTTCCTCTTGATTGCAAAACACTTTGACGTTCGTTTTCCGCATTTACAACACTTCTAGAGTATTATAATAATATTTTTTATTTATTTTCTGCATATATGTATATAAACCAGTTCATTTCTTGTAATACAGGTAGTTGCACTTCAATTTGCGTCAAGCTTAAGTTATTTAAAGCGCAAGGGGAAATACTTGAAACTGACCACCTTATAACTACATTGAAGACTTAATGTGGAAATCAATGGTTAATTAAGAAAAAATTCTTAATCCTAAATTAAATGTGGTTATTCTGTCCCTTACACTTCGTTTCAACCTGCTGCACAAATATAAAGTTTCTAAGAAGCATTTATTTTTCTTGTAAACTGCAAAATTTAATTCGAAATTTCAACTTTAAAATAAAATTTATTTCCGGCAGATAAAAATATAGATCACAGTATAAAACAACATCATATAATCGACCTGCTCGGTCAGCTACCGGTAGAGACTATAAGGTCTTACAGAGCCCGAGGCAAAATAACCATATAATTTATAATAATTATAGAAACAGGAATAAATCAATTAAATTATATAGAAAATCAGTTTTGTAATTTAAGGGAGGTCGAAACTAAAGTCACCAATTAAATACAGCATTCTTTAAATTACATTTCATGGAAAATTCCATCAAAAGTAATATAACTAGAGAAAACATTGAATCCCCTTATGTTCTCCAAGGATTTGTCTTTAAAGAAACATGCCAAAATAACAATAAAATTACGTAAGACTCTTCAAAAATTTGATTGTTTAATTAAATGCAAACATCAAAAACATTTTATAAATGGAGGAATTTTAAAAGTAGATTATCCTGTTATCGACGTTGCATGCAGCAGATTCATAATGAGAATATAGTCGCAATTGGATGAGATAAGCCATTTAGTTTGTTCATAGAAATGGGAAATATCTCATGAAAGTGCAAAATGTTGTTTTTCTACAATTTATTTGAAAATAAAACTATACGTTCTGTAGTGTCTCGTTAATCCGAACTCATTAGGACTCGGACAAGTTCGGATTATAAAGTTTCGTTTCAACTGAAATCTTTACTACCGCATTTACTGTAAGTTATGATCGTTTAGTTTAATGTGTCTGCGTTTTGGTGTGCACGCGTAACAGACAACAGACGATGGGCTAGAAGCAGGAAATTTCCGTTAATTGGTAACGCTCACTGGCTGTTTGTTTATGTCTTGTCGGTCAGCTGCAACGGCAGCCGACTAAAAAAATCGGATTAATGGATTAGCGTGGTTCGTATTAATGAAAATCTACAGCATATAATTTAAATGACAGTTTTTAATAAAAGAGGCTTACTTTGTAAACGTCAAAATTTTCTATAATAGAATCAAAACATGTGTACAAATCATTCAGAAAGTCAACAACCTAGAAAAACAAATAGAATTATGTAAGTATAAAACTAAACATAAATGTAATAGAAATTTCCCATGTATATAAAGAATATATATAATCATCATAATGTTTGTTTGGTTTTTTGATGGAGCACGAGTATCCGGGCTATACTGCGCCAAAATCATCATGTTCAAACCCTATCAATCCATTGCTTGATGATAGTCTCTCAAAACCTCTCTTTCCACACAAGTTTATCCACGGAAATTCCCTTCCATGTCACTCCAACCTGTTTTCTTAATATATATGGAAATCTTTCGATGTACAGAAGTACAGGAACGATTTTTGTACATGATGAGGGAGGCCTGCAGAAAAGGTTGCTGGTATCTAACTGGTAGGAGACCCGCATGCTGAACGTATATGATAACGTAGAGAACCCGGTGGGTCAGTAACCTAGTGTCCTACCCCGCCTTCAAGTGGTGCAGGCTGAGCTTTCTATTTATGAGGCAAATTAATATTTGCTGCACGGATAGAAAGGCGGAAGGGGAGGGCTAATTCACCAACGGCTGGGCTAGTCAGAGAGGTGAACTGATAGCCAACTCCTCCAATATGCTGACACACCAAAACCATTATGAAGGAGCTACAAAGACGTATTAAACTTGGCTGGAGTGCATTCGGAAGAAACAGTTTTATCCTAAAGGAAAAATTGCCGTTATGTCTAAAAAGAAAGTTCTACAACCAGTATGTATTGCCAGTCCTCTCTCTTATGGATCAGAGACATGGAACCTAACGAATGCATCAATACGGAAACTGGAGACAATCCAAAGGAACATTGGAGAGGTGCATGCTCGGGATAACTGGGAGAGTCGAAAAAGGGGCACTTGGGTGAGAGGACAAACAGGAGTAGAGGACATCATTGTTAAAGTAAAATGACTGAAATGGCGATGGGCTGGGCATATTGCAAGAAGAACTGATCAACGATGGACAACAGAAATTCTCAACTGGATTCCAAGAGACCACCGAAGACCTAGAAAACGTCCTCAAACTAGATGGGTGGATGAGATAAGAAAACAGGTTGGGGTGACATGGAAGCGAATTACTCAAGATAGACTTGTGTGGAAAGCATTTGAAGAGACCTTCGTCCAGGCCCGTGCTGGGTGCCTTGAGAGGACGGTGAACAAAGGGTAATGAGGGCGCCTTCATACTAAATAATCGTATGCCGTCATGCACTCGTGTTTTGTCATCATAAGCAAAGCCTATATAAAATAATGTTATTCCGTTTAAAGACTATTTCTGCTTAACTGGTAATTTATAATCTTGGGTCCATTATACCTGATGGTATTTTCCTATGACCATCTTCTTACGTCATAATTAAATTTGAAGAATTTGATTTTTTTTTGGATTAAATTTGAAGCAGAAATAAATACAGTGATTGATTAATTGATCTTGGGCAATTTCTGCAGCAATTATTTTTAAAAATTTGTACTGACATTTCGAAATTACATCATTTTTACACCAAATTTTCAAATTTGGGTAAAAACAAACTGAAAACAAGCTCAAAATAGTTGATTCACTGATAATGAACAATAAACATAATAATAATAATAATGATGATGATGAAAAGTACACCATGTGTTTTGGCTTAGTTACACATTTAAAATACTTCGACGCACGTTTCGAGAGAACAAGGTCTCTCCTCGTCTGGAACTAGCGTGCAATAAACAACCTTGATGTGTTGCCGACAAACAACGGTTAATACGTTGCCGTAAGCGGTTAGTGCTATTTACAGGAGTACAGAGTAGCATTCGGTGGCCAACTTTAAAAGTGATAAATCTTGGTCACAAAGTTAATTAGTGGAGGCAGTTGAAGGAGCAGCAGTGGGAAAGAGTTTAAAGAGGTTTTCCAAGCACTACTAAAACCTGGGGTTGATTTATGGTCATTCACAAGTGAGGCACCAAATCTGTGGATAAAAAACGCTTCCAAGAAGTCAAGTTCAATGACCGAAAAAGGTTGTCAAATGACCGTGGCTTCTTTAAAGTTGAATTGATGGTCATTATTCCAACAATGAACTGCAATCGATGATTTTTGAAACTCAGCATTGGTGACATATCTTTGATGTTCTTTTATGCGATGTCGTAGGGCCCGCTTGGTCTGTCCCACATATGATAATTGGCATTGGCAAAACACACGATATATACCCTAGCGTGGTAGCATCGGGATGGTGTCTTTAAGGTGAGAGGGCCGAATTTTGTTATATGGTGAGAAGATAACTCGAAAGTTGGCTCTGCGAAGTATGTTTGCCACTGTCGCACTGATTTTAGGAAAGAACGGAAGGATGACTGTGCCCGAAAACTCAACTGTAGAACGGGTATTAGGAGTAGAGTGGTGAGTGAATTTGGTGAATTTAGAAATGATGATAGGATTGTAGCCTCTGTCCACGGCGATGGTTTAACCATGGTGATGTGAATCAGTGTCGGCTTACGACAGCGTATAAAAGAACACTAAAGCTTTGTTGCCGACGCAGAATTTCAAAAATTATCGATTGCAGTTCATCGTTGGAACAATGCCCACCAATTCAACTTTAATGAAGCCACGACCATTAACCAACCTTTTTCGATCATTGAACTTGAATTCTTAGAAGCCTTTTTCATCCAAAGATTTAGTGCCTCACGTGAATGACCATAAATCAGCCTCAAGTTTTAGTAGTGATTGGAAAAATTTCTTTAAACTCTTTCCCACTGCTTCTCCTTCAATTGTCTCCGATAATTAACAGTGTGACCAAGATTTACCACTTCGAAAGTTGGCCGCCGGATACAACTCTGTACTCCTGTAAAAAGCACTAACCGCTTACGGCAACGTTTTAACCGCTGTATATTGGCAACACTTCAAGATTGTTTATTTTACTCTAGTTCCAGACGATGAGAGAACTTGTTCCCTCGAAACGTACGTCGAACCATTTTAAATTTGTAACTACGCCAAAAAACGTTGTATATTTTTCATCATTGTTATATTTGCGTAGTGTTCGTCACTTTTCCAGTCTTAATAAACATAATGTCGGCATTGTCCAAACTTGTTGAATTATAGAACGATCAGTTTCCTTATTCATAAAGTTGATTCACAGGGTTTGCTGATTACGAAATCAGGTTCGATGGTATGTAAAATATCTCTCTCACTAGGAAACTGCCCGAGGTGTAAGTTCTCGATTTGATCGAGATTGGTGCTGATTTAACGCTCTTATTATGAGCAACGAAACAACAAATGGAAGTATCCACTCCAGTGGCGGATTTATAAAATTGCCGCCCTTAGGCACAGCCTGTACTGCCGCCCCCTCCCTCCTTTACTAAGAAAGGAATATTTGGTAAAAAAAAAAACCACATATCATACTCTTAACATTTGATATGTAAAGGAGATTTTTCATATAATTATTCAAACTAATAAGATACAACTCGACATTATTGCTACCACAGTCTCCGACTTTGTGGATTTGAGACACTTTTTGAATCCGCAATAATTTCAGTATGGATTCCTTGAACTTCGACGCTTTTGCGTGTATTTTGAGTATTTGTGCAAAATTCAAGTACGTATCCTTGCATGAATTTTTTCATTATCAGTCAAGTTTTTCTTTATTCATTCATTTACTATTAGTATATATAAAAAACGTGTTAAGCCTGGTTTATAAATGGTCACTCTGGGCAAATGCCCGGGGCTCAAAATTTTTAGGGCCCCTTCGTCTTTCGATTCTGTAGTTTGCATTTGCAGGCAAGTTAAAGTAGTCGCTTATATGTCATCGCTATTGGGGAAACAGGGCAATAATTAAAAGAAACATTGTTTTTTCAACATTGTTGAGTTCGGAAAATTTTATGTTTAAGCACTTTGATGCCGCCCCTGGGCACGTGCCTTGTGTGCCTACTTAAAAATCTGCCATTGGTCCTCTCAAATCCAACTAGTTGGGAGATAAAGGCCGATTTGTTTTATGTGCAGAAAGAATCCATCCAGCACTACAAATAAATGAATATTTTTGTAAGTTCAAAGGAAAAATGGCAAACATGTAATCTTGCCCTTAGGATGGTTAGTATGCCAGCTTCCTGAAATAGCTGAAACTATATTTTAACCATGGTAGTGTGTTTTTTCGAGCATCTCCTGTTATCAAAATACGTTAGTTCTCGTTTTCAACAGACTCAGGCTTAGCGGAGGGGGACAATAGACAGAATATGAGTGATTTTATTCAGTGTCAAAACTTCTACCGCCAATTAACATCTAGTAACAATAAGCTCACTCTTATGAAATATCAACAAAATAAGACCATATATAAATACCTTTTCTAATAATTCAAGCATAATTTTAGAAGCTCTTTTAAACAGATAAATATTACGAGTACGTATTTAGATTTCTGCACATAATTAACAAGTGCTATTGTAAATAAATAACTGGATCGAATACCTCCATGGGCGTGCTTTCTGCAGATAGCGACGTGAACCCGACAATGTCGCTGAAATATATTGTAACTCCATCAAACGCCTCCGCGGTGACAGATTCTCCACGGATGAGCTGACTGGCAACAGATCTAAAATCAAGACAACAAAAAAAACTCGCATTTCAATATAGGCTACATTTTCTGAGTTCAAGGGATTATAGTTTCAACTGAAGAAATTAACAAAGCAAATAACATTCCAATTTTTTTTATAAAGATAAAAAACTCAATTCAGTTTTTTGCTGAAGAAAGTGACATGAATTTTAAGGACAACATATATTTATGTTTTAACGACATACGTATAGAAAAGGTCTAGAAATATAAAATTTAATGAAGAAAGGAATATTGGTAATGATAGTAAAAGATACGCTTTTCAGATTCTAGATCCCAGTATAACGGTAATTGAACATGACGATATTGATCAAATCAATGATAATACTCCAGATGTCGAACCAGACCATGAAAATCAAAGAGGGACCTCTAGATTAAAAAAGAGAACCCATTAAATTTCCCGGCCCAGAAGTGTATGAGGCAATGTTTGCATGTCAAGAGGCATTATCTTTTGATGACCTTGCTAATTTATCTGAAGATGCATAACGAAAGTGGAGGGCCGCAGTGGACGAAGAAATGAGGACTATGAAAATGAATGACGTCTGGGAACTTGTTGAATTAAAAGAAAACAAACGATCAATTTCCTATAAATGGGTATTGCAACAAAAGAGAGATGGGAAATATAAGGCAGGTCTCGTAGCTCAAGGTTTTATGCAAAAAGAAGGAATTGACTACAATGATACATTTTCACCAGTTATTAATATTTCTGCATTAGGTTTAGTTTTATTAATTGCACTTGAAAATAACCTCAATATGTATGCATTAGATATTAAAACTGCTTTTCTAAATGGTCACTTAAACGAACTTACATTTATGGATCAATCTCAGGGATATGACGATAACAGCGGTAAGAAATGTAAATTCAGAAAAAGTTTGTATGGGTTGTCGAAATCACCACATCAATGGTTTGAGAAGTTTCACCATTTCATTAACAAACTATGCTTTGATCAGTTAGATAGTGAACCTTGTATTTTTATTCGACATGTAAACACAAGCAAAATTATAATAGATTTTTATGTTGACGATTTGTTGTTGATAATCGCAGGTTCGAATGTTCATGACGTTAATGTTATTACTGAACTGTTGTCCAAAGAATTTGAACTGTCTGAAATTGGAAAATCTTCAGAATTTTTAGGTATTCAATTAGAGTTTATCACAAATAGTTTATTCATGAATCAAGAGTCTCATATTATAAAGTTGTTGAAAAAGTTTGATATGCTTGATTGTAAAACTTGTACTATTTCCATAGAACCAAAATCTACCCCTGCTGATTTTCAAAAAGGTAATGTTTTTAATGGACCATATCGTAAACTTGTAGGTTCCTTATTATATTTTGCTTGTATGACTAAACCTGATATTTTATTTGCTGTCAATTGTTTAAGCCAACATTAAGAACATCCAACAGATGCTGCTTGGTATGCTTTAAAAAGAATTTTGAGATATTTGAAGAAGACTATAAAATTCCAAATTAAATACAAAAAAAGATAATTTAAATGATTTTCAATTAACTGTGCATGTTGATGCTGATTGGGGAGCTAATCCAAATGATTGGTCAGTATTTGTCTATGTGATAATGTTTTGAACTGCCATATTTTATGGTATTGCAACAGAGATGTATTGCACTCTCATCAACGGAAGCAGAAGTTATTCCTTTATATAAGGCAATTCAGGACCTCTTACGCAATTTCTGAAATTATAGATGTTAAAAATATTATTGTTTTTGAGAAGAATCAATCATGCATTAAGAGTGTTAAAAACGAAAACAACACAGGAAGATTGAAACATATTGATATTAAATTAAATTTCATTCGTGACATTGTTTACAAAAATGATATAAAAAGTGAGTATGTTCCATTCAGTGTTCAAATTACTGATATGTTAACAAAATCATTGCCTAAAATTAAATTGTGTGAACTTTTAAATTTATGTGGTGTAAACTTCAAGTAAGACTGGAAATGTTTTCATATTTTTATGTACACATTCCACATTTGTATTAATTGTTCTGAAATATCTTTTGTGAATGAAAATATGTACCATTTATATATGCATATCTTGATTGTATTAATGTGTGATTAAGGGTTAAGTGTTAAGAATTGTAATCACACTCCTTTGATTGGTTGTAAATCAGTAGCTTTCCCCCAGATCCGAGTAGATGTAGCTTTCCCGGACGTTCGCAAGATTAGCGATCTAGAACCTTAGTGATCAGATCTGATTGGCTCATTGTACAAATTATCTAATTGGTTGATGCTACGACCAACTTCAAATGTATATAAACCCATGTAAACATAATAGAGCTGAGTTTAACTTCCGTATTTGGTTTGGCTTGGTTTATTCACTGCTTTAAAAATATGTTAATTTGAAACTTTCATGTAAATTTCACATGTTGTAAAAATTTCACTTAAAATAATTTTCCTTTCCCTTTCTTCAGAAAAATTATAAATTAATTTTTATAATTAACTTTATTTACAGTATCTTTTTCTACGTATAATACAGATAACCGACTTGATTTAACCGGATGAAGGAATTTCGTAGGTAATTTGTTACTCGCCATAATACTGAAAACGATATTTTTTCTAGTTGCATTGGAAATAAGTAATCTCAAATAAATGCACAACTAAGTTTCAATATTATTAAAAGAAGGCATTTTTATGAATTGGAGCACATTTAAAAGTAAATTACAATTTTTAAATTTGCAAAACAATAATGTGTTATCGTTAACGGTGATGAGGTCTGATTGGCAATGATTTTAAAGTTGATTTGCACATTCACCTCGCCGGACCCCTAAAAAAAGGAGGCATTAGATATTTGTCTTGTTTGTCAATGCAATAATCTGGCCCTGAAAGCAGGTAAGGAAATATATCGTATTTATTACTGGCGAAATTTTGTTACTATACAGAACGTAACACAAAATAGGAAGAAATTGGAAAAACAGGCGGATAAAGACGAGAATAGCAACATTAATGGAAACAATAAATTGGAAAAAGTTAGAATTTACAAAAAAGGAAAAGAATATACGAAATAAAAGAGAAAGCATAAAAAAAATAAAATTACGTAATATTTACCAACAGCATAAGAAAAAACGACGAATCATTGGATTCGGAAATTTATAGATTTCGTTTTTTTTACATACGTACTGGGTAATTTTTATCATCTTTTAGTTGTAAATTCTCCGATTTGCCATCGCAGTTAATCTAGTGTTACGCTTGTTCCACCTAAGCCATATCCATATCAACCCTTCTCATTCTTGGCGTTTCAATATTTTCAGATTGGACATAGTGCAGAAACGTTCTGATTATAAAGACACTGCGTTTTCGTTAGATAACAACCCGATCCCAATCTTTATCAGAAGGTGAAAGGTCATTACGTAGTAAAAAAAATTTTGACCGAATTAAAAATAATATTTTAGTGATGTCAATGTTCGTGTTTCTTTGTCACGTTCACTCAGTTTCTCATTCTGTTCTTTAAAGTATACACATTCACTCTCTGATTCAATTTTTTAATTAGTACACCTTCTCTTGGGGAACGCAGAGTTCCTAATTACGATTAAATTTCTAATTTTTGCTCATTTCTAATTAACAACAATGGCTGAATCTTATCTCTTACAATGCGTGGGTTTCTCACTACGTGTTTTACATTTTAATATAGATATGTCACCATTAGTTAATAATTAAGACTATTTTTACACGCATCAGTAAATAATGACATTAGCATATGAAAGAGGGCGTCAAAATTAGTTTTTAAATTTTAAACTAAAAATAATTTTATTTCTGTATATTAATTTAAAACCTGATTTAGGTATTTCAAAAATAGAAAAACACACGCGCAGAAAATAAGTTAATTTTCTATTTTTGTCTTATTTCATTTTGGATTTCAAAAATATATACAACGTGGCCATTTCGGTTTTGTGTTTTAAAATTAGTTAATTTTTTCCCTCATTTGATCCCTACTAACAAAAATGGAATTTCTTGTATCAAAATATTAAAAATGAATGAGTCTCTCAAGCCGCGTGAAACTTTTCTTAGATACAAAATAAAAATTCCGTGAACTTAGTCTTATAATTATCTGAATGCTTGATAATGGGAAGCTTTAATTATTGACTTTAATTAATTAAACTAAACAAAGAACTGAAAGAAGTCAACAGTCGAATCCAAATTACAAGAATAAAAGAAAAAGACAGCTGGAATGAAATAGTGTAGTTGAGATTTGAAATGATGGAAAGGATATTGAGACTAGGTTTTATTAAAAACAACAAAAGTTTTGAAGTTTCAGGGCTCTGAATCATTTTGCACACGTTACAATTTAAACCAAGAAAAGAAACGGTGAAGGATGTTTACTGATCGAGTGACAAGATTGCAGAATTCTACTTACAGGGAAAAGGTGTTAGTGAAAGTTGTTTCGCGAAGTTAGAAACAAATAAACTAAGAACTTTAAACCAAGCCTTTCATGATGAACATACATACCCTGCTATTTGAGAAGAAGACAGCTTTTGAAATGAGAACAGAAAATTGTATCCCTGCATTTCTTCAGAAGAATATATCAATGTTGATTTATACATACGCCCACGTTTATGATAATTTGTCATGAACATCATCACACATACCACGCAGTAGCAGTCTAAATATTTATTAAAGGAATAATAACTAAGGGCGTCTTACGACCTTTAACATATACGAAAAATTTGAAAAGTACATATTTATTAAATAGTTTATAGCCAGATAATTAATCGTCATATTGAAATGAAATTTTGTGCTCATATTAAACTAACTATGTATTTTAATAAAGAATATACAATTCCAAATACACATTATAATTTTTTAATAAATGTTTAATTAATAATTATAAATTTTGAATCGGTTTGCATCACATATTCCATTTGCGCGCATGATTTTTCAGTCAAAAATTAATCGAGGAAACTTTTTTAAACTTGCAATCAAAGCTATGGTCCTCTTTTTTAATACGGTAAAAAAGATTTATGAAAAATCTAAAATTTATTATTTTTATAACAACTTACATAAACACATTTTTTGACCACGTTGTAAGTAAAAATATTTTTATAAAGTTCGATCAAATCATTCTATATCTAAAACTTGTCGTCAATTTAATGATATCAGATAGTTACATAAGCATGCCAAATTTTATTCCAATATCTCAAGCGGTTTTTTAAATATTATGCGCGCAAATTTGAAAATAAGCATTTCTAGAAAACTGCACTTACAGCTTAAAAGAACAAAATTGTCAACTTACGAACATTATTAGTTCTTGAACGATGCCTAAATATATCTTATTTTGTAACTCGCACCCTCCTTTGTAATTAAAGCTTCTGTATTTACAATTGTTTGCTGTCTCCGAACCGTCCGTTATTTTAAAATACTTGCAGTGACCCTACGTTGGCAGATTTAATCCTCCGTTTTTCCACAGAACGTGCATTATTCACAGAAAATCTTCCACACTGCAGTTTTAAACGTTTCATTATTTTCAAACGATCTGTATGGTTTTCGTTAAAGCTGTTGCTTCACGAACCGCAATGTCGACAATTTTACGTCCAGCGCCATTGCTCTTAGGGTAATGTTTCTATATAATCGTATCAATCAATATGACTCGTTTACATTCTGTATTCGTTCACCAATACATCTCTTCAGCAGTTCTGGCGAAGAAAAGTCTGTAAATAGAGGCTTTATTTCATCCAGTATGGCCGCTTGTATTGAATTTTTATGCTCAAAATTCTTGACTTTCCCCATTGCACTTGCCTGGTTGTATTTGCACTATGAACTGATGACCTTCGGGCAAAATGTGTGCAATCGTAAATCAACAGTGGATCGTTTGTGATAGACAATTGCCCAGACTGCTTTACGCATCTTTTCTGGGCAGTTAGCATTATCACTGATTGCTTTGCCATACTAAGAAGCTAGATGATCTATCAAGCTATCTGTAAGACAACCTTTTCCTCCTATGGGTTTTTCATTTGACATCTTTTCCCCCCCATGCATCGTTTTTCTTTTCCGCAATCGAGCTACAAAACGCTTTTGCCCGTGACCTGCGCATTCAATTTTTTTAGCTTTACATTATCAACATAATTACGAAATTTTAAAAGTTTTTTAAATGTCTTCGAATCACCATCCTCAATGTAGTTTAGGCAAATCACATTATGGAATTTTTCTGATAGTGAAAATATCTTTTTTACGCCTACTACTTCGATCCTACAGAAGATCCTTCGTAAGTTTTCACACATCTGCTGGTATGCTGTTGTTTCCACTCATCGTAGGCAAATCCAGATCTAAGATCTTTCTACGATTCACAGCATTTTCAAAAGGAAGACAATACTTCTGTATCCCAAAATTGTACAGTATTAGCACCAATAACAGCACATACACCAATACTAGACGTGTGATCACGTATCTTCCACATGCCATCGCCGATGACTGTGAGATCTGGGTTGATTCTTCGTTTTCCGATACTTTCTGTGCAATAGAGCTTTTTATTGATTCTTCCGCTATTTCAGAAACAGCAATCTTTATTGGATTCAAAATCAATTCGGCTGATTTTTGTGAAACGAGGGGTGGCAAATTCACAACCGAACATAATGTTTTCAAACCTTCGAGACCCAGGCTGACACATCGACTTGCATATATAATCCGCCAGTAAATCTCAGAAGTATTTTCTGTCTTTCCCAGTATTTTTGAATTGCTAAATGATGAAATATCATTGCAGTTATCACAATTTAGAGTATACTTTAATGATAGTCTACACAAAAAATGTCATTTATACTTACTTTCCCACCACAAATCACACAATATAAACACTTTTCAAGTTGTTCGTACACTAAGTTTTTATCAATAATGCGATGATAATCATCAAAAGTTTCATTTATTACACTATCCTCTATCAAGTTGGTAAACATTTTTTTGCTTGATGCACTATTCCCCGAGCTTGGGGCCATTTTCCTTGTGTATGTATTGCCTGTAAACATCCTTTTTTTTGGTACGTGTTCCCTAAGCTCGTGTTTTCTCCGCAATAGAATATTTTCAACAAAAACAAAAATTAAAAAGCAAAAAACAACAGGAGTTGAAAACAATAACAATTTGAAGGACGGTAACAGTTTAATAAACAGCAACAAAGGTAAAAAACGAAAACTAAACGACGTTAATTAAAAAAATAGCAAACAAAACAGAAATCCCGACGTGAAACAGCAAAAGTAAACACATACTGATTGTGGACTCTAACTGCATAAGGTTGTTTGCTTCTTTCTGAAAATATCATTATCCTTATCTGTAGAAGTTAGCGGCATTCATTTTCAATTTTATTTTTTAATTTCTGCCCTTTCAACAGGTTATTACAGATGCTTACATTGGACCCTGTAAATCTCCCCCATTGAACTTCTTTATTCCAAATGATTGAATGTGTCCATCACGTTTCCGCTCGCTGTGAACTTTTGAATTGTCCGATTTTCATAGTCTATTTTAAATTGTTCCCCACATTTCAAACAAAATTTTGAAAATATAAAAAAATCAATTTTTTGAGCCCCTAAAACTCTAAGACCCCTTATTTAGTTTAATAAATTTCAATTTTTCCACAGACATTTTACATAAAGCGACACAAATAGTTTAATGACAACATTTTAATATAATCTTAGTCCTTTGAATAACTGTCGACTTTTACATTAAGCCCCGTCTTATGATACCCAACACGTGTTAAAACTACGCTTCTGTCAGTTCCAAAATATTTCGCATGTATTTGAAACTATCAGATCCGACAAAACAATAATTAGTATGTGTATTATGTCATTTGCATGCGATGTTTATTGCTATAACAGTAGTCATATTTCCAAATAAGTAACGTTTAAAATCCAGGAAATTTAAAGCCATATAACTTTTCGCAATTTAAGTTCGCTTAAATATCCCATTTGGATTTGGGTAAAGGAGTCATGTGTCATTAATTTCCATAAAACTTCTAAACAATTTGAACTGGAATGCTTTGTTCAAAGGTCATAGTTTGCACAGGATGGTGTTCACTAATCATTATAAATCAGGGTTTTGTTTAAAGGAAAAATTTTACCTGGGTAACAGCTGATAAAGCAAATCTTCAGCCTTACGCTTCTCCTCTAAGTAATCAGCCGTTCTCTCTTCCACAAGAGCTTCCAAGTTATTAGCGTATTGCTCCATGCGGGACAATAAATTATCCAAAATATTGCCGCTATCATTGTCTCTAAAATCATTGTAAAAATGAGATGAAAATTTAATGGTTATATGACTATTATATAAAAACAGAATATTGATGTTTTTACCTAAGCAATATATTGAAACTTAAATTAACGAAGTATCAAACTAGCGTACTTTTTTGAAGCTTTTACCAAAAGATTCGATAAAGTAATTTGTACGACTAAATTTGAAAATCAAAGGCCGTAACAAAATATGTATATATATGAGAAAATGTATTATTAGAAAACATATATATACTGGGTGCAAATTAAAGTCAGAGATCAGGGAAATATCTGGAGAATTGTGAAAGGCGTACATATAGCAGTTGCGTATTTATATAGTAAAATATTTATGCGCTAGCAGATGAATTAACTTCAGTGACCCTGGTGGCTAAATTTGGAAGTTATGAGATAAATAAAAGTTATAAATTGGAAAGTAAAGGAGAAAAAATAATGTCAATAAAAAAAATTATTCACGCCAGTAGCATGAAATGACATCTTATGTACAAGTATAGGATAAATCAGGGCTGCATCCTCTTGGGATCCAAGAAGGCATAGCCTTATTTTGAGTCTGTAACTGTACACAAATGTCTTTCTATACTAACTAGATAACGCTGAATAAATTTCCAATTTATATATTTTGTCTTCTTTATTTTTCGATTTAGGTTTAATAACTTAAGAATTTTGCCACCAGGGACGCTACAGTCAACTTCATCTTCTAGAACAGTGGTTCTCAATTAAATAAGTATCTCGGAGCCCCTATTTTTTAAAACCCATGCCGTGGACAACCGACATTTCAAAATTTTGATCTCTACCTGTGCAAAGCAATTTTTCGAGAAAAATGTGTGGTAGCCCCTATTAAGGGGATATAAAAGTTATATAAAGCTTCAAAAAGTAGATTTTTTAATTTGTAAAATATTTGTAATTTCTTGTGAACATTTTAAGACCAAAATTACTTTTCTGTTTGTAGTAGTTCCGAAGTTATCGTTATATCTGTGAGACCATGTTTGAGCAAAACTTTATTTAAAGGGATTGAAAGAAGTATAAACTCAAAGTATGAACTTAATTTTACTTACTACTATGGATCAAAAATAAGTATTTTTAATCAATTTTTACGACAAAAATGAGTAAATTTAGTTACAGTTAAAGTATAGAAGGAAGTTTCATCAAGTTTATTTGTTGTTTACAAACGTAATTAGTTTCTGCGCCCTCTTGTTTGCTTTGCCGTGTTTTGCATTTCATTTTTTTTTGCCAGAACTTTTGAATTTTCTTTTGAATTTTTAGTTTTCGTTAGAATTTGTAAATTTTTGTTAGAATTTGTAAGTTTTTGTTAGATTTTTAGTTTGATTTGTTTACTTATATATTTTTTTACTTCGCTGTTCTTTCCTTTGAGCATGAGTAAAATGTATATTCGATCCTCTTGCTACTCTGGTGTCAATTGTTTTATCAGTGGACCCCAGAAAAGTCTTCAATGTTGGAATGTTAGTGAGATTATCACCTTTTACATTGTTTCCCCCATAATAACATTTTTTAATTACTGCCTAAATCTGCCTTGTATAGTGACAACCTCTCTACGGTAGCCATTGCGGTCCAGTCCCAAAGGCGGTCAATTTAGGCAAGTCCGCTGCATTATTGTTATTATTACTATGGAATATATCAAAGTTAAATTTAACAATTAAAAAATTACACGGCATTATTATTATATCAAACACTTGCGTGTATCGTACAATGTCTTTAGATTGACATGTAGTTTGCCAGGAATTACGTAGTGCACCCACTGAAAGTAATAAAAATCCAAACCAAAATTTACTGCTACGTAGATAAATGCGTTCACTTCACTCTCCACCGTACACCTAGTGTTATTTTTCTTGATGTTCATAATTCTATTTTATACTGATATACAGTTAGAGTACGAATTCAGATCCATATATTTTGAATATAATATTAACATTTTGACAAACATGTGTTTTTTCCTTCAACATCTACTTGCGTTTCGTAGGAAATTTCTAAATATGAGCTGAGAGTACGAAAATTGATGTATCAAGTTTTGATATTTCTGACTTTAATCTCTTCATTTTAGTGAAGTAGAACTCAGAAATATTTCAGAGCTACAATAGCTTTGTACGGCTATATGGAGGAGATATTCGGTTTACATATCTATAAGATTGAGGTTTGGTACTTCACTTTGTTATATGTTTCATACTGGAACTTACGTTTATAGGTAGAGAAAAGGAACAATGTTATATACACGTACCAAGTTATTAGCCAACCCTGGGATTTCTGGAGTACTACCCCACATTGGTTTGAACACCGTACGCCAGAATGAACAGCCATATGTGTTTCTGTCCTCCTAACAAATTGGGGGAAGGGCACTCCTTAATAGGGGACATGGAGAGGCACACCTTTCACACCCTCTTTTAATTCTTAAAGAGTTCTTTTTGTTGGCTTAACATCTAATTGTTATATTTGTTATCCGTGGGCTTTGGAATAATGTGACTAAACAAAGGTTCAATGTAAGTATAATATTTCATTTTGAAAAATGTTATGTATGCAAATCCGATGTCATAAAACGTGTTATAACTTGAGAAAACCTATCATCCTTTTAATCTTTTATAGATTTCTCTGTCATGACTTATGACCGACACGTTCATTCATACCATCAGATTGAAAAATAGTAAGAAGTAGGAGGATCTCACACTAAACAGAGCGAAAATGTGTGATGAACCTTCGAGATAATGATCAATGGATAGGAAATAGATTGATGACTGAACGTGCGCAATCTGGATTACCATGTCGACATTCTACAGACTGGACTT
>QLNU02015003.1:75542760-75565757 GCA_006491805.2 Dysdera silvatica
CTGAGCTCTGCAACACATCAGGAAGTAAATCCGGTTTTTCTGAGCCATAGTATCCTTTTACTTCTACACCACTGCAACGGATTCTACTAATCTTTGGACTTGTTGCATAAAAACTGAGCATGTTATACGAGCTTACATTAATCCTGGATGGAGATAGACCTTCACAAATGAACAATAGAAGAAAAACACATGAAGAAATATAGATATAGAGCAGATGCAGATGCATATGAGATTAAAAAAAAGCCAGAAATTAAATATACTAAAAATTTGACTTTTTTAAACCGAGAGAACCTAAGTTACAAGGGAGTGAAACATTTGACTTCATTACCATAAAGATAAAAAATAATAAATGATTTCAAATTATCCAAATCGAACCTAAAGAACTATTCATTGATCAGAAATTAAGATATAGAAAAAAGACTGAGAGCAGAGCGGGGGGGGGAGGGATTGTGCATGCATGCACATTATCTGGCGGGGCAAATGGGCACTTATCTCCAGTTTTTTTAGAAAAGAGAAATCTAACTGTTTCCCACACCATTTTTTTTTGCTCTCTGCCCACAGTTATCTAACACACACTATATCTAACTCCCAAGTTACGCTTATGTGTATGTATATATTTATTCATTTGCTTTTTCAATTCTGGGGAAGGTTGTAATTGTATGTTTTGCATAGATCTTCTATACTATGTTAATCGTTAGATATTTATCTGTATATTGAAACAAATTTCTATGGACGTCATCTAATCGCCTGCGTTTAACTTTTGCAATTCTGTGTGTTTTGGAGGTAATTTTGATAGCCTGAAAAATACGCCACAGGTATTTATATATATATAGAATTAAATAGATGGAGTATATTCGGAAGAAACAATTTTATCCTGAAGGGAAAATTGCTTTTGTGTCTAAAAAGAAATGTCTTCAACCAGTGTGTATTGCCAGTCCTTTTTTATGGATCAGAGGCATGGAGCCTAACAATTGCAGAAATACGGAAATTATGGACAATAAAAAGGAGCATGGAGAGGTGCATGCTTGGAATAACTAGAAGAGATCGAAAAAGGAACACTTGGGTGAGAGAGCAAACTAGAGTAGAGTGCATCATTGTTAAAGTAAAAGGGGCTGAAATGGCGATCGGCTGGGTATATTGCAAGAAAAACTGATCAACGGTGTTCAACTGAAATTCTCAACTGAATTCCAAGAGACCACCGAAGACCTAGAAAACGTCCTCAAACTAGATGGGTGGATGAAATAAGAAAACAGGTTGGGGTGACGTGGAAGCGAATTGCTCAGGATAGACTTGTGTGGAAAGCATTTGGAGAGACCTTCATCCAGCAGTGAATAGATAATGGTTGAATATGATGATGATATATATATATATATATATACTTTTTCAAATAAAAAATTCTGGAATGTATTTTAGCTTTTTGGCGCAAATAATTAAAAAACAATTAAAAGTCATAAAACACATAATCAGGTTCTTAATTACTTATTAAGGCGTCTTATTATAGATTTCAGGGCTTGAAAGTCGGGTCTATCTGTTGGATCCTCAGTCCAGCATTTTCTAATCATATGAATAACTTCTTCATCACAGGCTTCTTTGTCTAGACGTGGGCGAAATGGAGGCTTCTGCCCATTCTTCACGTTATCAGTAATTTCTGAAATGTAAGTATGAGCATAATCACAAAACTGATCAACGAATCGGATGATTACATTTTACATTAAGACTTTCATAAAAGATTTGGTTAACGAGTGTATAATGCAACCTCAATATTGGTATGAATACTATAATTATCTAGATAAACCAATGGCTAATACTATAAAGAATACAAGTAAATAAGAGTTATGGCGTTATATATTGTAATTAGTTTAAATAATTACTGGCTGGCAGCTCAGAATGGATTATGCAGTTCAATATGGATTATATAGAGAATAGATTATGCAGAAATGCAGAATTATAATTTGTAGTAACATGCTTTAATTTTTGTAGCATTGTTTAATCAAGCCATCAAATATTACTAACTGAAAATATGGATAAATATAATTGAATGGAATATATTAAGTTACAGTAAAATTTAATATCATAATGTTACAGTATTAACCACCTAAATAAGATTCTAACCCCATTTATAATAACATGAAGTACAGCTGATGTTTAATATATTTATATAAATCGAACACTACGCAGATTAAATTAAACAACAATATAAATCAACGTTTATTGGCGTAGTGATACCAGCGCCGATGTTATGGCGTGATTAGATGGTGAAACGTTCGAAAGAAAATAAATATTTCTGCGTTCGGTGGGACCTGAAGTGGATGTGGAAGGTCGTGGGTTCAGGTCCCACCGAAGGCAGAAATATTTATTTTCTTTCGAACGTTTCACCATCTAATCACGCCATACCATCGGCGTTGGTATCACTACGCCAATAAACGTTGATTGATTGACATTGTTGTTTGATTTAACATATTACTGTATGCTACATTTAATATTCAAACAAACTTTATTTTTGGGAGATATTTACGCATATAAACTCACGTCTGTAAAAATTGCAACACCATGAAAAAGTCACGAGATTGAGCTGAAACTTACAATAAATGCAAATTAGGGTATTCTATGCAAGTGTTTAGAATTTCAAAGTCACCGCGCATGCGTGAGTTGAACAGCACCCACTGAACTACTGTTTTAGCCGTGAAAATAGAGAACAGTAGCGGAACATTGAAAATAGTCTATGGTAGTTTACTATGGCTAAACGTTTGATGAGAAAACGCTATACCTCTACGCCGATAGAGAGCGCCGTATGAGCAAGTTACGGAGTTGAAACGGGGAAGAATGATCGGGCTTCGTGCAGGAAGTTTTTTTATCGTGCAAGAGCAGCTTGTAAGCAGTGCAATTCTACTACAGTGATGGAGTGTGGAAACAGTGGGTTAGAGAATTGGATGAATCATAAATTTGACAGTGGACAACGGAATCATTACTACATCAGCACTGGATGACAGGCATCTCATCCGCATGGCAGTGACGAATTGTACAGCTTCATCTCTGTAGTTGGCAGAACGCTGGACCACTGCTGTTACAGGTAGGGAAGACCGGGCCTAGTTGCAGCAGGGTTAAATTGATACAGCAGTAATATTTTCTTAACGCGCAGGCGCAAAGGAGCGGGGTGAAGGGGGGAGAAGCACGGGCTCAACACTCAGCACCCTTATTCGGGAGAAAGTGGCTCTGATTGTTTTTGTTTTGTGAGTAAAAAAATGTTTTAAACCATCGAAAGTAAATTTTTAGGTTCTTGTTTGAGTGTCACAGAGGAATTCACAGCTGCACTGTTTTTCAAATAAAGTTATCATGGTGTTACTTAGTTAACAGGTAAGAACTTTTGTTGAAAGAAATAATTATAGCTATAAACACTTTGTTATAGATTTGAGGTTAGAGTGATGGCATCGTTTGGGCCAAGTTGATAGAGCTTACTTGGGTCAGGTTGACATGGTGTGTCGCCTTAACCCACTAGAGTGGTAATACGTATTTGGTTTTTTTTGCCAGAAGTGCCGAGGAACTACAAGAAAAAACTAACAAGGGAGAAATACCCATTGAAATATCGGAGAGAGCTTATACCGAAATTGAAAATGGCAAAATAATATCTCTTTGGGAAGCTACAAATACGTTCTCTATAGATAAAATGAATCTTCTAAGGTATAAAAATAAAAAAGAAAACAATGAAAAAAAAAGCACAGATACAAATGTAGATATTAACATGGGGTATTCAAAACACAGGCAGATTTTAACTGATAATCTCGAGAAAGACCTCAACAAATATATCGTAATGTGCTCAGAAATTCATTACGGATTGGCTCACAAGAATATTAAAGAAATTTCTTATGAGTTGGCACAAACGAATCATATCAATATGCCTGGCACTTGGTATAATTCAAAAGTGACTTCTTCAGAATGGTTTTATAGATTTTTAAAAAGACATACCAATCTTCTTTTGCCAGAGCCATAAGCGACTAGCCTGGAAAGTGCAACCAGTTTTAATAGGCACAACAGGGTTCATACTATATTTTATAGAGCAAAATTAAGGATCCATAATATATCTGATTTGGGTGCTTTATGGGTCCTCATTATCATCACCATTTTGGTGACTTTCAACAGTTTTTCAAACTGAGGTTCTTGAAAATACGGCACTAAAAAATTAGCTCCCTTATTGTCGACGATTTTCTTATCTTGGATATTGTGATTATATGAGTGGCTGGTCCAGTGAATCGAGAGGGGAGAACTGAAATGAATTTAGGAGTGAAAAGGAAGGTCCCAATATTTGTTTCTTGTCATTTTCAGTGAGAAAAGATTGGTGAGATGAAAACTCAGTAGCTTTTAAGGACCATGGCGTAAAATTAAGGAGTTTTACGGTCCCTAAATTTTTATTCTTAAAATCGAGGAATTCTTAAGGACTTCTAAGGATCGTTTTCAATCTATAAAAAAAGCAAAAGCAAAAGCAAAAGTATTTAAATCACTCGGCTGTGCAAAGAAAAATAGCAGTAAAAATCCAGTAAACAAGGAAATGGAAAAAAAGAACGAATAGATTGCAATCTAAAAAAAGAACAAGAGGAAGCTGGATGGGATTCTGACGAGGATGAAGATTTATTTTGTTTAATATGTTCAGTGGCGCACTCAGAAATTTTTTCGGGTGTTTCATCCATAAGTTAGAATTGGGGTAGCTTAGCTTTACGAAAAATCGAACTTTATGTATAATACAACGATGTGTTTTTCAATATCAGATTTAAGGGGATTAATCCACAAACGCCCTTGTATGCGCCAATTAGTGTGTGTAAAACACTCTGCATTCAAGGCCAAGACTGGATCTGATGCATTTTCTGTAAAATGTGGGCACACATAGATTGCGGAGAAGACAGCCCTCCTTACACGTGTATAAATTGCCAATCACATTTATGTTTGTCTTCAGGGTCCGATTGATTAGTCAGACCAAAAACATGTTGGGATGATGCTGTGCAGAAATGAATATTATCATAATTCTTGTATATCAATTTGACCCAAGCGGGGTTAAATTGAAACACTTTGAATTTTTTTCTAAAACTTTTTTTTTGTCTCATAGTATTACTTCAATAGTTAAAATAAAGCCATTAATTTATAAAGGAATAGTCATAGTACAGTAAGGATTTTATTTGAGCCTGTGATTTTAACAAATCATTTAACAAAATTTTTTAACAAAAAATGATTTAAACAAAAAATTGAAAAAACAAAATGTGAAAAATGCAACAACTAGACCCAGCCTCTCCTATATTGTTGTCTGCCCCAACAATTCCTTAGCGTCTGCTGCACCGTGGACTGCGTGCAAAAATTCCGTTTTACAGGATTCCTCTGATACAAAACCATAGACGTCTGTGGACGCAATGGACATATCAACATGGACAATGCCAATTAGTAACAAGTCGTCTTTTCCTATGAATCCCGCTTTAAATTGGTGGACAATGATGGCCGCATCATCGATAGACGCTATGGCGGTGAATACCATATTCCAGAGTACATTATCCAACGTCATGCTGGACGAACGTCACGCGTGATGAACTGGTGCGCCATTGGGTGATCGTGGACCATTTCAATTACTAAGAATTGTTGGTAATCTCAACAGTAACGAGTACATCAGAGAGGTTCTGGACCCTGAAGTCGTATCCTTCCTCCAAAACATTCCTGGAATTCTATTTCAGCAGAACAAATCCTGTCCACATGTTACTAGGAAGGTTCAAGACTTTTTGGCAGCACAACAGATACAGCTTCTTCTTTAACCTGTCTATTTACAGGATATATCGCCTATTGAATGTGTCTGAAATTTCGTCTGCCGGCGTCTTGATCGCGATGCTCGTCCTGTAGCAATTGCAGCTCAACTTTGGGCTCGGATACAAGAAATCTAGAATGCTCTTCTAACAAATACAAATTCAAAATCTGTTTGAGTAGAGGATACGTCGTGTGCAAGCACTTCCTGCAGCGCGTGGTGGCTTCACCAAATACTGATTTTCGACATGTAATATTATTTTTTTTTGCTTTGTAATTTTAATCGTTTATTTGTATCAAACCAGGTCGTTTGTACATTAAATTTCATTCACCTGCGGTGATCTCTTCTCGGAGCTGCAATTTTTAGAAAGAGAAGTATATTTTTTGCCTATTTTAAATACCTTTCCATGCGGTTTTAAAATTTTCAAAATAATTCCTAGTAAAATTAGTTTCCCAATTCCGAGTAGAACGGATTTCACTATTACAAATTGAGTACAAACGAGCACGTTGTTTTAAAATGTTTTCTTTAAATTAATTATTACGGATTGAAGAACATTTATAGAAGAAAAGGCAGGTTTTCTTAAACGTATTGAAGGCATGTAATAAAATAATTATTAGGTAACAAATTTCTATTACTTTTATCGCATTTATAATAAAGCCTTTAATAAATTCATTACTCAACAGACAACTAAATACAATTTACAAATGTATTTTAATTTAATGAAAATTTGTAATATGAAAAATTTTGAACTATGCGTTGGATGATTAAATTTTGAACTATGCGTTGGATGATTAAATTTTGATAAAGCAATTAAGACCCTACTAAATTACCGAAGCTCGCTAAACAGATATTCAAAGCATATGCTGATTTGAATGGATATTTCAATTGGATTTCAATTATGGCAAAGACTTCTTAAATGACTTATTATGGCAAGTAGCTAATCTATTAAAGTTTAAAAGCTTTATTGATTAAGTGCTGCAAGAAATCAATTTAACGATGAACATGCGAAAGCTTTCAACGCATAGCTACAATTTTTAGGAGCCATTAAATAGCACTTGAGGTTTCTCAGATGTCTTTAATACATTGATCTTCATTAATTGCTTTTCGGTCAATACCCTTCCATAAGAAGCTTCCTTACTGAAGCAGTAATTTGACTGAATTTATCTAATTATATACTGAACTCAAATGTTTAAATGTGAAAACACATAGTATAGTATTAAATCCTTAATTTTCATTGCAGGTTGGTACACTTGTTTTAGTATAAAATTATGAGGAGGTAACGATTTCGGTTACATAAGAAATACAATAATATTTTAATATATTATAATAGGCCAATCATTCTGTAGATGGATCTGTAGAACGTGAGTGCTGAAAAAAAAACCCATCTATTTTTACCGGTGTTGGAAATCAAGAGAAGATAACTGAATCCCGTAAAATAAATGTATTGTACTTTTTGTACTTTATAGAATTAAACAGATAAAAGTAATGAGAATAGATTGTGGTAGAAAAAATAGTGCACAATAGTGCAAATAGAAAGGCAATAAAGTGGGTACATAAAGAATAAATAAGTAATAAATTGTACCTAGACATGTAAGTAGTGGAACGTGAAAGTAGAGAAGGTTCTGGTTAAGTTTTTTCAAGGAATGGGTGCTTTAAGTTAAGCAAACCTGATGAAATAGACATAATCAAATCAGCTGAAAAATCATTCTATATTCTAGCTCCCGCTGCGTTTGCGTTGTTATACATAAGGTTAGGATATGTTACGTGAATTAAGTACTAAGTAACAAAAAATGCTTTACCTGATTTTTCTATGAAAAGTAAAAACTAAAGAATTATTTATGAGATGATTTTACACCCCATAATGAGCACCATTATGTTCTACAACCTGCTCTTAATGATATACGAGTTTACCTTCCTGTAAAATATCAACTGTCTTGTTTTGAGGTCCATAATATCTGGCTACCTCCGATTTAACTTCTGCTTCATTACTAAGCTGTTCGTTTTGTATGCACATCTCCAGAGCAATAAAACGACAATAATTGCTTTTAGAAATACCAAGGGAATAAGGTGGACGATTCAATAGTTGTCCTTCTAAACTGTTAACCGTTTCGCTGTATGTGGCTTGACATTGACCTGTAAGAATTTAAATTTTTCTGTCCACAGGTACTGGTGTTAGCTCTTACTGTGCTAGTACTTGAAGTTTATCACGGGAAGTAATAAAACGGGGGACATATTTTATGGCAATATTCTGAGCCAAAAGTCAAATTTCGTCCCTATTCAGGGTCGTATTACCACCGGTGCTTTCTTAACAGATGGACAAACGGGGACACAAAAATTGGACCTCTACCCAAGTATGACCTCTAAATTGGAAATGTTTTTTTTTATTATTATATAATAATTCTTTTATTGGCAAGTTGGAAATTTATTTTTCAGTGTTAAAAGGGCCCCGAATGCGTCAAGACGGCGCTAGTTATTATCTCATCGACATGGTCTCCTCTACTAAGCAGATCAGCTTCTAATCTCATGTAAAATGACGGCAGTTGAAATATATATATATATATTAGCATTATTAATTTTAAAATAAAATATAGCAGTAACCCTCATCACTAAATGTAAAAGGTCAAATTTTTCAGTAAAATACTTTAATTCTAACACAAGTAAAATTCAGAATGCACACTGAAAATATACTCGCATATTTTGTAGGGCATTTTCAATATTTCTTTTCTCAGAATAAATAGCTACCATTTTTCAACAGCGCGTAGGCGGATAATGGACACCATTTGACATCGCGATGATGTCAATTCCGAATACCGCATTCGACAGAGCAACAAATTACAGCAAAGCATGCGCAGTCATTGCGCATGACTCCACTGAAATGTATCTGGATGTTACATGGAATACTGACATATATCGACCAATTGCGGATCTGAAGAAACTGTTCGTTTGAGAACTGACAAATCAAAGGTCCTGCGAGATTTTTAGCAAAGAACACTTCGAAGAGATCATATAATCCGTTAGCCAACACAAATACAAATTAGTAATTCAAATATTTTAAATGATCTCATTTTATTATTATCTGTTATGTATATGGGGATAAAAATTACTGGAAACAAAAATATATTGAATGGTCTCCCTGCACAAATTCATATTATTTTTTTTTATATATTTATTACACTCAGAAGTTTTCATATTATATATTCATTTATATGTTTAATCCATTCTGGGAAGAGGAATACTGCAGATTTCATTTTTACATGTAAATCATATTTTAAGATTATTAAAATATAAATTTAAATATGATTTTTGAAAAAATAAATTTTGTACCAACGTTAAATATTTAATGTGGACAAAATGTTAGATTTATTTAAGCAAACAAAACTATTTTAAGGAAGAATAAAATAAATATGGAAATAGAATGATGATGATAAATAATTTCCTGCGAATTTTAATACACAACAAAATATTTATTTATTTTTGCAGATCATTAAATTTATAGATATTTTATTCTCGCTGCAAATCACACGCTTTTATTTTGACTTGTAAAGATATTTATACGACAATAATTATATAATTCTAACTATATAATATCTGGTTGTTAATAAATTATATATAATGCAACCGTGAATACTACTGAACATAACAGTTTAAAGTCATATATAAAAAATTCGATATATAGTTGTTATCAAGAACAAAATTTGTAAGGATACATTTCTTAAAGTTCAAGCTTTTCCTACGACGGAACACTGTTGCTGCTTTCCGATTAGAGACTGGGCATGACTGCTAATTAAAACTTTTATGTAGATTTGAAATGGTTCCAACCCAAATTGTGTTTTGTGTGGGAATGATTGGAACATGGGGGCATGACATCGAAGAGAATTCTTTGTGATGGGAGTGGACATTTATCAGAGACATAGAGCAACTTCAGAATCTAGTCTATTTGAATATACATTTATGACTCAGCACATATAGCCCTGTTTAGTGTCTGTCCCTTTGTATTTTATTTGTGCCACCTTGCGGTGTGTATTGCCTAGATAGTAGCGAATATTTCGAGTACGACGTTTAGACAAAAAATATTTTAATTTTTTCGTGTAGGTTCTTTCAATATTAATCACAATTTAGAATTTATATATTAGTATAATGTACTCATTTTTCTACACTTTTCAAATACACTCTAATTTAATTCGCGTAAGTAAAAGTAGATACAAGTTTTTGAGCTTAAAAAATTCCGTGTTTCTCTGGAAGTAATTTCAGATATTCAAAAGGTAAATGTTACATAAAATTGGACATGAAATCTGAACATAAATTATCGGACAATTCACAGTTTAGACTGTCATCTTTGCTCAAACGCTATACTAATCTTTTCTGAAACGCTCCAAATGTTCCAAAGTTTAGTAAGCATGATGTCAAAACATTAGTACACACGTTCCATGCAAATAAATTGGTTTGATGTAGGGCATCTTTAGATCAAGCATAACACAGAGTATTAGAGTACGTTATATAGTAAACAACAATGCCACTCTAAAAAGAACCTTGAAGTAGCTATTATAATTGCGCAATTGATCGGATGCTCAATTTAATTTTATTAAAACATAAGAGCTAATATGTTAAGGTATTATTACCCTCACAATTGCCAAATATGGTCAACACAAGAAAGCCTCCGGGGCGAGAATTTTGTGAGTTTTCGTGGGGGAAATTTATTATACTATAATTTTTGCCACCCACGTTTTAATTACAGCTCAAACTAGAGCTTGTGTAATTTTGGAGAAAAAGAGACGCTTTCCCCATCCTGGATTCGAACCAGGGTCCCTCCGTTTAGCCCGGAGTGTCTTGGACCGCTAGACGAATGAGGACAGGTAATAACGCTCTCTTTCTCCGTATGTAAAGGTGTTAAGGTATTATTACCCTCCGCAGGGATAACACAATTGCCAAATATGGTCAACACAAGAAAGCCTCCGGGGCGAGATTTTTGTGAGTTTTCGGGGAATTTATTTAATAATTTTTTCTTTTTCCTAGTTCTATAAGCTCTAGTTTGAGCTAATTAATACGTGGGTGGCAAAAATTATTGTATAATAAATTCCCCCACGAAAACTCACAAAAATCTCGCCCCGGAGGCTTTCTTGTGTTGACCATATTTGGCAATTGTGTTATCCCTGCGGAGGGTAATAATACCTTAACATCTTTACATACGGAGAAAGAGAGCGTTGTTTCCTGTCCTCATTCGTCTAGCGGTCCAAGACACTCCGGGCTAAACGGAGGGACCCTGGTTCGAATCCAGGATGGGGAAAGCGTCTCTTTTTCTCCAAAACGAATAAAGCTCTAGTTTGAGCTAATTAATACGTGGGTGGCAAAAATTATTGTATAATAAGCGTTTAAAATACTTTTAGAAATCCATACTGGATTACGTACTACACCTAACACAATTGTTTTATGAGGTAAGCTACGTAACACAAATACGTAATGTTTTTTATAATACTAGCAAGAAAAATTCTGTAACACTCTTTTCTAAATATAGCACATAAAAAATTGAAGAGGGTATTTGAAAAAAATCATTATTTTAAATATTTGCATAATGTTTTAAATATTTGCATTGAAAGACACTGGATATACCTTTAAGTTTTCTATGAAAGTAAATATAATATTGAAAATTACGTTATGAGGGCGTGTTAATAACAGCGTGGTATTTTTTCACTGTTTGTGCTGGATTTGTTTATTCAAGTTATACAAGAAAAGTCCCTATCGGCTTTCAAAGAAACGCAAGCATTTCAAATGAAACTTCAATAAAAACGATTTACTTTACTTATTCTTCAGTCGAATTTAATTTACGGATAATATCTGGATTCTAATATTAACTTATCTTCATGAATATTAATGAATATCAAATAGCAAGAAAATTCAATTCTTATTAATCATTGAAAATTTTTCACTCTTACAGCCACATTAAATTCTAAAGTACGGTGGCTACTTGAATTTATTTTGTGGTAAGCTTAGCTACATGTCCTCATTCAACTTATTGTAGCGAGCGCAAGAACTATTTGTAGGTGCGCAGATCTAAAACCCATGGCGCAACAATAAAATTTTGTCAGAAGAAAAGAATCTCTAAACAAGGGTCTAGACCCATTTCACCAAGCAATTTATTTTATCCTTACGTCGCACATAGTCGTTATTCTATCTCTGTAAGATTAATGGGTGTTCCACGTAGGAAGATCTAGTGTAATGCAATCTTTCTATATAAAAATAATGTTTGTCTACACTGAATAAAAACTCCTGGACTTCGTCAAAAGAATTCCATTATTTAGCTAGTCTAAATTACTCCAGCAGAATTATAGTATCCGCTAAACTATTATATTCAACTGTCATTTTGACCTATGTTGTCATGAAACTTTTGTTAACTTGTAGTCCATTGTTCAACCTCTCAAAACGCCACAAGGATATGAGTATCTTGCAATTTTATTTCAAAGTAAATCTTATTTGCTTGTGCTTTTATGGCATAGGGACTCTACAAATCATGCTTCGCTGTGAGATACAGTTTTCTAGGTCTGTGCTGCAAAAAGAAGAAAATCACAGACAACGATGGGTACAAAACGGCACACGCTCTACGACAACATTGGGATTCTACAACGACTATGACAACACCGGGTTAATAGAATGATAGATTAATACGTTACTACGCTAGAGTACGGCAAAGTGGACCTACATTTTCTAAAGGATCAGAACCTCTTAAATCTTAGGTAACCAACCCCTTAATAGCAAGAATGTGGATGGGCGCCCATACGGGGGGCTGAGGATGACACGAGCCCTTCCTCCGTAACAGTTTAAAAATTTGATTTGCCCGAACCTGCTATGCATTTACTTTCAAAAGTTTTACAGTCACATTTTAAAATAAGGTACTTTTTAGCTCATTACTAATTGTCAAGCAGTATCAATTATTTTTGTAGCGTTTTGGTATCTTGTACATTCACTAAAATTCTCGACAGCTTTGAGAAAGAGGTAATAATTTTTCTCAGCACAACCCCCCCTAAAAGTACTCGTTAATTTTTTTCAGTTCCCCATTCTAAAGCACTCCTGTGGGCGCCCATGAACGTGTCTTTCACCATTGAGGGTGCTGACACTGGTATTAACGGCACATGAGGTAGACGCGTTTGCACTGCGCCACCGAAGGACAATCCGAGTGTCCAAAATCCTAATAAGAAGAAAATATTAAAAGAAAAATAAATACTTAATGAACTAGCACTGTCCAAAAATTGTTGTTTTCCAACTATAAAAGAAGGACATATGTTCAATAATACCCCTCAAAATCCATTTTCACTATCAATGTGGTTTTTTTTAATTACTAGTTTCGCTGTCGTTTTACGTTTTTATCCTTTCAGAGAAAATTACACAGAGGGAGTAGCATATAAACTGAACTGAGTTGCCATAATGACGTTCAGCGGTGTTTGTGGAGGACACAAAAGGAACCGAATTGCCTAGAAGCAACAATTTAACACAAAGAAACCCAACAGAGCCTACAAGAATTTCCCCGTATTTCCTTACGACCCGTCTCGGTGAATACAATACGTCACCTTACATAGATAAACTCTTTATATTGTATGTCGTCTTTCAACCTTCGTAACCCCTACAAACATTGAATATCTTTTCCTTTTATCAAGTCATTGTCACTTCAATGTATATAAACAATGTTCTCTAATATCTATGCTGGTATAAAAATAGTGACACAAATCTTTCAAACACCAGCTGAACTCACAAAAGGGAATTTGGGCTGTTTAGGTTTTTTCATCCGCAAAATAATTGCTTTTATTCCTGAAACACTTATCAATTAAACATATTCCAAAACGTGCGTCATAAAGAATCGATGGCATTTGCGTTTTTTCCCTAAAGAAAACTTGTGATAGCTGCTGGATGGAATCTCTACGTCTCCTATTCCTCCTTAAGCTATTCTGTATTTTGAATCTAAGTCCTATTATGTTTTTAATCTATAATCTCTTCTACAATTGTATAATTTTATATAAATAACTCTTAATAGTACAACTAACTTGTTAATTAACAATTGTTTAATTAACAATTAATCAAATAGATTACACATGCAGTCTCTCAGATATCCTTCTGGCTAGCATTTTGATAAACAGATAATTTCACAAATTTTATCCAGGTGTGTATCGCAATTTTCTCAAATGAGGCCCATGAAAAGCTCTAAATAACACTAATACTTACTATCCACCAATTCGCAAAAACTGCGCTCATTCTATTCTTAAGTTATTACAAGTTTTCCACGTCCCTCTGCTAAAGATATACAACAACTGAACTTTGTAAAACAAGCATAATTCAGAATCATAAATATTTACACTTTTCTTCCTTCCTTTTCTCAACATCACCGCATTCTGGAAGAGAATCTCGTAACAAGCTTCGGCTTTATATTCTCTTCCATTTCTAACCTCAAAACTTAAAATAATTTAATATAGATCTTCTCTTACATTCCTTTAATTTTTATACTTCTCAAGTTATGTATCACAAAATGTATATCGGGTTGAATAAAATTTATTATTATTAAACATTTCCAGATGAAAGCATTTGGAAAATAATTTAATTTAATTTAAATTAAGCATTTGGAAGCATAATTATTGATTGGAAATCAACCTATATCTATAGGACATCAATTTTAAATGTTTATCATATTTTTTTGGACATGATAACTTAATCATCCTCAGAAATTACAAAAACTGAAAATAAATTTAATAATAATAATTTATTTTCTACGAATTCGACACCCGACACCCGTGGAGGGAGACAACAGATAAAGGCCAAGAGAAGGTCTGATTACCCGGCTGCTACCTAATCCGACAGACACCACTGGCGAACGCATCAAATAATAGGTTTAGTCACATTACATAAGCTAAGTACAATAAGAGGTAACATCAATCAAAATAGATAATATAATGGATAAGAGATATATACAATCATAAATGGTAGTCAAAAGATGGTGTTCTTCTATGCACAGAACAAAAACTATCGGGAAACAAAAATAGATTCAAAATATTATTTAAAGTTTCGAGCTATCAGTACTGGACTATGATGTAAAACTCTTGCGTAAAAACTTTTCTTCGACAAATGGCTAGTTAGTTTCTGAAAAATTTCACTTCAGTCTCGTGATAATAATCAACAAAAGAAGAATTTGGCGTCCTTTCGAATTCAAATGAAAATAATGAACCAAACAAATATTGAAGAAGAATCCAGCATTAAATATCGCGATGTCCTCAGTCCACACACGAGATAGATAGTCCACAATGCCAGCCCAATTCAATACTCATGTAGCCAGTGTCTTCCCAACACAGTACAGTCGCCAACCAACAGTGCCCACAGTACGGTCGCCCAATACAGTTGCCAACCAAACAACCATTCATCAGACACCGAAGATGGCAAATTAGGCCCATCTGTCAATTTTAAATTTAAGTCGTTTGCTCTCTGGCTGCAGCCCTTTTTCTCTTGGATCAACGTCCCTTTCCACTTGCAAACTTATTGTTTCTTTTCATCTTTCGTTGATCGTTTATAATATAATAATGCAATCATATTTTAAATTTTCTTGTAATATGATATAAACATTTGCTTTGCTCACAAGAACGAATTTCCTATATTATATGAAATCTTAAAATGCTTGGATGCCAAAATCTCCAAAACGTTCGAATTCTTGAAAAAGAGCAAAAACCATTTGTACACACCCGGGAACCTTGGCAAACACTTCAGTTTTTACAGACCAAACAAGAGGAATCCGGCAGCGAAGGAATGTCCAGATCCACAAGGCAGATAGGTGGGAAAACGAAATTCTGAAATTTCATATTGGATTTTGCAGTTTTGATATCAAAATTTTTAAGAACTTGGATTTATGATTTATTTAAAATTATGTATAAGAAAGAATTTTAATCAATTATTGGAAATTGCTTACATATGCAAAAAATGTCATTACTAATAATTTAGCCTTCCTAAAGTAACAAAACTTATACACAAATGCTGGAAAATGCTTGAGAATTAAAACTTTAATCGTAAACTTTCTATATGATGTACAGTGAAAGGGAAGTTAATAATAATATATTATTAACTATACAAAATATCTTGTAAGATATTATTACCCTTCTCAGGGATAACACAATTATCACACAGTAGTAAATACAGAAAACCCTTCGGGGCCGGGTTTTGTGTTTTTTCGATGGGAATAATTATGTGTGATAATTCTCACATCCATGACTTTTAGCTCAAACTAGAGTTTTTTGGTATAGGAGAAAAAAAAGGCATCGTCTCGGACCTAAATTCGAACTAGAGTCTCTCCGTTGAGCCCGAAACCGATGTGTATGGACTGAAATTGACGATAGATTGGATACTCATTGCTTAACGAGAAGTTTGCATAGAGCAGCTGCAATGCATGACATGAAACTTGATGCATTTGAGTTTAATTTTACTTATTAAAGATAATTATTTGCCAATTACAGTATTCGCTATAACCATTTCTAATAAGATGATTCTTTTTTTTTTGATACAATGTATAATTTCAAAAGTCCCTTAAAAATTTTATTTCTCGGTAAAAAGTTATCTTTCTGATACCTGAGGAAAGAGATTTGTGAGATTTTTCGAAAGTATGAGAATAACTCTGTGTCTATTATTTATTTAAGAAAGACTTACTTTTTTCAAAGTCACTTTAATGAAGTTGTGTTCAAATGTAAAGAAATGCGAAAATATAGATAAGGCTTAATATACACGCCGGTAGAAATATAATCCATTTTTAGTTTATTCTTTTCGTAGAGGTTTGGTACAATTTTAAGCATGCTCTACTATAAAATGTTTGAAATTTTCCAAGTTACGTCTGAATAAATTGTGCATATCTTTTCATAAATTAAATTCTAAGAGTCAGGTACGAAAGTCGCATTTTCCTCTCCGTAAAATTCCCTTAAAATAATTCTCGGCATTTCTTTACTTCACATTCTACCTCCCTGGAAAAAATTTTTCAAAGAAAATTGGATTAAAGTATGAACAGAGAGTGGCCTCAAATGCGGTGAAATAAATTAGGTATAAAACTCAAATGTACGGAAAAATATCTAAGTTAAAAGTGCAAATACACACAAGATAGAATAAAATTTCGAATGAAAGGATTTAGCATTTTTGTTATCTCATATTTATATATTTAATATCATCTATCTTCGTAAAAAATCAACAGCGCACATACAGTTGTTTAAATTAAAGATAGAAAAAAATCGATTATCGAAATAACATTGGTTATCGAAACCTTTGGCTGTGCTAAAGGCTTTTAGACTTGCCATCTAACTTCATGAAGTAAATGGCAAATGATTTTAGTTTATACAACTTGTATAGACTAATGCTAATGTCTATACCAGAAATATGTCAATAAAGACTAATTCTAAAACTGGGCTAAAGAAAACAAAAATTTCAGTTCTGTAGTTTTCTATCGATGACTCCAGCAAGACATTAAAGAAAGACATCAGTCCTTCCTTGATGTTGCGATATATCGTTACTTTGCAGGGTATGCTATACAGTTTTATATTTTGAACTTGGCTCACGAATCCACGGATCATAAGTTATTCTTTAAGTTTCTCTAACGTAAATACTTTTAATACGATTGTGTTTGACCGACTTCAAGACTCCCTACTGCTCTCCAGGTTTCAAATTCTAGCCTATCATGTTCATAGTGTATGATGAGAAAACGAAATATCGCTTGCTATATTATATATATACAGTGACGGTCAAAAGTTTCAAAGCACAAAGTTTTTTGAAGTTATTGGGAAATAGAAAATGTCGTACGAAAATGATGGAGCAGGCATGAATTAAAATCTGTTTATTTCCTATAAATCGGTTATAAATTTCACATTTGTACCAAACATTTTCAATTTGTAAACATCAATAAAAGATATTACCGTGGCCAAAAGTATCGGGCCACAAACATAAATTAATCGCATTGTTATATAAATACTCAATATCTAACACGCCAAAAAATTCTTTCAAATTGCACCTAGTATCTTGTAGCGATGCCCTTGCTGGTAATCACTGCACTACATCGACGTGGCTTTGATATGGTTAAACGTATAATACATGCTTTAGGGATATACGCCTGTTCTTCTTTCGGGTACCTCATCAATTCGGCTTTATTGGAGTGTTTCTTCTTTCCCACACGCCGCACAAATTCGTCCCACAGGTGCTTAATGGAATTGAGGTCTGGAGATTGTGCTAGCTAGGGGAAAACGCGAATTAGTCTTCACTGCAATAAAGTGTTTTACGTGATCTGACAAGAGTTTGAGGTCATTATCGTATTGAAGAATCCACATACTGGACATGTTTCTCCTGGCATACGGTAGAATATTATCCGCTAAGATGTCCCTGTAAACGAAGCGGTCCACGATGCCATTAATCTCCACCAATGAACCAACTCCTTTAAAAGAAAAAGCACTCCAGACCATCCCTCTACCACCCCAATTTGGTATCTAGAATGATTTCCAATACCAAGAGTGTACGTAAAATATATTTTCTCCCATCACTACCGAATATTTTAAACTTGGATTCATTAGAAAAAAAAGTAACTTCTCCATTCATGTTAGTCTAACGTTTATGTTCTTCTGCAAACTTTCGCTCGGCTTCTGGGTTCTTCTTTTTTATTTGAGGCTGTTTGACTCCGACATGTCCAAAATTGCCCACATCAGTTAGCCGTCAAGCTGCAGTACTGCGACTTACATCCGCAAGGTGTTCATCGCGAAGATCCTGTTCAATATGACTCTCTGTCTTTACAGCTATTGCAAATTTTCTTTTAATTACTTTATCGACACGTTGCGAGACGTTTTCCTTGGTCTCCACTTCCTGACCTATCAGTTAAGCATCCGCTTGCTTTATATTTAGTAATTAAATTATTTGCAGTTGTGTTTCTAACAAATAATAACCCGGTAATCTTCCGAAATGCCTTTCTTTGCTTGAAAAGGTTTATGATAGCCTCTCCTAATTGTAGCGTTGTATGTGGCAGCTCTGTCTTTCAAATGACTTAGGAAACGAAAACGAAGTTTCACAGAGCCCTATCTCAATAACATTATAAAAAAAACATCAAAATACGTTCTTAGAAGTCAATTAGCCGGATAATTTTGGCCAATGCAATATCTTATATTTACGTTCACAAACTGAAAATGTATGGTACACATGTGTAACTTATGACGATTTATATGAACTGAAAAAGGCATGCCTGATCAATCACTTTTGTACAACCCATCCATTTTTCCAATACTTCAAAACTGCTGTGGCCCGAAACTTTTAGCCGCCACTCTACTACTACTATGAATTAAATATTAAAAGACAAACAATGGTTTTAAAGACCAACTATTGTCATTTAAGAAACCGAGTTATAGCTACACTGGTTTATATGCTAAATGGTTTATACGCTAGTTTATTTTCTTTGCTCATAGTAATGGCCCTATAATTGTGTATATTTTAACACAACAATTAATCGTTTTCATATTTCCATGCAGATTTCCGCTATTTATGTATTATCTCTAATTTTATTAAGTTATGTAAATAACATACATAGCTATTTTTACGTCAAAACTACTTTTTGATTTTTTAAATATAAGGGGAATTTATTATTAAATTACAGACTACTCTCGAAGCTTAATATTGTAGATATACGAAATATGAAACTGATTGATTTAATTACACTTTTATAAATTTCTTATTTTTATTTTATTTTTTCTACGCAAAAAAAAATATAATTTTAATGTTTATATGCTAAACTAACTAGTATAAATAAAATATACCTACATTTTATCTACGAAGTGCAATGCAAGTGAACAATTAAATTAATATATAATCCATACATTACCCCATTCTCTCTCTCTCTCTGCGTCTGAGACAATCGGCTCAACTTCGAAAAGTTGTCCAATTTTATTCATAGTGAATATCTCAAAGTTCGCGCAGTATTTTTTTCTCACAGAGCATTCTATGCTACCTACATTTTATACATATTACTCGAAACAAATTTCGCATTGATATTATTATTATTATGGAACAGTTCTTGAACATAATTAGGCTATGTTTTATATGTATCACTGCATATGTTAATATACACTATGCTGGTACTTGTATAATAATAATAATAATAATTTTACAGCCGCGTGATAGTTGGATAATCTCATTTTAACCTGGATATCTATTTAATGGGCAGTGTAGACATAGATTAGTGACTCATAACGTGTTTTGTGTTTTAAATATATTCACAAAGTAGTTATAATTCCATGTATGTACATTAAATAGCAGCTTTGTTGTTTGTTTATGTACTTTAAGTTTTATTCTTAGTAGTAGTAACACTAAGTACTAATTATATGTGAGAAAAAACGTATGTATACTTTTTTGTTATTTTTTATATCCTAGATTAATTTTTGCCAGAGCAAACTTTATTGAATTTTGTCAAAACTACCCTAAATAATATCATATAACGAGCTTCATTATTCAGTGTCTTTAGCAATAAGAGCCCTCACCCATTTAATGCAAAAGTGCGTAAGAAGAGGTCCAGCGACGTTATACTTGTGCACGATATATTTCCCTGACTTACAGAAAAAATATAATAATGATCATAACCTTGCACGCTTCAAACTTAGATACATTTTATTATTTAATGAAAATAAATGTAAAAATAGAAGATCGGATAAAATATTTTGGTTTTTCAGTCAAGTAGCAAAGTATCAATGTTAATAATTAATGTCTTTCCGAAATAATTAAACATAGGCTACAAATATATAAAATCCGGGATTGTGAAAAAGGCTGAAATTTCTTCTGCGTCAGGCAATGAATAGTCGAATCATAGAAATAAGTTTACTCTTTTGGTTATCTGACAAAAAAGGTTTGAAGCAAGGCCTAATCTACAAGATACTTTTGGGTATGTACAAATTTTGAGAAATATTTTTATAGGTAAGGAAACACAATACCCGAAAATCAATGTAGACCTGTTCAACGTAACCAACATATATATATATATTGTATTTTATACTTTGTTTCGTTGTAGAATCATTACTCGAGACATACACTAAATATATTTAGGTTATTCTCGTGGGAGACGAGTGCAGCCATCTAGATCAGCCTTTGGTTTCAAGATGGTCAAGATCCATAATCCGATTACTGTGGTGTTCCAGCCACATGCTAGGCATTTACTTAGTGTAAAGTCTAAATTCGCAAAATAGTGTGTTGTGGCACATCCAGATTACTCATAAGTATATGCTTACTTTTAGAGGTCAGTTTCTGGCCTTTCAGATGCCTGGCTACGCATAAAAGATTATGCTTAGCAATGTTTCTGCAAGGTCAGCCACGCAGACATATAGCTATGCATAAAAGAATATAATTTCAAAGTTTCAAAGGAAGTCTATAAAACAAATTTCGTTTTTCGTTTTCTAGCTCATAATAAAAGTTAAAGAAAACTTTGTCTGTTTAAAGCATATGTCTTACTAATGCTTCTTCTACGGATACTTATGGCATAATTAGTTTCCTTCGGTAAATTCAGTCAATCCTAAAAATAGTAAAGGTTAAAGAACTTGCTAAAATGCAAGTATTTACTTTATGTGTATTAAGAAAAATAGATGGGAATTAGTTAACTGCAAACGTGAGTAAAACAAAGTAAAGCAAAGCGCAGCTATAACAAAACTGACATAATTACAAAAAGAAACACAAACACTAGTTCCTGGAATCATTCTCTACTAAAATTTTTTCAGAGTATATAAATCAAATTATTGTAGATACAAAATCAGCGAACACTTTTTTTATTCGGGATTAAAAACATTGAAATTTATTAAAAAGATTATTTAAATACGAAATTATTTAATTACAAAGCTAAAAAGTAACTAATAAATATGAAAATAAAATGATTGAGAAGATAAAAATATTAACACAGTTGAATAATATATTTAATCGGTTACAGCTGTTTCAGTAGCCATGGGCTATTTTCGTCAGAACGTCAACTGATAGAACACAGCGTGTAACTTCACCCCGTGTTAAAAACGGCCGTTACAAGTATGTTGAAAATGAACGGTAAAATAAATTGAGCACGTGAGATAGAGGAAATATCTCTGGTAGTGGAACGTGAGTTTCAAGAAACGTCTCTGCTAGTAAAAGGTGCGTTTGAAAATAAACGTCCCTGGTAGTATAAAAATTATTCTGAATGGCATAAAATACGCCATGAGTCAGTATAAACATTGGATAGATAATTATTTTTCACAGTGGGGAGAAATTCTTCGAAAAGAAGAAATGAAATTAGACGGCAACTGGTGATTAATGGCGATATCCGCGATTGCAAAAATGACTTAAAATATTGAAGTCTGGTGAAGAGAAAACTTTTTGGGTAAGTTGTGCTTTATGAAATAAAACTTTTATTGCCGGATTCCCACGGGTGTTCAGCTACAGAAGGTCTGTGGAGTTCTCGTTTCCGAATATAAGCATGGCGTTTTCTTAGACGAATTCGAAGGACTCTGTGTGTGTGTGTGTGTGTGTTTCGCCCATGTAGATATGATCACATTGGCAAAGAATAAAATAAATTTCCCAAAAGTCAGGTTAGCCATTCTAAGTATTTTTCCATCGCTATTAAGCATTAAAAAACAACACAAATTTTCTATTCTTACCTCTCCTTCGACGTCCAATCAGCCTCAAATGGTATAGAAAGTCGTTCTTAACGTTTTCAAGGTTCCTCTTCCGACCAGCAAGTTAATCTTTTTTCTTTGATTTCGAATTTTAGAATAGCATGTTCTGTTCATCCTACTAAATCCATTGCTTTTATTGGAAAAGCTCTACATATAGATTATATGTAGTATAGCAAAATAAATTCTGGGCAAAAGAATGTACTTAGTTAGGCATTTAATCACTGAAGCATTAGTCCTTAACACTAAACCTAGCCACAACGTTCCTATCTCTGGCTAACGAGAAACTAAGGACCTTTACTTAAACACTGACTTATCATAACTAGGGCGGATCAAGTGATCTAGATATTTACAAAGTAAATGAGTTGATGCACCCCTGTTACAGACAATGGGACGAAGTAAAATACTAGGCTTGCGAATGTTAGGTAGAGTATAAAAACGGGTGACATTGGCAATTAAAGATAGGACTCATCTTTTTGTTTTATCTAGAGTCACAGAGATTTGGACTATTTTGCTAACCAAAGGAAGTTGTGCGGAAGAAGGATTTTTCTTAATAGAAATATAGGGGCCACCAC